>CM057455.1:530035000-530245000 GCA_016271365.2 Neoceratodus forsteri | reverse complement strand
TAGTTAACAATAGGACCACTAGATCTTCTTGCTTTTCATACTCCAAGAATGAACAGTAACCTTCATCAGGGATGCCTGATCTCCAGAATCATGAGTTGATACAACAAGTTGAATACATCAGTAACTGCACTGAACTATATATATAGTTTTAAAACAGTTTGTACACAGTACCTATCATCACAGTCTATTTGTATCTGTTATTAATTGAATACATCAATAACTGCACTGAAATCTATATACAGTTTTGAAACAGTTTGTGCACAGTACCTATCATCACAATCTATTTGTACTGTACATGTTATTAATTTATTTGTCTTATGTACATTTGTATTGTTATATCTGTTTCTACTGTTGTTATGCACTTATGAAAAAGGGTTTTGCCCATTAAGGTTTTCCAGTATAATAAATAACAAGCATTTGTCAATGCCGAATGTTTGCTTGCTGGCATTGGCAGTGGTAGTGTAGAAGTTACAGAGCTGTGTAATAGGAATGGCAGTGAAGTACTGAACTGAAGCCCACCCCACCACCCTGCAGAGAGTGACAGGCAATGGGGTGTGCGTTTGGGTCGTCAGGCATAACGGCCACGCTATTTCACCACACCCCACCCTGCAGACACTGACAAGTGTCACAGTGTTCCTTGGGTCTTTGGCCATTATGCTCTTCCCATTTCATTAGGAAATACAGTGAGATGGGTACAATATAGAAGAATGGGGTGAACTTTGGGGCCTCTCACTGGCTGCAGGGTGTGTAACAGGCAAGAATCCCAAGTCACACCCCTGATGCCTGTCATTCTCTACAGGGTTGGGCATTATGGTTGGAAACCCTAATACAGCAGGCATTCGTTGGTATTTTCACTCCAAATTTTCAACATGTTTTTTTTGTGACCCCACCTCATGAACAGGGGGAATATCAGTTTGTAAGCCGAAAGCTGTTTATGCACAGTGACTACAGCATTTAGCACCACAGATGCAAAAACATTCCGAACAGGATATAAAAAATGACAGCTGTACTGTTCATGGGGAGGTGTAAAAAATGGCAATGTTGCAAATCTGCAGTAAAAATATTTAAAAAAATGGTGGTCACGAGCACACATAGAAACTGTGCAACACACACCCGTAATATAATTAGGTTGGGGATTTTTCACAGCAGATTATCAGCTCAGGCATTTTGGTGCCTCCGATCATGAACAGTGTCACTGTGATTTTCTTTGTTGTGCGAACAATGATTTCCCACTGGCGACCCGCATCTCTGCGCTGAAAAGTGTGACACTTCAGCCATGTTTGAAAATGACAGCTGTACTGTTCATAAGGAAGTGTGGAAAATGCCACTGGTGAAAATCTGACTGAAAATATTACAAAGTCATGAACTTACGAGGGTGCGTGGAAACTGCGCAATGCTCACTCGTAACACAGTCATTTTATGGACTTTTGTCACCAAATTTTCAACATCGCCATTTTAAGACCTCTGCTCATGAACAGTGTAACTGTAATTTTCTTAATCTGTCCTAAACATTGCTTTTGCACACCAAGATCACCATTGTGCGCTACATGTGTGAAAACACATTTTGGGCGACATATGAAAAATTGCAGCTGTACTGTTCATAAGGAAGTGTAATAAAATGGCAATGTTGAAAATCTGGAGTGAATATATTGAAAATTCACAAACTTACGGGCGTGCGTAGGAACTGTGCAATGCACCCTCTTAAAACAGTCATTTTTAGGAATTTATTCACCAAATTTTCAACATAGCCATTTTAAGACCTCTGCTCATGAACAGTGTCACTGTGATTTTCTTAATGTGTCCCGTACATTGATTTCGCACACTGACTGTGCCATTGTGCGCTACGTGGGTGGAAACACGTTTTGGGTGAGATGTGAAAAATGACAGCTGTACTACTCATAAGAAGGTGTGGTAAAATGGCAATGTTGAAAATCTGGAGTGAAAATATTGAAAATTCACAAACTTACGATATGCGAGGAACTGTACAACGCGCTTGTGAAACAGTCATTTTATGGAATTTTCACCAAATTTCAACATAGCCATTGTAAGACCTTGCTCATGAACAGTGTCACTGTGATTTTCTTTAATTTATCCTGTACATTGATTTCGCGACACCGACTGCACCATTGTGCGCCACATGGGCGGAAACATGTTTTGGGTGAGATGTAAAATGACAGCTGTACTACTCATAAGAAGGTGTGGTAAAATGGCAATGTTGAAAATCTGGAGTGAAAATATTGAAAATTGTGAACTTACTAGCGCGTAGGAACTGCACAACGACGCTCGTAAACAGTCATTTGGTTTTGCACTAGTTAATGATAGGACTCTTTCATGGAACGATGTCACTGTCATGGTGTTATTCAGGCCCGAAGGGTGATTTCGCACAATGACTGTGCAGTGACTGCAAGATCACCCTTCGGGCGTGAATAACACCATGACAGTGACATCATTCATGAGAAGGGGTCCCAAAAACCCCATGTTGAAAATTTGGTGCAAATGAGATATGCAATAAAGTTGAAACCCCCTATCTAGCCCATTATACAGCTTACTGGCATTTCCTCAGTTCGCGGTCGGCTTTGAAGAGTGTAGACGTGTTCCCGGTCCACCGAAGATCGTCGCTGGAGTCCAGAGGTAGGCATGGGGTGAGGGGGTGGGGAGGCAGGGGTGCAGTGTGGGTGCTGGTTGTGGGAGGGGCGGAGACTACGTGGGACCTTTTTTTCTTTACAGTTTTTTTTTTTTCTAATGACAACATGGGACGTATGCCATGCTGGGGTGGGCTCCCAGCGTGGCACAAGGACATTGGGGGGGACATTCAGCCGACGGGGGATTGGGCACCCCCGTCAGCCAAGGAATCACTTGCCACGCTGGGGTGGGCTCTCAGCGTGGCTCCTTGTACAGGGGTGGTGAAGTCGACGGGATTGGGCACCCTGCCAGCATAGCATGGGGGGAGGGAGAGACAGAAAAGCCAACAGGGGATTGGGCACCCCCGTTGGCTATTCCATCAAGTTGCCATGCTGGGGTGAGCACCCAGCGTGGCATTTGGGAGACTTTTTTGGGGGGGCGCAGCACAGCCGACGGGGGATTGGGCACCCCCTTCGGCTAGAGAGTGTGTGCTTGTGGGGCAGCATGCAGTATGCGTGTGGGCCTCTGTGTGTGCATGTGTGTGTGTGTGTATGTGTGTAGGGGGAGCTGCGCATGAGCAAGCGATATCTTATCGCTGCTCACTGAAGCGTAGCTCCCCCTTTCAACTGTATGCCACTGCATTTTGGAGCTTGTCATAGACAGCTCCAACATGCATTGGCTTACAGGGGCCGTGCCTGCCAGCACACTGACTGAATTGGAGGAGGAGGTGACACACCGCCGAAATCTCGGATGATGGCACTATGTTTCTTGCACATGCGTGCAAGCAAACATAAAAATGAAATGAAATGAAATGAAATGAAAAGAAATGAAAAATGGATTGTATTGGAAGGGCCCAATTTTAAAAGACCCCTTAGAACGGTGCAAGTTGTGTCACTCTAAGGGTTGCAGCAAACTCAGAGTGTGTCAAGGACCCTGGGCCAAATTTAAGAAAAAAAAGAGAGTCCTAGCACCAAAGTCCCCAGGTTTGCGGCATATGTGGAGGTGCACAAAATATTTGGCACATCTCCTGACATTGCCACAGGGAGACAAACCCACCCCACCTGGCACAAGACAAGAGGGGCCAGAATAGTATGTGTGGGGTGGAAGAACATGGTGCCAGGAGGTGCCCTGGGGCATAGGGACACAGGAGGCAGCAGTGGTGGTGATGGGGCACAGCTGTATATCAGTCTTAGTGCTTGGGCACCCCATGGGGTGCCGCTGCAATGTTCAAAAACAAAAGTTATGTTTTAAAATCATACCTTTACTTTAAAAAGATGTTCCCCAGTAGTGTGCCCCTCACCCATTCCCAATGCTTATGTATAGTCCCTGGTGGTGTAGTGGACCCCCCCTGATCCCTAATCTCCCTTAGAATAATGTCCCTGTGGAATATCCCCACTTCATTCCTGATAGCTTGAAAAAAATCTGAGTCATACTCCCTGGTGGCATAGTGGGTCCCACCATTCCTCTCTACAAGGCATTACTCATCCACCCTGCTCCCCCCATTCCCTTTCCTGTCCTGATTCTACATCTGGCACTGACCTCTGTTCACCACCACAGCCATCAGCAGAATGTGTTATCAAGGAGCAATACACACTACTTGATAATGCATTCAACAGTAGGCCATGGTGGTGAGTGAAGGGCAGTGTTGGTTGCCAGATCAGGAAAGGGAAATAGGGGGGATGGGATAGTTGAGCAATGCCTGATGGGGAAGGAAAGGTGGAGGAACTCTAGACCTGCAGGGAGTATGGTGAGATTTTTTTTCAGGAGCTAGGGGATTGGGGGGGGCTACACCACAGGGACAATTGCTGCAATATTCTCGGAGGAGATCTGGGATCATGGGGGGGTTCTACTACACAACCAGGGCTTATACATAAGTATTGGGAATTGGGAGGGGGGGGCTACACTACCAGGGAACATCTTTTTAAAGTACCGGCATGATTTTAAAACATAACTTTCTTTCCTGCAGACTGCAGCTGCACACCGCCGAGTGTCAGGTCACTAAGGCTGACAGTTGGCTGTGCCCCGACAGCCCCATGGCTCCTCCCATGCCCTTAGTGCACCATACTGCTCACTGACCTCCCAAATCCTGGTGACACAACCTCTTAGACCACTGCCTGGTTGCTGTAAGTGGTGCCCCTTGATGCATCCATGATGGGGCATTGAATATCCCAAAAACAGAGATATGGCAGCCCCGTCATGGTGCAAGCCCCCTTGCAGCAAGGTACACTGGGTTGTTTAATGCAACCCTGCATAATATGCTTTTAGCGAAAGAAAGTGTTGCATCAGATGCAGGCTGTTTAGAAAATTGCTGACGCAAGTGGTGACACAAGTCACCACTTGCATCAAACTCTTTTGACTCGAGTCCCTTGTATCATTCTAACCTGTTTGAAAATCAGTCCTGATGAGTAAAACCCTGAGCAGCAGCCATTGAGAGCATAAAAGACACGACATTAAGCAACAGTAGTAGTAGACAACTTTTAACAATTGTTAGATGGGAGGTAATGGTAAAGAGTTTTTTTGAGTCTGCACATTGGTCTTAGTTTCTGATAACCTTTTAACCTACAAATGCAATATGGTGTAAGAACATTATAGATGGATCAAGGAGAAAACCCAGATATTTCATGTGACATCTGCTTCAGAGCAGCACCAGCAGGTCATGTAAGTTGAGAGAGGAGCCAGATTGAAGTAAGCAATTTATAAATAATTTATGCTTTATTAGATTTATTGGATTTGCAAATGCATTGGAATACCTTTATGGTTGTTTTTACGCTGAGTAGAGCTCAGAGCTGTTTGGATGAGCTCTATATAAATAAAAATGGATTGGCTACTGAGCCAGAATCAAACCACACTAAGGCAAGGATCCTGGACTTCAGGACACTTGGTTTTGCTCTGCCCTGTGGCCCAGGTCATGTCTGAAACAAGAAGGGCCTTGGATCAATACAGTTTCCTGATAAGCTAATGAGTAAAATACAACATATTAATCAATGAAAAAAATAAAATAAACGTAGCCTATGTAAGCAGGATGCTAAATTACAAAAGTGAAAACTGAAGGACTTCAGGAGGCCCAACTTTACAAAGATGGGGGAATGCCTCTGGGATGCTCTGGCAGGGGAGGAGGACATGGGTGGAGTGGAGGAACAGTGGACAACCCTAAAAGGGGCCTTAGGAAGACAACAAACCTCAGTATCAGGCAAGTAAGCAAAAGCAAGAGGAAAAGGAGATTGCTATGGTTCTCAAAAGAGGTGGCTGGGAAGGTAAGGGCAAAAAAGCTAGCAATTAGGAGGAATAAGGAGACCCAGAGGGAGGAGCATAGGGGGTGTATTATGAGTTTCAGAGGGAGGCAAGGAAAAGCAGTCAGGAGCACAAAGGCACAAATGGAGGAGAAAATAGCACAGGCAGTAAAGAAAGGGGATATGACATTTTTCAGATTTGTAAGTGAAGGCAGAAACACCAAGGGAAGGATTGTAAGGCTAAGGAGGGAAGGGGAGAAGTGTGTGGAGGGGGTCCAGGAAAAAGCAGGCATCCTGAACAAATATTTTTGTTCAGTTATCACAGAGGAAGGGGAAGGTGAGGGACCACACAGTTAAATGACAGGAACATCAAAGGAAGGGAGGTGGCACTGGACACTAGTCCATTTACAGAGTAGACAGACCTGAAGGAACTTGCAAATCTGAAAGAGGACAAGGCAATTGTGCCAGACTGAATACATTCAAGGATACTGGAGGAGCAAAGATAGGTGCTGGCTGCATCTCTGACAGTCCTGTTCAACCACTCACTGAAGACGGGAGTGGTCCCAGAGGACTGAAAGAGAGCAGATGTAGCCCCTTGCCAAAAAACATCGTAGCAGGAAGGAAGCTGACCAGTCAGCTTTACTTCAGTGGCGGGGAAATTAATGAAATCATTTCTGAAGGAAAGGATTGTGGAATACCTTGATACCAGCAACTTACAGGATCCCAGGCATCACAGATTCACCAGGGGGAGGTCATGTCAAACAAATCTGATAGATTTCTTTGACTTGGTGACCAGGGAATTGGATCAGGGTACAGCCATGGATACAACCTGCCTAGATTTCAGTAAGGCCTTCAACACTGTTCCACATAGCTGCACCCCAAGCTTGGTGCTCAGTTCAGGAACCGTAGTTGCATCCTTCCTATGGCTAGGCATTACCTTGTTCAGAAGATGATATCGCCACCCATTTTTTGCTACTGTGACATAGTCTATGGTGCTGTCCCTAAGTCCTCCCTTGCCAGACTGGACACCCACTTCATTTCCTTCTGCTGCTTTGCCCCGGATGCCCCCTTTCGAACACACCACTGCAATCTTTATTGTGCCCTATCCTTCCCCTCTCTTACAAATAGGCAACTCTCCCTCTGTGCTAAATTCCCCTCCAATCACTGGTTGAGTGAGCTCCCTTCCTATCTCTCCTCCTCCTTTATAACACCCCTCATCCTCCCTTTCCCTTAGATCAATCGACATCCGCACCCTTGTAATCCCTCACAGGTCCACCCAGATCAGCCAATCTGGTTACTCTCACTGCTTCCCCAAAATCTGGAATTCCCTCCCTCTTCAAATCCTGCACTCATTCTCTGCCTACTCCATCAGCTCTGCCCTCAATATTGACCTTGCACCTAGCTGCTCCTGCCATGTCCCTCCCTAATTCCTTCCTCTAAGCCCTGGACAAACCCTACCCCTCTACCGTCACCTTCATTTTACCCTGTGTGTCCCCACCCCCAAAATTTATAGCTGTCCTCCCCTTCCCCCAAATTGCTCCCTCTTACTGGCCCTTGATCTCTCACAGAATGTAAGGGATCCCAAATGCTCTCCATGGGTCCCTCTTCTACCCCCAAGGGGCTTGTATCTCTCATCTAGTCCCTTCTCCCACCATCCCTCCTTTCTCCCTAGACTTGCAGTTCTCTTGCAGGGTTCTCAGCATCCTGAAGAGGCCTACTGCATCTAAGCTTGTCTCCTCTACTTCCCCCTCCCCCCTCCCCATCCACCTGTCCCCTAGTTTTGCATCCCCCTTGCAGGATTCTCACCATCCTGAAGGGGCCCTACTGCACCTAGACATATCTTCTCTCCTTCCCTTCCCCCATTCTACCTTTTCTCCCTAGCCTTTGCAGTCCCTTTGCAGGGCTCTCAGCATCCTGAAGAGGTCCTACTGGGCCTAAGCTTGTCTACTCTCCTCCCCTCCCCATCTACCTTTCTCCCAAGTCTTTGTGGTACCCCATGCAGAGTTCTCAGCATCCAGATGGAATTCTACTGCACCTAGTCTTGTCTCCCCTCCTTCTGCTCCCACATCTACCATTCTCCTTGGCCATCGCAGTCTCCTTGCAGGTTTCCCATCATCCTGAAGGGGTCCAGCTGATCCTAAGCATATCTCCCCTCTTCTTTCTAGCCACTATCTTGGCTGTCCATGTCTACTAGCAGGGTTCAATGCATCCTGATGGTTTATTGCTTAGGCCCTATCCCCTCCAAAGGTGCAAAGTATCTTCCCCGCAAGGGTTCAATTCTCACTCCCTCCCTCCTTCTCCTATCACTCTCTTAGTCCCTATCTACTGACCCTCCCAAACCTCCTTGCAGGGTACCCTGCATCCTGAAGGGTCCTCTCTTGGGTTAGATCCTATTCCCCCTCCTAGCATTAGGTCACACATCCTCCTTCTCTCTCCTCCCTCTTTAAATCTCTACAGCCTTTTCCCCCTTTCTATCTAGCTCCTCAGCCCTCTTGCAGGGTTCCTCACATCCTGAGGTGTCTCACTGGGAGACTGCTCTATCCCCTTTTCTCTGGTTCCCCCAATCCCTTTGCAGGGTTCCTCGCATCCTGAAGGGGTCTCCAGGGACATGACTCTTCCCTCCCCCCATCTACCCCTCTCCCACCTCACCCCCTCCCTCTTGTTTCCCTCTTTTCTTTCACATAAGCACTTGTTTATTAACCCAGGACTTATTATTGTTCACTCTTTCTACTTATTATGCATAACACTGTTGTAACACTGTTTCTAACACCTGCCTTACAACTGTATATTATATTGTTGTATATTGTATATATGTTATATACATATATATATATATATATATATATATATATATATATATATATAGTTGTATTTGGCCCAGCGTCGTCTCCAACCCGGAGGCCTCATAAAACTAAGAAAATACTTAACTCAATGGGACTGGTCCCCCATCTCCAAGGCCCCTACCATAGATGAAGCCCTTAATTATTTCACTTGTTCTTTTAATAAAGCATGTGACATCTATGCCCCACTTGCAAAAGTGCAATCCAAGAAACGTAATGCCCCCTGGGTCACGCCTGCACTGCTCTAACAGTTGAAGCACAGAGATGATCTCTGGCATAAAGCAGTCTCATCCGGCACCCAGGCGGACAGGCAAGCCTATGAAGCGGCTCGTAACAGATGCACTTGGGCCATTAAACAGGCCAAATTGGGCTACTACAAAATGACCCTTGCCTCCTCCTGGGGGAATGCTCGGTTGTTCTGGGACAATATCAAGGAACTCAAAGGCAAATCCGGGCTCCCCCCCCCCCACTAACTGTCAACAATGTCCCTACCACCGACCCTCTGGCCATCGCCAACTGTCTCAACTTATCATTCTCTGACCTTAGTGCAGTACTCCCAAATAACTTCTTTGACCCCACTCCTGCAACCCCACCACCAAACACCCAGCATCCCCCCTTCCATCTCAGGGTGATCTCTACGAGTGAGGCAAGGCCTTTTTTCATGAAAGCACTCAGTGGCTCTTGCTATTGCAAAGATTCTTTTGATATGAGAATCCTACATCTAGTACTAGATACAGTCCTCTCCCCACTGACTGACCTCATTAACCACTCCCTAAGTCTGGAGCAGTTCCCATCAACCTGGAAGACTGCCACAGTCACCCCAATACTGAAGAGTGGTGACAGCACCTCCCCCAATAACTACCGTCCCATATCCATTCTCCCACCACTCTTGAAAGCCCTCAAAAAAATTATAGCCACCCATCTCACTGAGTACCTACTTGCTCATAACGTACTTTGCTGGGAGCAGCATGGCTTCAGATCTGGGCACAGTACAACTATGGTTCTCACTGAGTTCTCTAATTTTATTCACTCTGCTCTGGATAGAAAACACCTAGCTGGAGCTGTCTTCATCGACCTGTCAAAGACCTTTGATACAATCTCCCACCCCTTACTCTTAAGCTCACTCCACCACATAGGTCTGTCCCATGGACCCGTCTCCTGGTTTACCAGTTACCTCACAGCTAGATCACAATGTGTCAAAATAAACAACACCCTTTCAACCACCCTGCCAGTCCACTCAGGGGTTCCCTAGGGCTCCATCCTTGGCCCTCTATTATTCAGCATCTACCTAAACACTTTGTTAAATTCCTGCTCCGGCAACCTACTACTCTATGCAGATGACACTGTTCTTTTTGCCTCACACCCAGATCCCACAGTATTGCAGTCCCCCCTCCAACACGCATTTAACCAGATTGAAAACTGGTTCATAGACCAAAGACTTGTGGTCAATTTAAAAAAGACAAAGTCTATGTTCTTTGCCCATCAACAGAATAAGGCCAAGAATGTGCAGCTAACAATCCTCTCCCACTCTCTCCTTCCTCTAGAACAGGTCCATACATATAAATACTTAGGCCTTACATTTGATTCCAGCCTTTCCTTCCATTCACACATTGACACTCTATCATCAGCCATTAATGTCCGTATAGGCCTATTGTATCGGCACAAGGATTGCCTACCTCCGGAAGCCCTTAATCTGGTGTCACCTCCTCAGTCTTCTCTCTCCCTAGTCAGTTATGGGCTCTCTATCTACTCGACTGCTGACCACACAGCCCTTAACAAAATCCACCTTGCCATAAACAAAATATGCAGACTTCTCACTGTGGCAGACAAGCGTACCCATACCTGTACCCTATATGCCCAGACAAATCTCTTTACCCTGGATGAAAGGCTATTTTATCAAACATGCCTCCTCACAAAGAAAGTACACCTGGGGCTTACCCCCTTGGGGGTTTCTGCCTCTCTCCTATCCTTCCATGCCTCGGTGAACACCCACACTGCCAACCAACAGGTGTGGTCCATCCCAAGGATTAGAACCTCCTTAGTCCAAAGGTCATTCCCACACAGGGCCCCAGCCTGGTACAGTGAACTCCCCTCTGATGTCTCCTCCATCTCCAAATTAGGACCTTTCAAGTCAGCCCTCAAATAGCACATTCTCGCTTCATGGCGCTGCCAATGTACCAGCTAGTGCTGGGTCATCTATCTATCATCTTACGGTACCACCCCGCCACTGAGCTCCTACTGATAGGACTACCAACTATTACCTATTAACAATGCCTCCTTTGGCTGCACTTTCAAGGTATCTGTCTAATTCTCTACTTTGCTGTAAATATCAAACCTGTTACTCCCTCCTTCTATCAGCAAACTTATTGTTCTCTTGAAAACTGTAAAATACAGCTCTAGGTAACACGTTCAATGCAATGTACAGCTGATCGTGATTCTGCAATATAACTAAAACAACTGTAACCTTTAGCTGCCATTCTATGTCTATATGTATTAAGTGTTTATGTTAGTTTTTCTGACACGGAGCCTTTGTAAATGAGTCCCTGACTCAAAGGTTGTAATCCTTATGACTGTTAAATAAATAAATAAATGTTGGTCTTGTAACTTAAATGTCGAATGTCTCTTTCCTAATGTACCCCTTCCCTCCAAAATTGCACCGGGAGACGATCGACTTGTCACTCAGTGTGCCTTCCTGGTGAAACATTTCAACAAATAAATAAGCAAAACATACAAGACTAGTAAATAAGCTAAGCAGCCTTGGAGTGAGGCCAAACGTGGTAAACTGGATAAGGAATTGGCTGGGGGATAGGAGTCAGAATGTGGTGGTTAATGGAGTTTATGCCAAGGAAGGGAGGGTTACCAGTGGGGTGCCACAGGATCAGTACTGGGATAGGTCCTCTTTAATGTATTTATTAGTGATATTGCCGAGGAACTAGATTGGAAGGTGTGCCTTTTTGCAGATGACACTAAAATCTGTAATGGAGGGTGGAAAACATTAATAAGGATATAGAAAAACGTGAAAAGTGGTCAAGAATGTGGCACCTAAGTTTCAATGCAAAGAAGTGCAAAATCATGCACTTAGGGCATAGTAACCCACATGTGGAGAACAAGATGGGAGGAGTAGTACTGACAACCAACAAACAGGAAAGAGGCCTGGGGATTATCATATCTGATGATCTAAATGTAGCCAAACAATGTGATAAAGCCATACCTCTCAAGTGTCCTTCATTATGAGGGACATCCCTCATTTTGCCCCTTAAAATTGCTCTGTCCCTCATCTGTCCCTCATGGAAAAGGTGCTGCCCACACAGTGAACGTGCTGTAAATTCAGACTTTAAAGCAGAAACACTTAACATTCTAAAATACTAAACCCAAAATAAACTTTGTACAAGTAAAACTTTTGGTTTCACATTGTTCTGAGCTTAAATCTCCATGTTTGAGGATGTGTCCATCATTTTGAGGGTCTATGTCCCCTCATTGTCCCTCATTTTGAGTGTCCAAAAATGTCTGTGTCCCTCATTTCAGTGACAAAAGGTTTAGAGGTATAGATAAGGCTTTGGGGCGAGCCGATTTGATGCTAGGGTGCATAGGGAAGGGTATCATCAGCAGAAAGAGGGAAGTGGTAGTACCACTGTATAAATCATTGGTGAGACCTCACCTGGAGTACTGCATCCAGTTTTACAGACCACACTTCCTGAAGGGCATAGATAGAAAAGAGGCAGTCCAGAGGAGGGCAACAAAAATGATGCAGGTTCTGCAACCGAGACCATACTAGCAGAGGCAAAAGGACTTCAATACGTACACCCTAGAGCACCGTTGGGCAACCTAAGATAACCAGAGGACTGCAGATGCAGCCGTCAAACACCCCCAAGGGCCACAAGAACCTGCAAGATTGCCACAAGACCATTTTTTCATCAGTATCAAAGCAGAAATTATACATTAGAATGCAATAAACTTTATTTAAAAGGCTGGGAACCACATTAAAAGTTATAAACAGCATTAAATGTTATAAGTTATAATGCAATAAACATTATTTAAAGGACTGAAAACAGCATTCAAAGCTATAACAGCATTAAAACCTATAATATGGGACGTTGTGGGGGCCACAGGTTAACCCTTGGGGGACTGCTTATGGCTCTCAGGCTGCAGGTAGCCCAACACTGCCATAAAGAAAAGAAGGGGAAGAGGGGATATGCTAGAGACTTTCAAATACCTCACAGTAATAAATAATGTACAAGAGGGAAGCATTTTTAAAAAAAGAAGATGATCAAGAACAAGGGCACATGCTATGAAGCTGGAGGGGGGCAAAGTTAGGGGAACCATAAGGAAGTACTTCTTCACAGAGAGAGTGGATGATGCCTTGAACAGCCTTTCAGCAGAGGTGGTGGGGGCGAAAGGTGTAGCAGGATTCATGAATGTATGGGTTGGGCATAAGGGAACTTTAGCCATTAAGGAAGGAAGGGAGGGAGGACTAATCTGGAGACAAGTACTGTAGGGTTTACTGTACTACAGTTGGTAGGGAACATGATCAGACTGGGTGGGCCAAGCGGTCCTTATCTGCTGTTAAATGTTTCTATAAATGGCATAGGAATCAAATAACATTGCCTTTTTTTTCTACAAAATAAAAACTAACCTGTTACAAGCAATCATTTGAACACAGATAAAAAATTATTTGTTCAAGACTCCTGAAATATTAAGGGATTTGTCCCTAAAACAAATCATCAAGTCACAAGCATAGAACAACTGGCTCCTATACTGACATGAGGAGGAGAGGACATTTATTAAACTGGAGAATAATTAGAGGCCTAGTAGGCACACTTGTGGGACACCCCTTGAGATGAATAAAAACTGACAATTTGAGTTACCAAAATCAATATACTGAGACACATTTCAGCTCTTTTAGGTTGTTGTTGAACCACATGATGGGGGTGAGTCCCCACTCAAGAGGAGATACAGTTTAGAAGTGGGAGGTCATGTTCTATAAGGTGAAAATCATAGCTAAATCCACATCTGCCATCAACAATGAGCTAGGAGGGATATAGGATGATAATTATCAACACAAGCAGGGCGATAGCCTTTAAGGACAGGGTCAGTCCTCTCTTTTACAAACAGAAGAAAAGAAGGCAGGGCAAGACAGAGATTAAAAAGGTTACAGTTTATTTTAGGGATCAGTTTCAATGGAACTGCAGGGTAGGTAATCATTATTTACATGCAATAGGAGTAATAGTGTGGTCACATGTTTGTTGCAGTTGCAGAGTACTTATTCTGTAACTACAGTGTAGTTAGGGAACCATAAAGAGTTATTAATTAAAAGGTTTGTAAAGTAGATAAACGTCAGTATTTTGGGACATAACAGTTTGCCTGTAACTTTACTACCTTGCCAAAGAATCCTATCAGATCTCAGAAGCTATGCAGGATCAGGCCTGTTCAGTAGTAGGATGAGAGACCTCTAGCAGGTGCTACAGGAAGTGGTCTTGGCAGCTTTGTGGGGGAAATCTACTCTTGTTTAAATGTAAGCATAACAATGCCCCAGTGTGTGCCCAATAGTTAAGGTGAGGGAACTAGTTCAGAGCCAACTTTGCCAAATTCCAGAGCTTGGAACACAGCTTGTAGTTCTAACAGTCTCACCCTCATAAAAAGATGCACTTCCACCTTCTTGCCACATCCTTAATTAGTTAATGCTGCAGCACAATGTACTTCTGATGGTACTGGTGAAGTAGTTCAGTGCATTTGGGAGCACAATAAAAATGTCTAGACATGTCTTGTGTGTACTGAATCATACTGTACGTACTAGGAAGAACATGCCTGGCAAATTTGAAGTATGACAGAATGTGTAACTTGGGCTTCAGGTCATGCAACAGTCCTTGAAGGTTTTTGTCCTTTATAATGGAGAATGACTAAAGATCAAGGGTAAACATCACCCTAATCAGTTATGTGATTTGGAAAGAGCTTGAGTGAGTGAATCACAGTTTTGTGTGAGCATGTAATGGCTTGAGCAAGGTAATCTGTTTTGTTGCCACTAGTTCAGGATTAGTGCTGGTAGTGCATGTACTACTCGGTCTGGCTGGTAGGGTTGTGAGTAGCGATTCTGAAGTAGTGCAAGTATCTACATCATAGCTGCTGTGGCTGATTCCGTGGTGGCTGCACGAGTTGAACAGTCTTATCCCATGCCCATGGCCAACTGTCCATGCTGCTTCCCAATATAACCTGACTGGGCACTGAGATTTTATGTGACTGTTATGAGAATGCCATGGTCACACTTTAGATAATTAGCCAGAACACTGTTTCCCAAAGCTGGAGTGGGCTAGTAGTAGTAGTAGTAGTAGTAGTAGTAGTAGTCTCAGGGTACCTTACAAAGAAAACAAAATTACAGTGATATAGCGGTAGTATACAAATAAAAACAATAATAAATATTAATAAATACAGCAATACATAACTAAATATCAGCATTCCGTTTGAATAAATACAGAAGTCATTACCATGACCAAAAGTGTCCTCCAACAGGATCGTTTTAAGACCCCACGTAAAGGCTTCCACTGATGGGTCTTCCTCAGGACTCTCAGTAAAGAGTTCCAAAACAACAGACCAGCAACTTTAAAAGAAAGGTTCCCTGAGGATTGAAGCATAGCCCTGAAGTCAGTGAGGAGACCCACCAAGGTGCCGTGGAGATGGCAATAAATACAGTGGAGGAGAGGAGCTCTAATGGATAGTCATGGCCCAACCCATGCAAGGCCTTATAGGTTAGTAACTCAACCTTGAAGGTAATCCACCACTTTACCAGCACCCAGTGCAGTTCCCGCAGGACCAGAGTCACATGACACACCCTAGGAAGGTCTGTCATCAACCTCACTGCTGTATTCTGCACTAGCTGCAGGTAATGAAGGATACCTCCATTGACCGCTAGCTAGAGGGCTTACAGTAATCAAGCCTTGATGTCATAGGCACATGCACTACCACCAGCAGGTCCTCAAGGGGTATAAGGAACTTAATCCGAGTGAATGTCTGTATCCTATGTGACTGCTGTGGCTAAACATGTCTTTTAGTTCCTTAGCTGAAGATGCCCGTTGGGACTCTCATCTACACCTGCACTTTGCCAGCACCCCCCCCATCTCTTCACCTCCCATGCTGGCCCATGACAAATGTCACACAGTTGCACTAACTCTATTGTTACCCCTTCTACCTCTCCTCTCGCTGTCCCCCCACCTACTACCCCTTTTCTCCCACCCTCCTAGTTTCACCCTTCTCCTCCTCCTTCCTTTCCTCCCTTAAGTATCAGTATTCTGATCTTTTTTTGTCTAAATGAACATGAGTTACTTTTCTTCCTCTTTTTTAAATTTTAGTAACTGTTATCTTTGCCTATGTCTGTTTCAATTGTACCAATGACGTGGAACCTTTGTAAAAGAGCTTTGGCTCAAAGGTATTTGTAATCCTAGAACAAATAAATAAATAAATAAAATAAAATAAAATAAAATGTTCCTAAGATGGTAAAGATCACTCCAAACTGCTAGTGACCCCTGACTGTTAGAAGTCAGCCTCTCATCCAAAATGACTCCCACATTTTTCACCTTAGTGGAGGCTTCAAGCCTAGGGGACCCGAGCATAAGTCCCATCACTTCTTTAGCAGCTACCACACCCAGCCCCCCAAGTATGCCTTGCTCAATCACCAGTACCTCAGTCTTGTCCAAGATGAATCTAAGCCAGCGAGATGCCATCCAATCTTGTTTAAAGACAGAAATAATTTTAACACCTTAATTGTGCCAGACACCCTGGGTGCAAATGACAGATGCACAGGGTATCATCATCATAGCAGTGAAAACCCAGCCTGTAACATCTACTAATCCTTCCCAGGGTAGCATATAAACTTCAACCAGCATGGGAGAGAGAGAGAACTAACCCCTGGTGTACACTGCACAGCAGGAATGTTGGGCAATGGGAAACATTCCCCATCATTACCCATGTATCCTATCCCAAAGGTAGGACTCAAACCAGCAGATGACATTGCTAGTGATGCCACCTTACTCCTTCAGTTGGTCCAACAACAGCCCATGGTCTACAGTATTAAATGCTGCAATGAGATCCAGTTTTGACCATTCTCCTCCATCCCTTGCCATGCGAGTGTCATTATGCACCCTGATCAATGCAGTCTAAGTGCAGTGCCTAAAGCTAAAACAAGATTGAAGAAGCTCATAGATGTCCCAAGCTGTCAGGTGTGCCTCAGGCAGCAGCACCACAGTCTTATCAATAACCTTTCCTAAAAAGAGCAAGTAAGAGACAGGTTGATGATTCACTAGC
Source organism: Neoceratodus forsteri (assembly GCA_016271365.2). Classification (NCBI taxonomy): domain Eukaryota; kingdom Metazoa; phylum Chordata; order Ceratodontiformes; family Ceratodontidae; genus Neoceratodus; species Neoceratodus forsteri. The sequence goes on along the minus strand of CM057455.1, from coordinate 530,228,016 downwards.
TAGTCTGGGTCCAGAGGTGGTCCCATTAACAGGGGCATAACCAGTTCATCTTTCAATATTGCAAGATAAACTCCCTTCAAAAGGGAGCACTGGGCTATCCCAGTGACCACTGGACCCTAACACCCACACTTCTCACAAATAGATGCATCTGGCCCAGATTGTGTTCATAGATGGTGGACTGCGAATCCAAGATCACCTTACAGACCTCTTCCACCATAACTGGCCTAAACTCTTCCCAAAACAGATGAGCACAGCTGTGAGGTCCAGACTGAAGCCTGCCAGGCTGTCATAGCCCATATGCTGAGATTCAACTCAAATAAAGGATACATTGTCCATGAAAAATCAAGAAAAATCCTCACACTTTGTGGATTTACCTGGTCTCACCAGCTGTAGGCAGGTTGGATAGAGTAACCTGTCTACCATTCAGAAAAACTGAGCCAGTCAATTCCTCTCAGCAGCAATCCCTGCACAGAAATACTGCCTTCTTATGGGTGATTGCCCTATGACTAACTATGGCTGATTTGTCACACAGATTGCAACATGATCAGTGGATCTGTAGGGTCATGCCTAGAATAATTCCCAGTTGCAGAAGAACTCTTTGATTTTCTATTTACTTGACACCACTGCTGGGAGTTCTTTGGGAACAATAAGATGATGACTGTTAGATTATTTCTTTTTTTTCTGTCATAGTGGAACGACATGATTGGGTTGTATGCCCTAGCAGGGCAGTAGTGGGAGAAATGGCACTAGGGTTACAACGAGTCTGATCATCTGGGGGCTTGGAGTAGACCTTGTTTTCACATTTCCCTGCCCGAACAACTTGCTTTCTTACTTTTTTCTTGTGTATTTTTTTTTATTTGGCCATGTGCTCCTATGATGGCCTCCACTCCTCTGTATCGCAGTCATCATCTAACTTGTTAGTGGAACTGACAGCATGCTTTCAACCTCATCTTCATCATCACAATCCTCTCCTTTACATACATCCTCCACTGCTGCTTCTTCCTTTCCTGCTTCTTCCTCCTTCTTCAACTACTCTTCAACTTCTTTTCTACTTTTCCATACCCCTCCATCTCAGTCTTGCATGATTCTTCAGCGTTCCCCTGCCTGTTAGTTGCCTTCTCGCTTGCATGCTTCTTCTTTCCTTCCTCACTCTCATGTCCACCTGCTCTGACAGCTTCATTATCTTCTTGACTTGCACTCTCCTCCACTATCAGCTGCCTTTGTGGTGGTGTTGCTGGATTGCTTTTATGAAATGGTGGGGTATGTATGCCTTTTACTACCCTCAAATAATTCTATTTCTTCCTCAGCTGACAATACAACTGTAGTATCACTGCCAGATCTAGACTCGCTGTTATCTTCCTCACACAATGACTGAGCAACATAATTGGGTTTGGCAAAAGTACTGCTGCTAGTGTCTAATATGTGGGCTGGGAGCTTTGAGTGCATCATATAGTGCCTGAATGCAGAATGAAAATTGCACTGCTGAGGGCACCAAAGTGGCTGGGGTTGTGTTGTTTTTATAACAATAATGGGGGTGGGGGATGATTGATTTTACAGATTGGGATATATCTCATATCACCACATGTAAGGGACCTCAAAGTACTTGAAAGAGAAACAGTGGAACATCTGTGTTTTTCTGGCTTGTTCAAGGCGCTTTCATCACCCAATGAACTGGATGACTGGGACTGGCTTGGCTAGCTACTGGTTGCAGTGGAGATGGAACCAATTAACTTCTGGGGACTAATGAACCATGGTTTCTTTGGACAGACTATCGCATGTCCATACTTAATTTTTCTCCCAGACATATGCGCTGCACCACCACTAAGACTCACAGTCACTGTTACAACTAGTTCTCCAGCACCACAACTTAAAGAACCGGTACTTTGTAGAACTGGCATGCTGCAGTCTACCATGTTTCTTTCCTTCCCACTCCATTCCTTTTTCCTTCATTTCTTTTCTGCATGGTTTCTACACCATTTAATGGCAAGAACCCAAACACACTCTAGCCCATCACTTTTCCCACTGACACCATTCCACGAAGAACTGCAGCAGCCTACTTCATCAGTGTCAGTGGCTCAGCAGGTTGCACACTCACCTCTGAGTCAGGAAGATCAAAAGGTTGTGGGTCAAGCCTCATACTAGGCACTTGGGTTAAAATCCTAATACTGATACTGTAGTGCATCGCGTAGGGGATGCTGCACTCTTGAGGTGCTAACTTTCGAATGAGACATTAAACCGAGGTCCCATCTGCTTGTTCTTGTGGTTGTTTAGGTGGACGTTAAAGATCCCATGACACTTCTTGAAAAGAGTAGAGAAATGTTATTATTGAAGAAAAATAAACAGATACAAACAATGGCAATTAGAACAAAAGAAAACAAAAATCATACCAAAGATACAAGAAATACATACTCTCAAGCAAAAACTTAACATACACTAGTATTCCTGCAAAAGAGGGAAATAGAACAATAATGTCCAGAGTGAAATGAAATTCCAAACAATATAGAAAGGAGTAAGAAAACATAACAACAGGAGTCCTGTGGGAAATGAAAGTTATTTCATGGAGGCTTGAAAACATTTATCTGTAATCTCCATTTCTTAACCATAACAACAGAATTTATTTTTTTCTTTGACAAATCAGCTGCATTTTATTCATGGTTTGTGGCAATTGGGTTCAGGTTGCCTGGTTGTATAGAAATTTTTTTTTATGTTTTTGGGTCATCCACTAGCAACAAACACTGTCTCAACTAGAAAATAAGCAGGATGATCACCACTGTAAATTTCTTCACAAAAGTTTCTTCTTTATTTCCTTTTACACATCATATGGAGGGCAACAGCTTTGCAGCTCCACCATTTCCTCAGGCCCGCTGTGTTTCTATGGTAAACAAAGTTGAGTTTTATTCCTTGCTATCATTATCACACAATTTCCCTTACACATATGTGCTCCCCAACACCTCACTCTTTTTTTACAATCACATAGCACTGTGATGCCTCACTAAATGTATGTTATCATGGAAGTTCAGTGATACCCCAGAATTCTGCTATTCTCATGTATTAATTCATTCTTATGCTTAAAATAGTGAGATTCATACTAATTCAACAAAAATCGTTATACCTTTTTCTTTTTCTATATTAAAACCTCACTATTTTCTTGATAGTATTTTTGGAACTGTTCATAGTTCTGTTAGAGAAATTATACAATTATTTATACTAAATTCCTCAGTTCCTATTACTGCACGTGTTGCTGTTCTTTATTATTAAGCCACATAGCCTGTTCAATGCTCACCTATTTCCATTTGTCTCAGAAATGCAACTCCTACTAAAATGTTCTCTGTCTCTTTAAGTTCTATTCGTAGAGTAATTTTAAAACAATACAGTTATTCAAGTCACAAATATTGTGTCATTCCTAACTTTATGTCATAGTTACTGTTCTATGTCTCAAAATTATTAAACATCTTACTTGCAATTCACTGGCAAGCATTTCTTCAATTTTTCTTATAACCTCAATTTAAATTTTTGCATGACTCCTAGTAAACAAGGCATGTGTGTATCATTCTATTAGTTCTCTCTTCTGAGTAATTTTACACAAAAGATTTACCACTGCTATGTTTTTTAACCAACTCTGCTGCACTTTAAGTTTTTAAAAAATATTAAAGGCAGTAAGTGAAAAATCTGGGTACCCATGTGTTCCTTACTGCTCCACAACAATGCTGGCTCCCTGTGTCTGGGGAGAGGCTGCTGGCAGAGAATCTCAATTTTTATACAATAGGAGTGAGCAGATAACCCATTAGATAAAAACAAGTATTTTCACTGCAGTGTAACTCCACATAGCACACTGTGATGACATCATCAAACAAAAAAAAAACAGCAGAAACATGGTCCTATTGTATAAAAGGAATATGTGATGGCTACATGTATGATACAGAATATAACTGAACTCATGTCAAGTGAGCTCAGGGAACCATCACTTGTGTCTTCTCTCTGCTCCACCACTCGTGATATTCCCCAAGCTCATTTGCCACTCATTAAGATATATTTTGTATTACACACCTAGCCATCATGTAGCCCCTTAATATATTGCAGGAGGTGGGGTGAGCAACTGATATCACTAAGTGATGTCACACTGATTCTGTGCCTCAGTGTGGCTGGAACTGTCCAGAACTCAGGCAGCATTCTGTGGTCTCAGAATGCTCAGATGGTTGGGATGGTAAATGGAGAGCCTGAAAAAGACAGCGCAACCTCAGCGGTTCACCTCTCCCCACCCTGGAGTAAAATTCCCAAACATTTTTTATGCCTAATTACTATTTTCAACTTTATTCACTACTAATATTACAGTACATGCTCTGTGTGTTACTTTTCTGTTTGTAGCTTTTTTTCTTGTTTTTAAAAAAAGATTAGAATCCTTGTGGGCAAGGGGTTTTCTGTGTTGGGGGGAGGTTGGGGGTTTGGTGTCTTTCCAGATCAAAATCCTTATTTGGAATATTCTTCTAGATAAATCATATCATTCTGTACAATCACACTCCTGTCTTACTGTATATTACATATCAAAAGCAAATTTCTTAGATAAAAATATAATCATCAAGCCATGGTAAGACCCTATTGGGACCCTCACAAAAATAAATCCCAATCACACTCCTCATTCAGACCCACTCTTGGGTCTAAGCAGTTGAATGAAAAAATCCAGTAAACCTCTCATTTTCTGATAGCTGTGTCCCAGTCAGTATTCCCACTCAAATGTCTAGGGACCTGCTGTAGTCCATAAAAGTCTCTTACTCCAAATCCTCCCCCATTTAGATTGATTACAATCACACAAAGATGAATAGGGGAGTAAGAACCACAGCAGGAACAGCCAGGGCTGCACCCTTTGAGGAAAGTGCACAGCGGGGAGTGTCAGTATTTTTATCATACAATTTCACACTGGAATAACAGAAATAGATACTGGGATTGTTACAACAGAGAAAAACATTGACAGATGCAACAAAAGATAGGAGTGTCCTCAGTCAGATACAGCACCTTGAAAAAAGAGACATAAGGCTGGAATGAAAAGGCATGCAATATCACTTGGGGAATACATAAAACATAAACACATTCATAGGGGTTTATGAGCACAGTACAAATAGAACCTAATTTGGGTTTAATGACTACTGAGCTCCATGAAACATGGATAGGAATAAGAAACAAATGTTCAATGGACTTTATGCTCTCCCTAATTAAAGCAATAGTCAAGGAGAGGAACTGATTGATGGAAGACATAAACATGTTAAAAGCAGATTATAAGTCTAGAGTATAGCTACAAGAATTCGCTAACACAATAGAAAACATAAAAAGGAACTAACAGAATATAATGATTACATTAAACAGCAGAAATTTAAAAAGTTTAACCATGACATTAATGACTACAGTGAGAACAAGGTCTATACTTATTTTTTGAAACCATATAGATAACCTGGACAGAATTATTATAACACACAACAAGATTACAACATAGATTCTGACAGTGGGGATAGTTTGGTAACCACTGAATACGGCCCACAGAGATCATAAAAAGACCAACAAGGGCCCTTTTTAGAGGAGGGCATGAGTTCTGTTGGCATACAGGAACAGAGAAATTCAACAGAGACCGGAGATTACAGATACCAGGGATGATACAACCTCAGGAGTGGGGCATGGCAGGGACAAAGCCAATTCATGGATGACCATTTCAACAGGAAAGAATGAGGGTTGGCAGGGGCAGAGGAGGAGGAAAAGGAAGATGAGGAAGAAGATGGGGGATTAAGGGGTCGAGGAAGGGGGAGACAGTGGTAGTCTTTAACATTAGCAATATAACATTAACAGAAAGGGAAGAAAAAGTTCTCAAAAAGGGCCTCTCATTTTCACCCACCTTTAAATTGTACCCAACTTATTTAAATGTGGACCTAAAGAAGTTGCACAGAAAATTACAACTAGCTGATTGGTACAGTGAGAAACCATCAGAACCTGTGACTAAGAAACAGAAATTGCAGAAAACTTTAGGGTTAAAATCTAAATTTAACCCTCTAAAAGAAACAAAAGTGGTAGAAACCTATGTAATAATTGTAGAGAAGGACATAAAGGAAATAATGGATAAGGGGAACCTGACACAAAAATGGCATAACCTAACTAGTGCGGAAAGAGAGATTTTAAATGAACTAGAGAAGGACACATCAATTGTCCTCAAGCCCACTGATAAGGGTTTGGGAATTGTCCTATGTGAATGTTCTAAATACAAGACTGAATGTTGAGACAATTGGAGGATGTTGATAAATACATGAACTTGGACAGGGACCCAATGGAGGAGATCAGAATTGACATAAAAGATTTGCTTGAACAGGTAGTGGAAATGATATGGTGTGTAGAGGAAGAAGGGAACATGCTACAGAAAAAAATCACCCAGGATACCTCTTTTCTTTATATTGCCAAAGATCCATAAGGATCCAGTAACTCCTCTTTGAAGATCAATTGTATTGGGGTTGATTCCATTTTGGAACCCCTATCAAAGTATGTGGATTTTCATATTAACACAGATGTCAACAAGATGGGGACATTTGTTAGGGACTCTAGCCACATAATAAATATCATCAAATAAATGAACAGTAACATAAGATAATGGGGAGATTTATGGCTAGTCACTTTTGATATAAAATATCTATTTACGAGCATTGATCATGAGGAAGGGTTGGAATCCTTATTTAAAGCTCTCAGGGGGAGAGATGATCTACATCTGCCACGTGTGTTTTTATGTCACTTGGCTGAAATAGTACTAAAACAGAACTATTTTAAGTTTGAAGAAGATGTTTTTTCTACAAGTAAGAGGGACAGCCATGGGAGCACAATGGCTTCTTCCTACACCAGCCTCTATATGTGGGACATGGAACAGGTGCATGTACAATATGGGATGATAAATGCTTTTTTTGAGGATATTATATAGTGGAAACATTATATTGGCTATATTATTATGATATGGATAGGTAGTGAGGCAGATTTGACAACATTTCATGAATACTTGAACAGCAGAAATAGGAATCTACAATTTACAGTGATGGCAGACAAAGAAAGCATCCCTTTTTTAAATCTACTAAAACATTAAGGGACAATGGTTCATAAACTACATTGTTTAGTAAAGAAACAGACTGAAACACAATATTACATTATAGCAGTTTGCATGATCCTAGGCTGAAGAATAGCATTCCAAAATCTTATTTTTTTTAACTTAAAATGCTGTATTGAGCTTGGTTGGAAGTAAACCACAAGGAACATGGCTGACACATGAACTCATACACTAATAACCAACAAATAGCAGTTACATTAAGTACCTCAAGCTATGTAATAATTATGTAATGAGATTATCCAAAATACAGGCTGCCTTCTCAACCAAGCTATAATCATTTCAATTCAACTCACTCCTTCCCTCCCACACCCATCCCAACCTCCCCCCCCTTCTCTAGAAACTGGGGCGTCCCAAATGGAACCCAGTTGATAGCAATTAAAATGCTGCAGAAGGAAAGCATCCCTCCAAAAAAAGGAGAAATATGTATCACATAAATATGTAGGTTCAACACCTAATAGGGTGTAACTCTTCCCAGGAGTATGAAACATGGGAGCCAAAAGCAGTAATCTATAAATAATAAGTAGTAAGTAATGAGTAATGAGTAGTTGACTATCATCCAGGATCTAGAGTCAACAAAGTAAAAAGGGGTTCTCAAACCTGATTATATTTCTTATGGGAGTGTGACATACTTACAATAATATGCTTGCCCTGCAGCACAAAAAGAATTTCTCGGTACCATTCCACATAAGTAGGGGTTGCCTGGTCACACCAGGGTCGAAGAATGACCTTCGTGGCACAGGTCATTATTAAAGCAATATGTTGCTTCTGGTTACCAATTAAAACTTTAGCAAAGTCCCCCAGAATACAAATTTCAGGAGTGAAAACCCGATCAAGCCCTAATAAGGGATTCAACTATTGTCTAATATCTTCCCAGAATGGCCTAACCTTTTTACAGGTCCTGGGGATGTGAAAAAAAGACCCCCATTTCTTCTGGCATCTAGTGCAAACATCCAAGGTCATCCTAGCCATTCTGTGAAGCTTTTTTTTTCTTTTTAATCATGTTTCATTGTTTTTCAAGAAAAACAATTACATACAATCATCTCATGCCAGATATCATGTGACATAACTGTATAATACATTCATTGCAACAGAACTAAATAAATATGAGAATCTTGTTTATGAATATGGGGGTATTTCTTTAATTAAGTGTCCAGATAAAGTCCCAAAATATGCTGCACCCCAAAAGACTTATGAGTGGTCAAATGAAGAGAAAAAAGAAAGTCCATACATTTGTAACCAACAACCAATGTTGTTATGACCCTCGTCCAAACATAGATTCCCAATATAATATTAGCAGTTTGTAATTGAACTGCACCTAATCCAACTGCAATAGTATGAGTGCATTTGTACACTTAAATATTCGTGTATTCTATAGTTGCCTTATGCAGCACCCAGCACGTGGCTAGCACCATTTTAAACTGATGACTTTATATACTTTTTTTTTTAATTTATTTTCCCCCCCCACATCCCTGCCAGAGCCACTCCTTCAGGAATCGCCAATGAAACCCATCCCTGCCACTGACTTACCTGCTGCTCTGAGTCCCTCATCCTGCTGTGGATTACCCACAGGGCGGGATTCGGGGTGGGGCGAACCCCTGTACCTTAATGTCTTTTCCAGTCCCTTTTTTTTTTTAAATTTATTTTTCTCCCTCCTATGTCCCTGCCAGAACCACTCCTTCAGGAATCACCAATGAAACCCATTCCTGCCACTGACTTACCTGCTGCTCTGGGTCCCTCATCCTGCTTCGGATTACCCCAGGGCAGGGTTCTGGGTGGGCCGAACCCCTGTACCTTAATGTCTTCTCCAGTCCCTGAGGCAGCAGCAGTCAAGCTCTGGAGGGTGGGTTTTCCCTGTTCTGTGAGGATGTTCCTAGCCTTTGACATCAAGGCGCAAGCGCTGATGTCCGCAAAGTCCTCCCCCCCTCATTGATGCAGCACCTAGCAGTGATTGGTTCACAGGCCTCTGCCCATGACCAATCAAACCCCAGAGGTGCAGATGAGCTGTTGTGCCCCCAGCCTCTGCCAGAGGTCACCGTTTGCCGGGATGGATCACCTGACCTCCTCTCAGAGAAGGCGAGCTGTCATCAGACGCTCAGCCTTTCTCCCCCCTGGCCAACCCCCGGCGACCTGAGTCCACTCTCAAACCCGGGTTGCCGGCATGGTGCGAGTTGTGGTGTCCAGTGCCTCAACCCTCAGAGCCACCAGGCTAGCCGAATTTATATACTTTTAATGTTTAACTCCGACCATATAAATTGATTACTTCCATTTTGAACAAACTCAGCCAGATGTTTTATTCATGAACTATAACAACATCAATACAGAAAACAAGTTACAGGGAAGTGTTAGACTTGTAACAGATGTAAACTTCTCCCTACCAAACATGACTATTTAAGTAAAGTTCCTGTAATGTTCTGCACCATTCATGTGCCATCCTCTGAATCAGAGGATTCATGTCGTCAGACCTGATCAAATGTTTTCCTTAACCTACCTGAATATGTTAAATTTAAATTCAAACATATTAGGTCATTTAGTGGATGTAATGTTTTATTCTTAGAATAAATTAAACCATGACTTACCACTGACCATAAATACTTTCTTCATGCTATCGGGCATAGCCAATCAAGTTCTTGATAAACCAAACATCGATAAGCCCGGTATTTATTCTGTAATATGTAATTCCCCATTCTATAGTAGATCTGATCTGTTTTTCCCAATGACTTCTGTAGGAATGCATATATCATTTATTTTTATTTTATTTATTTACTTTTTGTTGACTGGGTAAGTGCACCAGATAAATCCTGCCTATTTTCAGGCACGACTTGGGGAAGGGTGATACAGTTGAATGTCAACTGACCTTCAACCAGATTAAGCTGTTAGTGGTATTTTTTTAGTGAGTGAGAGAAATTTGGCCAGGACACTGGGGAAATTCCCTTACACTTTTCAATAAGTGCCATGGGATCTTTAACATCCACCTGAACTACCACCAATCCAGGCAGACGGGACCTCGGTTTAATGTCTCATCTGAAAGACAGCACCTCAGAAGTGCAGCACCCCTCTCATGCTGCACTACAGTGTCAGTACTTGGATATTAACCCAAGTGCCAGATGTGGGAACTGAACCTACAGCTCTCTGATCTCCCGGCCTCAGAGGCGAGTGTGCTACCTACTGAGCCACTGACACTGCTAATAATAATGGAAGTCCATAATCGAGTACAGGCACAATAGTTGTTTCACTAGTCTAGTTTCAATTTCCCTAGTCAGGCATCCTGACATCCTTCTTAAGGCTCCCAATCTTTGATTCATCTTTTTTGTCTGTAATGAGATGTGTTCAGAAGAAGAAAACTGGTGATCAACAAGAACTCCCAGGTATTTATAACTAGATACCATCTGAACCTTGGTCCCATCTAAAAACTTAATCTGTAAAGTCCTTTTTCACATGTGATCCCACAGAAAAGATCATACTCTGTGTCTTTCCAATACTCATTAAAAGACCTGAGTCTCTCATCCAGTTTTCAGTATTGAAGAAATCTGTTTGGAGCCATTGTCGCAGGTCTCTGGGGTCATCAGCAGATGCAATTAGTATAATATCATCTGCAGAAAGTCTGATTTCAGTACTAGTTATTTGAGTCATATAGTATTTGAGTAGTAGTATTTGAGTTATATAGTATGGGAATAGGTGTACCATAGCTCCTTGGAAATTTAGCTGTGTGACTTTTCTAGCAGCCTGCAAAATACAATCCCTTTTTGCTGGGCTTGATGCCACCACCAGGATGGTGTGGGATAAGTCCTTGTTGGCTGCAACCAATCTCAGGGCTATACAATAGCTCTTGATGAGGTTTTCCGGGGTAAGTGAAGAATCAAGATTTAAGGCTCCTGGCATCAACTCCCTTAGAAAATACAGAAGATCATCTCCCTCGATGTTTTCACTCGAGAGGGAGCAATCTTAGACTGGGTTCTCTCAAATGAAGATGGAGAAAGGATGACAGATGTAGAAGTGGGTAGCCATCTGGGAACTAGAGACCATCGAATGGTATGGTTCACAATAAACACAGCAATAGAGTCAAGCCATACAAAGGCAAAAGTACTGGACTTCAGGAGGGTTGACTTTGCCAAAATGGGTGAGTGCCTAAGGAATGCACTAGCAAATGTGCAGGAAGGAGCGGTGGAAGAACAATGGGGAATAATAAAAACTGCCATCACAGAGGTAACAAGCCTTTGTGGGAAGCAAATAAACAAAACAAAATGATGTAAGAAACCACAATGGTTCTCAAAGAAGGTGGCAGTGAAGGTTCGAGAGAAAAAAAAAAGCATTCAGAAAGTACAAGGAATCACAGAAGGAGCAGGACAGAGAATTGTATCAGTTAAAGCAAAAGGAAGCTGGTAAGGCAGTCAGAACAGCAAAGGCCTGAACCGAGGAAAAGATAGCCAACTCAGTTAAGAAGGGGATAGAAACTTTTTTAGGCACAATAGGGAGCGAAGGAAGACTAAGGGAGGGATAGTGAGGCTTAATAAAGGAGAGGGGGTGGGCAGAGGGTGAAGGTGAAAAGGCAGAGATACTAAACAAATATTTTTGCTCAGTATTTACAAATGAAGAGGGGGAGGTACCTAAAACAAACAATAGAAACACTCTGGATACAGAAGTTGATACCAGCCCATTTACAGAAGAAAGGGTTCTGAAAGAAGTCTTAAAACTGAAGGTGGACAAAGCAATGGGGCCTGATGGGATTCATCCAAGAATTCTAAAAGAACTAAGGCTAGAACTAGTGACACCACTGACTACCCTCTTTAACAAATCATGGAAGGATGGGGTGGTACCTGAGGACTGGAGGAGGGCAGATGTGATTCCCCTTCACAAAAGTGGAAGCAGGGCAGAAGCAGGAAACTACAGACCTGTTAGTTTAACCTCAGTGATAGGGAAAATTATGGAATCACTTCTGAAGGAAAGAGTTGTCGAGGGGCACAGGACCCAAGGCAGCATGGATTCACAGTGGGAAGGTCATGCCAGACGAATCTAATAGATTTCTTTGACTGGGTGACCAAAGTAGTTGATCAGGGAAGGGCTGTGGACATGGCCTACCTAGACTTTAGCAAGGCATTTGACTCAGTCCCACACAAAAGATTAATATACAAGTTAGCCAGCCTGGAAGTGGGTCCCAAGACGACAGCCTGGGTGAAAAATTGGCTGGAGAATAGGACTCAGAGGATAATAGTAAATGGAGTCCACTCTGAAGAAAGGGGGGTTACTAGTGTGGTACCGCAGGGTTCAGTATTAGAACCGGTTCTCTTCAGTGTCTTTATAAGCAACATTGCAGAGGGACTGGAAGGAAAAGTATGTCTCTTTCCAGATGACACAAAGATCTGCAACAGAGTTGATGCACAAGGTGGGGTGGAAAGGATGAGAAGGGACTTGGCGAGGTTAGAGGAATGGTCAAATGTATGGCAGCTTAGATTCAATGCTAAGAAGTGCAAGGTAATGCACCTGGGAAACAAAAATCCAGGGGTAGAGTACACAATGGGAGGTGAGATACTAATAACAACAAAAATGGAAAGGGACCTGGGGGTAGTCATATCAGATGACTTAAAGGTGGGCAAGCAATGTGAGAGGGCAGTAAGGAGGGCTGGGGGGGATACTGGGATGCATAGGGAGAGGCATCACCAGTAGAAAACAAGAAGTTGTTATCCCTCTTTACAGACAGCTGGTGAGACCCCGTCTGGAGTACTGTGTGCTTTTCTGGGGACACAATCTCCACAAGGACATACACAAGATGGAAGCTGTCCAGAGGAGGGCAACTAAAATGGTGCAGGGTCTGCACCAGAAGACATATGAAGAGAGATTAAAGGAGCTTAATATGTATAGCCTCGAAGGAAGGAGGGAGAGTGGGGATATGATAGAAACTTTCAAGTACCTCAAGGGAATCAACAAAGTCCAAGAGGGTAGCATCTTTCAAAAAAAGAGGTGTGCAAGAACAAGGGGGCACAATTTAAAGATGGGGGCGGCTCAGAGGTAATGTAAGGAAGTATTTTTTTACAGAGAGGGTTGTGGATGCATGGAATGGCCTTCCGGAGGAGACTGTGGAGTCAAAAACAGTGGTTGAATTCAAGCATGCATGGGACAGTCATAAGGCAATTCTAGGGGGTGGGGGTAGAAAGAAGTAGGCTGCTAGTTAACTAGGATCTGTAGCTTATCCTTTATGTAGGGAAATGGGCAGACTGGGTGGGTCAAGCGGTCCTTATCTGCCGTCAAATTCTATGTTTCTATGTTTCTATTTCAGGCAGTCCAACTATATGTACATTAGAGGCCCTCTGTGAATTCTCAAGGGCCTCTAGTCAGTATTTGAGCTGGGCATTTTCCTGGGTAAGTTTTTCTGATGACACCAAAGCTTTAGTTGCCATAGATTCTGCTGTCATTGCCACTTTTGAGGCTGCTGCTATTTTGGAATCGTGCTCCTCAACTTTGGCATTTGTGGCCTGCATAGATTTCTGCAAGGCCCACCATGGAGGTCCCATCTGTAAAGCTTTTGTCGCCGCAGCTGATGGAATTGATTCCACTGGTGAGGTTTTTGGACCTGTTGCAGGGCCTTTGTTAGTAAGACCCATAGTCCAGGATGGTATCAATTTGCTCCTCTAGATGCAAGGATTCTGAATTCATAGGACAAATTGCACTTTTTTCTTTAATAAATTGATATTTTAATGCTTTTAATTGCAGTTAGACAGGGAGCTCCCACTGATCGAGTCTAGTCAGCAAGCATGCTCGACAGTGCCCCCCCATTCTGTGAAGCTTAATTGGGGTGTAGGACATGTTATGTAGTATTTGAAACTGCATGAAACGGTATCTGTCCCATTTAATATATTTGTATACCCCATTCCAAATGCGAGACCAGTCAAAGGGGCTTCCCTGTGTGGGAAGAACCTGATCCCAGGAATAAAGAAAATTTGTGCTCCATCTCTGCAAGGAGGGCCCATCAAAATCTCAATTTATATGAGCTAGAAGAAGCTGCAGTGAAATAAGGGGAATACACTAAGACAGCCGAGGACATGACCAATAGGTTTGCAGCTAGGGGATACAATCATTATCTGATCAGGGATGAAGAGCAGAAACTTACATCACACCCCAGAGAAAAATATCTGACTACAACACAGAAGAGATATAGGGAATAGGATTTTATTTTCTACAGCGTACAGCCATTTAAATGGTAAGATAAAGAAAATCATCATGAACAATTGACAAGTTTTACAGACAGGGGGCTACTAGGTTTAGAAACAAACCTTTATTTGAATCAAAAGGAATCAAACACTGAGAAAAAAAACTTCGCCGCACACAACATTATACACCAGAAATTTAAGGGAAACAGTTGCTTCAAGGACCACTATCACCAGGCACTGTACCATGTGGACATTGCTGCCAATGTGGCAATACAAACAATAAAACAATGTTTAAGGATCCATGCAGCAACAAGAAGTACCTCATCAAACAACACATTAATTGCAAAACTGATCATATGGTGTACATACTGCACTGCCTCTGTGACAAACTATAGATGGGGAAAACCACAAGGGAATTAAGGAATTGCACCAGTGAACATGAAATTTATATAAGATTGAAAGATGAAAATTCCACAGTTGCAAGACATTACAATGAGGTGGGACACTCGGCTACCTCACTACATTTTTGGGGACTGGAGCAGATCCTTAGACCACTGAGTGGGAATATTGACTAGGACACAGCTATCTGAAAATAAGAGACTTACTGGATTTTTATGTTGAACTGCTTAGACCAAAGAGTGGGTCTGAATGAGGAGTGTGATTGGGACTTATTTTGATGAGGATCCCAACAGGGTCCTACCATGGCTTGATGATTATGTGTTGTTCTAAGGAATTTGCTTTTGATATGTAATATACAATAAGACAGGAACATGATTGCACAAAATGACATGATTTATCTTGTAGTATATTCCAAATAAGGATTTTTATTGGAAAGACACCAAACTCCCCCCCAATAGAAAACCTCCTCACCCACCAGAATTCTAGCCATATTTTCAACAGATTAATTAAAAACAAGAAACAAAGCTATAAACAGAAAAGTAATACATTAAGTGTGTAATATTAGTAGTGAATAAAACTGAAAATAATAATTTGGTATAAAAAATGTTTGGAAATTTTGTCCCAGGCTGGAAGGTGATTCGCTGAGGTTGTGCTTTCTTGCTCAAGCTCTCTGCTTACCAACCCAACCCCCTGAGCTATCTGAGAGCACAGAATACTGCCTGAGTTCTGGGCAGTTCCAGCCAGACTGAGGCACAGAGTCAGTGTGACGTCACTTAGTGATGCCAGTTGCTCCCCCCAACTGCAGCAATATATAAATTGCAATCAGCTGCCAGCAGCCACTCCCCAGACACAGGGAGTCAGTGTTGCTGTGGAGCAGCAAGGAACAAGTGAGATTTTTCACTTACTGGCTTTAATGTTTTTTAAAGAATCTAAAGTGCAGTAGAGTTGGTTAAAAACAGTAGCGGTAAATCTTTTGTGTGAGATTACTTTAAAGGGAGAACTAAGTGAATGATACAAACGTGCCTTGTTTACTTGGAGTCCTGTAAAAATTGAAATTGAGGTTATAAGAAAATGCTTGTAGAGCTGTGCAGAATTTTAAATTCTTGCGGAATGAAATTCTGTGGAACTTTCAAAATTCTGCTGAAATTCTGCCAAATTTTGCCACAAAAGGAATGGCAAAATTCCAGAGTAGAAAATAGTTGCAGAATTATTTTCCACAGAAAAATTGCTGTTCTGCAGAATATTATTCTGCTGATCTCAATATTTTCCAATGAAATTGTTGCAGAATAATTTTCCTCGGAACAATTGCTTTTCCGTGGAATAATATTCCATGGATCACAGTAGGTGGAATTCTGCCAAGGAACTAGTGAAATTCCAGTGGAAATTCTGCTGGTAGAATGGCCAATCCAAGCTAATTCTGCTGGCGGAATTCTACATTCCATACAGCACTTACTGCTTGCCAGTGAATTGCAAGTAACTTGTTTAACAATCCTGAGACATAGAATAGTAACTACCACATAAAGTCAGGAATGTCACATTTTTTGAGACATGAAAAACTGTATTGTTTTCAGAGTACTTATTGAACAGAATTTAAAGAGACAGATAATATTTTATCAGGAGTTGTATTTCTGAGACAACGGGAAATAGGTGAGCATTGAACAGGCTATGTGGCTTAATGATAAAGCACAGCAACATATAAATGGACCTGAGGAACTTTAAATATAATTATATGGTTTCTCTAACAGAACTATGATCAGGACCAAAACACTGTCAAGAAAAAATGAGATCATAATATAGAAAAAGAAAAAGGCATAAATATTTTTGTTGAATTAGTATGAAAATGACTATTATGCATAAGAATGAATTAATACAGGAAAATAATGGAATTCTGGGGTATCATTGAAGTTCCATGCTAACATATATTTAGTGAGGCATCACAGTGCTATGTGATTGTAAAAAAGTGTGATGTGTTGGAGAGCACATATGTGTAAGGAAAATTGTGTGACAACATTAGCAAGGAATAAAACTTAATTTTTTGTTTACAATAGAAACACAGCGGGACCTGAGAAAATGGCAGAGCCAGAAAACTGTTGCCCTGCCATATGATTAGAGATGCAGTGAAGTTTAAATTCCTTGGCGAAGTGCAGGCGAAGTGGCCACTTCACGTTTGTTTACGGCTATGCAAATTCCCCATCATAATGAGCAACTTCATGTTGCCAAACTCACTTTGACTTTGCCTTATTTTTATACAAGGGCAAAGTGAGTGATAATGAAACATCCCACAGATCACATGAGTAACAGATTCAGAGTCTGCAGGTCACATGCTGCAGGCAGGAAGTTAATCAGCCAGACAGTAAAATAGTTTCACTTTTGCCTTGCCTAGACTTGGTGAAGGGATTTTTTTTTCTGTAGCGGAGAGAGAGAGAGAGTTATATCTTGAATATTTATCGAATTTAGAGCTTTTTTGGTAACTTATTTGCATATTTGTTGTTTTTAGTTGTGCTCCTTTTGATTTTGATTCCTTATTACATGTCCTAATTCCTTAGTTTAAATTATGTGTTTATGTAAAATGGAAAGAGGTGTTTTTTTTTTTACTCTGGGGCATGCAGAGGACAGCATGTTTATTTATGTATTTATTGCAATCATTTCACCAGGAAAGGCACACTGAGCAACAAGATGCTTGTCTCCCGGTGTGATCTGGGGGGGGGGGTACACATGGATATGATAACATGCAGGTTATTAAGTGAACAGTTAACAGAAGCAAATAAAAAGCAGCATAAGGATACACAATTGCATGAATATACAAGCAGCACACATTGAATGTTTAGGATATTATAGTATCAAATAAAAATGTTTGTGACAAGAAGCAGCAGCCAAGGTAAATTAGCACAATAGTAACAGCTGTAAACAGAGGACGTATATCACAGTTATACAGTTATACACAGAACATAGGGAAAAATTGGCCCAGGGCATAAGTGCAAGGTTGGGGTTATATGCCAGCTTCTATAGCAAGGCTAAGGCTGTGTTTGGGGCCATGTATGCTGGATGGCATCCCGCGTATCAATTAAAGCACTGTATTTAATTCAGCTAGTAGTGCTCCCCTCCCTGAAAGAGAAGGCACTAGTGCGATGCAAGCACCCCCACCGGTGGCACCTACCACTGCCCACCCACTGCTTGCCATTGCCCCAGTGTATCAGAAGCCACAGCAGGTGCAGCAAGAGTCAGAAGTCATGCAGGAGCAGCAGCAGCAGGTTGCCCCTCCATTGTGCACCACCAGCAGGCCATAATCCTAACACCTTGGGCCCCCTCCACCTGTGCCCAGTCCTCCCTGCATCTCTGTTGTGTGGGAGTTCTTCAATTCACTCTCTGGTGACCCTATTATTGTGAAGTGTAAGATACACAATGTGCTTGGACATCATAAACCCAGGGGTAGTCATCTGGGGACAGGTGGACTGCGCACGCACCTCACTAGCCACCATGTGGAGTTGGTATCCAAAGTGACAGAACATGGAGGGAATGCACCTGCTGGACAACAGGTGGGAGAATGACCTCTGCCTGCATGTGGTGTGAAGTGCTGAAGGGCCAGGGAGCAAGTGGCTGCTCCAGAACCTATGCCTGCATGTGATGATTCTGGAGGAAACCCTGCAACAACACCTGCCACCCAGGCTGATTTGGGCGTTATGTGGAGTGTGGCAGGCCACCTTACCAACAGGATGGAGAACCTTGAGGAGTGATTGGAGCATATAGAGGGTCACCATCTGCAGATTATGTCCATGCTTCAACTTCTGCTGTCTCTCCACAATCTAAAAACTTAAGAATTTTTGTTTGTTGCATAATTTCCATTTTGTGTTCTATTTTTCTTTCTCTGTCCTAACCTTGTTCCCCCACCAAAAATTTTAAAAACACCCCCTGTAACCAGATAATAATCTCTGTTTGCAAACAGGATTTTTTTTTGTCAGTAGTGTTTTCTTCCTCTTGTGGTGTTTGTGTTAAAGCAGCAGTACAATAATCTGTCAAAGAGCAGGTGCGCACTGTCACATACCTAGCCCCTGCAAACATAGATGACAGACAACTTTGCCCAGTGTTGATGGTATTAATAATATACCATGTGGTCCCATCTATTGAAGTATGAACAGTCAGTATGGCTCTCAGTACCCTATCCACATCTTAATAATCCACAGCAATTGCATTAGAATACATTTCCCAAAAGTTTATTTTACCAGCTCAAAAATGGAGGTGCCCTTCCCTACATAGCAATCCAAACTTTGTTGCATGGTACCCATGCTGTGTCAAGGCTGAGGTGGTAAATAATGTTATGTGGAATGTATTCTTCTGCAATAATTGTGGATCATTACATTATGGACAGAGACTGAGAGCCATACTGACTGGTCTTCCTCTTCCAGTCAAACAGTTCTAGCACCCTGAATGTGTACCCACAGAAAAACAGATTAAGTTCCTGAACCTGCTGACATGCCATCATGCTGGCAGGCACCCCCATGTTAATTTTGTGATGTTAGAAAATGAATGGTAAGTGTGCACTCACCTGAACTGTATGGGCGTGATCTTTCTTTAGCTGTTAGTGCTATTTTTACCCGAAATTTAGAAAACTTAAAGTGACTGCTGTGGTAAGAGTGTCTGTTACTCCACTCCTGTGATCTGTTTGATTTCTGTAAATTGCAACACTAAGCAGTACGAGATGCTCTAGAAAAATCATGCCTATACATGTCAGTGGAGTGCATATTCTCAAAGTCTCAATTAAATTACTGACGTCCCAAAATTAACATTGGTGTGCCTGCCTGGGGATTGTGTCAACTGTTATTGGACACTGCTGTGTTTTTCTGTGGGTACACATTTGGGGTGCTCTAACTTTGTTACTGGACAGGACTGCATGGTATTATTAATACCCCTCAACACTTGAGCACATCAGCTATCATGTTTGAGTGGTACTGGGTAACAATAAACACCTGACAATGCGCACCTGCTCTTGAACAATTTTGTTTTATACAGTTTTATTCTATTTTCAATTGTCCCTTATTTACTGACTTGTTTGTATGATACCATTATCTTTTTTCAGATATGAAAGAACACCAGTGTTCCTTTTAATTTTGTTTTTAACTGTTGTTTTAATCAGTTTACCCAGCTGTTTCTGTACACCTACTGCTCTGTAATATAATGGTGGTGTACCATGTCCTACTGGATAGCATGGTACTTTGTTGTAGTCCCAACAGAAAGAATTTGAAATAGATGTACAAAAAACGATGTGAATACTGATGAAAACCTGCCACAAGCAAGATTAAAAGGAGCACTGTTTATTAAATCGTATGTAAAAAAAAATGTAGCCCAGCAGATGTAAATTGTGAAAATAAGGGTATCATATAGACAAGTCAGTAGATAAATACTAACAATTGAAAATCACACAGAAAAGTATAGGTACAAATTTTCAACTGATTGTTGCACTGCAGCAGTAGTTGTCATGCAGTACAAGATTCTGGTTACTGTTGACTGTATTGTTTTCTTAGGATACCCACAACAACCACAATCAAAATACCCTATCATCACACAACACAATTACTGCCCCAGCAGAAAAAAAATACTATAATATGTGAATGTAGCATGTTTATACTTGTTATCTTGCTACATCATTTGGCATGCAGTATTATTGTCCTGACCCCAGATGAAGAATAATCTCATGAGAAATTGTGCTGAAAAGACACACTTATTTCAGGATGCACTGATCAGAGCATGCACCAACAGCCACAACTCTGCAAAAGTGTGTCAACTAAAATTGCTACTGTTAAACTGCCATGTAAAGGCCCGACCCTAGATGAAGAATAATTACATGAAAAAATGTGCTGAAAAGTCACACATTTCAAGACGCACTGATTAGAACGTGCATCAACTGCCACAGCTCTGGTGCCTGCCGCTGTCATATTTCTGTTTCCTGCTGTTGCCACTGACTGAGCTGATGCACAGTGTGCTGCCAAATGATGACAGCCAATGATGACAATTGGGTGAACCATACTGAAATGTTCTGGAGGACTATTAATCTGCTGCACTGACTAAAACATACTGCCTTATGTCATGGATTCATACCACCACCATTGGTAAGTTACTGTATGTTTCATGTTCATGTTTTTTCAGAGACCCAGACATTAACTTTACATATATATATATCTATATATAGATATAGATATATATATATATATATATATATATATATATATATATATATATATATATATTTATAAATGGGTAGGGAAATTGCAGCACTATTATTGGCTGAACAGCATCACATGACTGTGCGTATATCAGAGCACGACCGCTCACCTGCATTTTTACCTCCCTCTAAAACAATTTTGACAATTTATAAGATAGATAAACCACTCTGAGATGTGCGGTCGTGCTCTGATATATGCATGCCTTGGGTGGTTGGCACACTGGGCCTGCGGCCTCTTGCGTAACAATGCACACCAAGGCGTGCGTGTATCAAAGTGCGACCGCACACTTCAGAGTGGTTTATCTATTACATATATATATATATATATATATATATAATCTTTTTTTCTTACAGGTTATCGAGTCCTACTTTTGTTGTGCACTTTTCAGCTTGCTGCTGACTTTTGATCTACAAAAACTAGTTTCAAGCCATGAAAGGTAAGTATTTTATTTTTGGGAGAGGTATCATTTGATAATTTTGTCTTCTTTGCAGATTTTATGTGTATCCCCCAGATTCATACAAGTTGCACGTGTTCTGATTTGAAGAATGCACCAATGGCAGCACATAGCACCCAAATGTTACCTGCAAAAAGACGAAGAAGAAATTATTCTGATTTCATTGCACTAAAACATTTTGTTATAAGTGTGGCTGTTTCTGTCTGTTATATCCAGCTTACAACACCAAGCTATTAGTAAGCCACTACAGCAGCAGCTAACATGTTTAGTGCGTGTGATATGCACTTGCACACTCTGTTAACTTAAGTTACACTACATGATGTGTTGTCAAGATCACCAGGATAAAACTTAGTACAACCATGTCGTGCTGAAGTAAGCCAGTGACAGATGTGCATGAAAAATATATTATCTGGCCTGTATCTCACCTCCGTTGTATGTTTTACACAGGCTTTGAAAAATGAAAGACAAAAAAGAACAGATGAAATACGATTGATACTGCCCTGAAAATTATATCCTTTATGTGGTTGTGTAGTACTACAGTACTCCGAGTCCTGTCCTGTTACACTGTTTGTATGTCGAATCTGTAAAAAAAAAAAATCAGTTGTAGGTATTTGGTGAAAAAAGTCATCTATAAAATGGTTTAGGAAACATTCACTCAGCTCAAGGAAACACCATAGTAAAACAAATTAATACATTCTCACTGTAAAATAATGGTAATAAGAAGAATGGTGGCTGTGGCTGGCTGCAGGTTCCATTGGAACATGGACACATTCCCTGCCTCTCAGTCTCATCAAGATGGGTGGCTGTGGCTGGCTGTGGGATCATTCATTGAGCATGGGCACAGATACACATTCTCTGTCTCTCACTCTCATCAAAAAAGATGGGTGGCTGTGGCTGGCTGTGGGATCTAATACTGGGCACGGACACAGGTACACATTCTCTGTCTGTCACTCTCATCAAGATGGGTGGCTGTGGCTGGCTGTGGGATCGAACATTGGGCATGGGCACAGGTACACATTCTCTGTCTCTCACTCTCATCAAGACAGGTAGCTGGATATGGTGTGTTACATTCTTTGAGTACTCAGGATGAGGACATTTGTCATTTAATCAGCATGATTTAAGTGTCTACAAAAACAGGACAGTTGTGTTTATGATGCTGCTGACTGCTAATGTAAGCAGCACTCATTCTGTTAACTGTACTTTGAAAATCTACCAATGGAAACGTAAAATAGAATGATGGGTCATTATTTGTGCATATCTGTCATATGGAATGAGAGTCAAGGGCACTGTTTTTCTTTTATAAGAGAAAAAAGGTAACATTACAGAAATGTGACAGCCTTTAAACCGATTACACACTACCAGCACCATCATCCTCACCCACCTGTTCAAAGAGGAAACTGCTCTCACAGTCATCAAGGTCAGAGTTGTGCCCACTCAAGAATTCTTTTTCCATGACTGAATCATCAGCCTCAATGGTAGACCATTTGACATGGCCACCAGGATGGTCTGTTTCACCCACATCATCAGCACAACTATCATTGTGATAGGGTACAAACACAGATGTGGTAGTTCGATTTGGTATGTGACCTTGATTCATTTTTATGTTTGCTTGCACACATACACAAAAAACATTATGTGGCATCTTAGGAGAGAAGTAGGTTGCGGAGGTGAGGCACTGTGGCAGCCAATGCCGGCACTGCATTTTTGGGCTTGGCAGTGCTCAACCAATGCAGGCCCAGTGTCCTGATGACACTGGTTCTGCAGAAGTGCCACCAACTTGTAACAATTTTGCTGCTGCAACCAGAGGCCTCCTCATCATTGTAACATCAGCCATTCTGCTGCAATGAGGGAGAGACTCATCATTGCAGGGCGGTACCTTGCCTGGTGTAACATTTCCAGGAACATGACAGATCCAAGAAACCATCTCAGAGCCCCATGAAAGCTAACGGGGGTGCCCAGTTTCCTTGTTGACATGGCCCTGACCCAGGTCATTTGCCAATGGGGGAGCCCACTCCCCGTCAGCATAATGTCTCCCCCTCAATTTCAGTTGTGCGACAAGGGGGTGCCCAATCCCCCTCGGCATCATGTGGCCCCTACATGTTTCTGTGCCAATGGGGGGCCCAATCCCTGTCAACTTCAGTCCCCCCTTCCCAGTTCTAGTTGCTGACAGGGGAGCCCACTCACAGTCGGAATAATGGCCCCCGAATAATTTCATGCCTGTGCCGAGGGGGTGCCAAATATCCCTCAGCATCATGCTCCCCCTACTCATTTATGTGCAGATGGGGGGCCCAAACCCCATCAGCTTAGGCCCTCCTCCCTACAAATGCCAGTGGCACACTAGGAGCCCACCCCAGTGAACTAAGCACACCTGCAAAAGTGAAAAACTGACCCACATTGTCTCTATTTTTATTAACCTATAAAACGAGAGAATGGTCCCTCAAAGTGTCCGATGCTCCTTCCCCAACGCGTGCCCAGCCTCTGCATACCCCACCTTCCCACACACCCCCTTCACCTCATACTTACCTCTGGAGCCCAGCACGGTGATTGTCCAAAGACTGGGAACACGTCTGCACTCTTCAAAGCCGACTGCAAACTGAAGAAATGCTGGCAAGCTGCATAATGACATAAATAATTTTTTTTTCAACTTTGGTGCATATTTCAGGCAATTTGGGGAATTTTGGCACCAGATTTTCAACATGGAGTTATTGGGACCCCTCCTTATGAATTCAATGACTGTCATGGTGTTATTCAGTCCCAAAAGGTGATTTTGCAGTCACTGCATGGAATCACTTTCCGGGACTGATTAATGAAACGACAGTGCCACTGTTCATGAGATGGTCTCTCAAACCCTATGTTGCCAATTTGGTGAATAAAATCCAAAAAATTACTGTTTTACGAGCGTGCATTGCGCAGTTTCCTCGCATGCTCATAACTTAGTAAATGTGTAATATTTTCACTCCAGAATTTCAACATTGGCATTTTTCCACACCTCCTTATGAAAAGTACAGCTGTCATTTTACACATCCTGGCCAAAATGTGTTTTCACACTTCTGGCGCAGAATAGTGTGGTCATTGTGGGAAATCAGTGTTCAGGACAGATTAAGAAAATCACAGTGATACTGTTCATGAGCAGAGGTTCTAAAATGCCTATGTTGAAAATTTGGTGATGAAAGTCCATAAAATGACTGTGTTACGAGCATGCATTGCGCAGTTTCCACACAACCTCATAACTACACAAATTTGTAATATTTGTTACTCCAGAGTTTCAAAATTGGCATTTTGCACACCTCCTTATGAACAGTATAGCTGTAATTTTTCATATCTTGCCTGAAATATGTGGTTATACATCTGGCGTAGAATAGCGTGGTTGCTGTGGGAAATCAATGTTTGGGACAGATTAAGAAAATCATAGAAACAGTGTTCATGAGCAGAGGTCACAAAATGCCTATGTTGAAAATTTGGTGAAATAATTCCACTAAATGACTGTGTTACGTGCATGCATTGCACAGTTTCCACGTAAGCTTGGAAGTTCGAGCATTTTTAATATTTTCACTAGAGATTTTCAACATTGCCATCTCTTCACACCTCCCTATGAATGGTACAGCTGTCATTCTTCATATCCTGCCTGATCTGTGGTTTTGTACATCTGGAGCACAATGGCATGGTCGCTGTGGGAACTCAAAGTTTGGGACACATTAACAAAATCACAGTGCCACTGTTCATGAGAAGAGGCCCCAAATGCTTTCATGAGGTGGGGGTCACAAAAAGGCCATGTTGAAAATTTATAGTTCAAATACACCCGGGGCATTAGGGTTTCTAACCATAATGTCCCACCCTGTACAGATTGACAGATATCAGGGGTGTGCCTTTGAATTGCTGACTGTAATGCTCATGCCATTCCACCCCTACCCTCCCACCCTGATGCCAGTGATAGGCATCGAGGTGAGCCTTGGACTCTTTGGCCTCAGAGTTCACCCCATTCTCCTATATTGCACCCATTTCAGCATATGTCCTAATGGAGTGGGATGACTGAAAAGCCAGACACCCCAAAGCACACCTCAACACTTGTCGGTGTCTGCAGGACAGGGTGAGGTGAAATGGCATGAACGTTATGGGCGACAACCCAAATGCATATCCCAATGCCTGTCTGTCTCTGCAGGGTGGAGGTGGGGTTGGAGCGAAGTTCAATACTTCACTGACATTCCTATTCTGCATCTGTCTAATGCCTGCATTTCCAATGCTAATACCAGCAAGAAAACATTCGGCATTGACAAATGCTTGTTATAAATGTCAGCATGCAGAGATTTGTGGGTGAGAGGTTAGTATGACAGTCCCGCACTATTGCCCCCACAGAACTGAGTACCTTCTCCATGCTTAGACTGGAGGGTGGGCTGGTTAGGTACTTTAGTGCTACTAAAGTCAGCCCTGGCCATTCATTTATCTACCACTCCAGTACAGTAGGGGATTGTCAGGTTCTGACAGATTCATGTTTTCTGCCAAATAGGTGTCAACCATTCCCTGATGATGAGTCTTTCATCTCTTCACAGGCTTTATCGAGG
The DNA here is from genome assembly GCA_016271365.2 of Neoceratodus forsteri. Classification (NCBI taxonomy): domain Eukaryota; kingdom Metazoa; phylum Chordata; order Ceratodontiformes; family Ceratodontidae; genus Neoceratodus; species Neoceratodus forsteri. Next base: position 530,202,121 of record CM057455.1, on the reverse strand, counting down.
TCACAGATTCCTGCTTGAGACAAGGCACCCCAAAGTGGGTTAATGGCAACCTGTTTTACTGACACCCCCCCTTGTCCCACAGCCACCTTACTGGATGAACTTAATCCACAGTGATCTTCAGTATTGTTTTGATGCGGTTTGCCAAACTTTGCACATGACTTCTGTTCCCCATCAACCAATTGCAGCAGCTGTACAGTAAGGTTTTGAACCTGATCAGGCCCTCCCTCCAATAAGGATGCAATGTCACATTTGTATTGAGGGTCCAGCATTGTTGCTATTCCAAATTCTGCACTTTGCTAAATAGCTATTGCAGTCGAATATTGTTAGCATGTGTTTAAGTAATGCACTGATTGACCTATCTCCAGAAACATCAAGGCTAGGCTGCAGATTCAGCACAGTCTACCTCTGCACCCGCAGCAGCTGAATGTCTTGACTAATGGATGCAGTGTCACCACTCACTGCCTGAGTTGCATGTTCAAGCAGCCTAAAAATTGATATCACCGAGTCCATGAGGCACCACTGTTTAGTTGTCATAGACACTGATGCCCCTGAACTGTCACAGCTAGTGTGCATTACTAGGTATTTTCGAGATGGCTTTGTACTGTTCATACAGCTGCTCTGCTATGTAAAGTGTAGAGTTCCTGTTCGTGACAATTTCCAGCTTGGGGTGATGCTGAGGGAGGCTGTTTTGAATATGCAGCTGCCTAAGTTGGTCACGGGCCTTTCCAGAGTGTGCAAAGTGTGCACAGATGTGGTGTGCAGCTGTCAGTATTTGCTTGATGTCAGTGAGCTGCAGAAACTCCTGTACCACATGATTTAAACAGTGAGCCATGTAGGGAACCCTCACAAAGCCACCATTGCTGATACATTTAACAATGTTTGATTAATTTTCACTAGCTATAAAGTCAGCTTTGATGGACAGGGGGTTTAGTTACTCATCAGTTTCTGTCAGTAGCAAGTCTAGCATGATTTCACCTGTGTGGGACCCTGCAACTGCAACAGTGTGCATTGCAATTGTTGCATGCTGTGTAATCCCCTGAAGGTTGCTACCGCAACAGTCTGCCTTATTACACTGCCTTCCAATACTGACAGCACAGATAACCCCGGGTACCTGCGACCAATGTGCAGTAATGCACAAATAGGAGAAAACGGTTATCATGTATGATTCTACCTGGGCTTGAGCTGGATTGAAATTCAATAATGACATGGCTGGAAATTCAAGATAATCTAAAGGTTAGGATTTTCATCAATATTTTCAGTCTGAGTTTAACAAGCTCAAAGGTCGCCAATTACAAAGGTCCCAGGGTTCACCCTTTTTATATAAAAAGATAAGGGCTTCACAGAAAGAAGGAGGGGGAGGGTTAGCCAACATCCAGTTGAAGACAGAAACTAGTAAGCTAGAGAGGAGGGCAACACTGACTTTATAAAAATTCAGAAGTTAAGCCGTCCAGGCCTGGAGCAGAGGAGTTTCGTAACAGCATTATGGCACAATGAATGTCGTCACATGTAAGAGGCTGTGTAAGGGATTGCAAGTCTACTGGAGGCATAGGGGACACTTATACTGACTGTAAAAAGGTGTGTGGTGAGAGGAATGTAGATGGGGAACCAAAAAGGGAAGATAAGTTGTTGGTATTACCTTAAGGTTGTCCTCCTTTGTGGAGACAACTTGGCCATGTTCCAAGCATAAAGAAGAAATAGTGCGGAAGTGAACTCTTTTCTTGCACTAGTAAAGGTGTTGCCCCCACCTACTCATCCCTGCATTACTGAGTGAAACATAGAAACATAGAATTTGACGGCAGATAAAGACCGCTTGGCCCACCCAGTCTGCCCATTTCCCTACCTACAGGATAAGCTGCAGATCCTAGTTAACCAGCAGCCTACTTCTTCTTACCCCCACCCCCTAGAATGGCCTTATGACTGTCCCATGGATGCTTGAATTCCACCACTGTTTTTGACTCCACAACCTCCTCCGGAAGGCCGTTCCATGCATCCACAACCTCTCTGTGAAAAAAATACTTCCTTAAATTACCTCTGAACCGCCCCCCATCTTCAAATTGTGCCTCCTTGTTCTAGCACACCTCTTTTTTTGAAAGATGCTACCCTCTTGGACTTTGTTGATTCCCTTGAGGTACTTGAACATTTCTATCATGTCCCCCTCTCCCTCCTTTCCTCGAGGCTATACATATTAAGCTCCTTTAGTCTCTCTTCATATGTCTTCCGGTGCAGACCCTGCACCATTTTAGTTGCCCTCCTCTGGACAGCTTCCATCCTGTCTATGTCTTTGCGGAGATTGGGTCTCCAGAGCTGCATGCAGTACTCCAGATGGGGTCTGACCAGCCTTCTGTACAGAGGGATAATAACTTCCTGTTTTCTTCTGGTGATGCCTCTCCCTATGCATCCCAGTATCCTCCCAGCCCTCCTTGCTGCCCTCTCACATTGCTTGCCCACCTTTAGGTCATTTGATATGACTACCCCCAGGTCCCTTTCCATTTTTGTTGTTGTTAGTATCTCACCTCCCATTGTGTACTCTTCCCCTGGGTTTTTGTTTCCCAGGTGCATTACCTTTCACTTCTTATCACTGAATTTAAGCTGCCATACATTTGACCATTCCTCTAACCTTGCCAAGTCCCTTCTCATCCTTTCCACCCCACCTCGTGCATCAACTCTGTTGCAGATCTTTGTGTCATCTGCAAAGAGACATACTTTTCCTTCCAGTCCCTCTACAATGTCACTTATAAAGACATTGAAGAGGACCGGTCCTAATACTGATCCCTGCGGTACCCCACTAGTAACCCCTTTCTTCAGAGTGGACTCCATTTACTATTACTCTCTGTGTCCTATTCTCCAGCCAATTCTTTATCCAGGCTGTCATCTTGGGACCCACTCCAGGCTAGCTAACTTGTATATTAATCCTTTGTGTGGGACTGTGTCAAATGCCTTGCTAAAGTCTAATTAGGCCATATCCACAGCCCCTCCCTGATCTACTACTTTGGTCACCCAGTCAAAGAAATCTATCAGATTCATCTGGCATGACCTTCCCGCTGTGAATCCATGCTGCCTGGGGTCCTGTGCCCCTCTGGCCTCTAGATACTCGACAATTCTTTCCTTCAGAAGTGATTCCATCATTTTCCCTATCACTGAGGTTAAACTAACAGTTCTGTAGTTTCCTGCTTCTGCCTTGCTCCCACTTTTGTGAAGGGGAATCACATCTGCCCTCCTCCAGTCCTCAGGTACCACCCCATCCTTCAATGATTTGTTAAAGAGGGTAGTCAGTGGTGTCACTAGTTCTATCCTTAGTTCTTTTAGAATTCTGGGATGAATCCCATCAGGCCCCATTGCTTTGCTCACCTTCAGTTTTAAGAGTTCTTTCATAACCCTTTCTTCTGCAAATGGGCTGGTATCAACTTCTGTATACAGAGTGTTTCTACTGTTTGTTTTAGGTACCTCCCCCTCTTCATTTGTAAATACTGAGCAAAAATATTTGTTTAGTATCTCTGCCTTTTCAAAGTCTCCCTCTGCCCACCCTCCCTCCCTTTATTAAGCCTCACTATCCCTCCCTTGGTCTTCCTTCACTCCCTGATGTACCTATAAAAGGTTTTATCCCCCTTCTTAACTGAGTTGGCTATCTTTTCCTCAGTTTGGGCCTTTGCTGTTCTGACTGCCTTCCCAGCTTCCTTTTGCTTTAAATGATACAGTTCTCTGTCCTGCTCCTTCTGTGATTCCTTGCACTTCCTGAATGCTTTCTTTTTCTCTTGAACCTTCACTGCCACTTCCTTTGAGAACCATAGTGGTTTCTTACATCGTTTTGTTTATTTGCTTCACACAAAGGTTTGTTACCTCTGTGATGGCAGTTTTTATTATTCCCCATTGTTCTTCCACCCCTCTTTCCTGCCCATTTGCTAGTGCATTCCTTAGGCACTCACCCAGTTTGGCAAAGTCAGCCCTCCTAAAGTCCATTACTTTTGCCTTTGTATGGCTTGACTCTATTGCTATGTTTATTGTGAACCATACTGTTCGATGGTCGCTAGTTCCCAGATGGCTACCCAATTCTAAATCTGTTATCCTCTCTCCGTCTCCATTTGAGAGAACCAGGTCTAAGATTGCTTCCTCTTGAGTGGGCTCCTTTCATGAAAAAAAATTCCTCACATTTCCCATTATCCTATCCCCCTCCAATCTCATATCATGCCTCTGCATTCTTGTAATTTTCCTAAATTGAAAGATGTTGCCCCCTTCACCTTGTTTATTCCTTTAAGATACTTCAAGGTTTGTAACATGTCTCCCCACTCCTTCCTTTCCTCCAGTGAATACATATTGAGATCTTTAAATCTCTCCTCATATATTTTCTGATGCAAACCCTGTACCATCTTTGTTGCCCTTCTCTGAATCACCTCTACCATGTCTATGTCCTTGCAAAGATGTGGCCTCCAGAACTGTACAAAGTGCTCTAGATGAGGCCTCACCAGTGTTTTATATAATGGAATCACCAGCTTCCACTTTCTGCTAGTGATATCCCTATCTATGCAGCCCAACATGCCACTCTCCCTCCCTACAACATTTGTACACTGTTTGGCCACCTTTAGATCATCTGAAATGATAACCCCCCCAAATTCCGTCCTTCCATGGTGACTGTCAAGCAACCCCCCCCACCCTGTAGCTCTCTCTCGGGTTTCTGCATCCCAGGTGCATGACTTTGACATTTCTTCACACTGAACCCTAGTTGCCATGCCTTAGACCATTTCTCCAGCTTTCCAAGGCCCCTGCTCATTTTCTGAATCCCATCTGGAGTGTCCACCCTGTTGCAGATCTTGGTGTCATCTATAAACAGGGAAACCTTCCCCTCCAGCCCTTCCACAATGTCACTAATGAAGGTATTAAAAAGGACTGGACCCAAGACTGACCCTTGAAGTACCCCACTGATCACCTCCCTTTCTCCTGATTGGATGCCATGTGCCTCAACCCTCTGCTTCCTGTCTGTTAACCATTTTCTAATCTGGTTCACAACCTATTGGCCCATGCCCAGGCTACATATCTTGTTAACCAGCCTTTTATGTGGGACAATGTTGAAGGTCTTGCTGAAATCGAGGTAGGCGACATTCTCCGCTCCCCCGATTCATCTTCTTTGTTACCCAGTCAAAAAAACTATCAAATTTGATCTTACTGCTATGAATCCATGCTGCCATGGATCCTGGGCCCCACTGGATTCCAAGTGTCCCATTATCCTTTTCTAAAGCAGTGCCTCCATAATCTTACCTTTTACTGAGATAAGACCGACCAGCCTATAGTTTCCTGCCTCCTGTCTGCTACCATTTTTGTGAAGAGGGACTACATGTGCCCTACTCCAGTCCTCTGGATCCACTCCTGTGTTGAACGACTCACTGATCAAGGCTGAGAGTGGCACTGCTAGCTTCAGTTGTAGTTCCTTTAATATCCTGGGATGAATTCCATCTGGTCCAAATTACCTTGTCTACCTTTACTTTTGTGAGTTTCTTCTGGACCATGTCCACTGTAAATGGATTGGTGTTCACCTCCCTTCCCATTTGTATCTGATGCTCAGTTGCAGTCCCTGTCCCTCTTCATCTTCAGTGAATACTGAACATAAGTATTTATTCAGTATTTCTGCTTTCTACAGATCTTCCTCTACACCTTCCCCTTCATCCCTTTTGATTCTTACAATCCCCGTCTTGGACTTTCTTCTTTTACTGATGTACCTATAGCATGTGTTGTCCCATTTCTTCACTGCCCATGCTAACCTTTCCTCTGTTTGCACCATTAAGCTCCTAACAGTCTTCCCTGCTTCCTTCAGTCAATTTAGGTACACCACCCTATCCTCTTCCTTCTGCGTCTCCTTATATTTTCTGAACCCTGAACCTTTGACCCTTACTTTCACTGCTACCTTTTTTGAGAACCATAGTGGTTTCCTTCTTTTCTTGGCTTTGTTTCTCAGCCTAATTCACTGGTTTGTCACCTCCACTATGGCTCCTTTTAGGTCTCCCCAGTGCTCCTTAATTCCCCCGCATCCCTTCTTACCAGGGCTTCTTTGATACACCTCCTAATCTCAGCAAAGTATGCCTTCATGAACTCTAAGACCCTTGCCTTTGTGTGGTTTGTCTGCATCCCTGTACTCATACTAAACCTCACTATGTGGTGGTCACTGATCCCCAGGTAACCTTCTACCAGGACTTCTTCTAGTCTATCTTTATTGGCCAGTAGTAGATCCAGAATCACCCTATCACTCATGGTTTCTAGCACTAGCTGTTTGAGGCATGCCCCCTGCAGGGAGTCCAGGATATCTCTGCTCCTTGTTGAAGCAGCTGGCAGTATGATCCAGTCCATGTCTGGCATGTTGAAATCATCCAGCAGCATTACCTCACCTTTTGTTAACATCTTATGTATTTCATCTACTAACCCTCTATCCACCTCCTCCCCCTGTGCTGGAGGCCTGTAGATTATCCCTGAGTGCACTGCTGGGCCATTGCCTTATACTATAGTATTATTTAAGCACCAGACAGCATTACTAATCATAATCACTGTGTTACCACCAAAGGACCCCTCAACAAGAGGTGGTCCAATGTTTCAATAGGAGTGGTATGGATGGATTGCATGACAACATGGGAGGTGGTGAAAAGGAAGTTGATGTGAGTTGCCAATGCAATGCAATAATAGGTATGTCCTCCTGTAGCATGCTTGGACCTGTGGGTGTCAGTTAAGTTACCATCCTTAGGAAGTTGGATTAAAAAGTTTGAGTAACAAAAGAGTTTGGATGTCTTGACATCTCTGTCTGTGGTAGAGAGCAGACAATTAAAATCACTGCCAAAGAACAGGTAGCAGGAAGCATAGATATATGGCTGGAGAAAGTGCAATAAATCAGTATGCTCCTTCCTTGTCTGAGGTGCATAAATGGTGATAAGGTGAAAAAGATCTGATTGGATAGCGATGTCCAGAAGGAGGGCTATACCTTGTGGAATATCAACCAACTTTTGCAAGCAGTAAACAGAACCTTGAAAAAGAATGCCCACACCATCACAAGAGTTAGGGCCCAGGGACCAATAGAAGGGGCCCCAAGACCAGGTCTTTTAAGCTTGATAAATATAATTGAATGTGTTTAATCTGGTATGCTGAAGAAAGTAAATATCAAATGGCAGCTGCTGGAGGACGGAAAAGAGGAGGTGATGTCAGGTAGTGTTCTTAGTACTGTTGATGTTAAGAGTCGCAAGGGACAATGAGAAGGGCCATCATTAGGGAAAGGAATGGGGGACCTGGAACAATTAGGTAGGCAGGGCCATAGCAGCAGCCAGTGGAGGAACAGGCTTAGATTTTTTTGCAATATTGTCACCTCTATTGTTTTGTAAATGTAGGGTTGTTGATCAAATCTGGTGATTGCTGGGAAATGGTGGCTTGCAAGCAGGGGGAGTCAGAGTCAAGATGATCCTCTGAATCAATTTTTTCTGGATCCAAGATGGTAAAATGGTTTTCAAGTGGAAGAGAAGTTGAGGTTGAAGATGGTCTCAAAGATCACATAAGCTTTCAATTGCTGAAGGGATATTTTTTTGAGTTATGACAGTATATTAAGGGGAGGCATGGAGGAATCAACATGCTCCATGGAATCAAGGGGGAGGTCCAAAGAGTCTTGGACTGGAGGAGGTGCTGCAGACATAGATGGTTGTTCCACATCAGCACTGTCGGAATGTGGGGCAGACTGTGGAACAGGATCAGCCCCCAGTTGGTGAAGGAGGTCAGAACCAAACTGAAGGGAATTAGGGGTGTCATCTGCATGGGTTAAAATTTGGGTGGCTTCCTTATGAAATTTCTGCTGAAATTGTTTTGGGGCATCATCAACTAAGGTGTCAGGATTGGGCCTGTCTTTTCAGTTGTGGGAAGCCCATGGGCAGGAGCGATAAGAGTGTCCAATGGTTTCACATAGGTTGCAGCATAAACAATTAGTACAATGAGCACTAACATGATCAAAGTCAAGGCAGAGAAAACAATGGAGCTTGCCGCAAGCAGTATTCAGATGCTGGTCAGAGCCACACTGGAAGCAAGTTTTTGGCTGACATGGGTAGAAGAAATTATCCCTATCCTTTCCAAGATAGAAAACACTAGACAAATGTAGCAGACCAGCAGGCCCATGCTTCAATTGGACCTTAAATCTCCAATTGCAGGTCTAAAACTGTTCAGAATCAATGATGGGTTTAGGGTCCCCAAGCAGGGTACAGCACTGAGCAAGCCAGTATTCAATGTTATAGATATTGACCCCCTCATTTTTCAAGAGAATTGTGATGGTGCAGGAAGCCAGTTTGGTGAGAGGGATCACCAGGAAAGGCTTCCAAAGGGGGGTCCTTTAAAGGGTATTGTATGAGTTGCAGACCTAAAACTGATATCAAAGTAGGTGTCTGTAGTAGAATGTAGCAGGCCAAAGATTTTGTTTGGTGAAAAAACATGGAGTCCTTCAGCAAAACTTTGCCCACATTAAGTGCCAGCTGGAGGTATGTCCAGGCCCCCAGTGTAGAGGAGCCAAAGGACATTGTGCCACTGAGCAGGAGTCTGAGTGGGAGAGGGGGCTTCAGAGCAGCAAAATGATTGCCAGCACTTTGCTGAATTAGAGGGTTTTAAAATTGGGAGGTCAGACTATGGGAGAGGTAGTTCCAAAACCACCATGTCCGCCCAATAGTCCTGGGTGGTGGAGGCAGGGACAATGGGGGAGGTGTAGCTGGTGGGGTAGCAAGCTGAAAGGAAGGAAACTCAGTCACTAAATTGAATTGTCTTGGTGTAGGTAACTCCAGATCAGGGCCAGGCAAATCCAGAGCAGAAGGGGTCCCAATGTCCTGTAAGAAATAAACTGCAGAAATCTGACTCATTGTAGTAGGAGAGGTGGCAATAATGGCTGCAGTAGAGGTAGTAAAGACAGCAAGTTCAGGGCAAGAGGAGGCAGTAATTGCAGCAGGAACTGGAGGTGTAGCATCTTGGATAGGGTCACTATCAAGAGACAATATTGGGGTCACAGGGTGCTCAAATGGGTCCACAAAGGCTGTAGTCAAATACTTAGAAACATCCACTCCAAAAGAGAAAACGGCAGGCAAAAGTATGGGGGAGGGCAGGGGAGAACAGGCTCTTGTAGAAACAACACTAAGTAATAGTGAAGTCGATTGTGCCAGATGAAGAGAAAAGTGCTTAACCCCTGTCTTATATGTTGGACAATTCATTCGGGTCATGTATTGTATGTCTGTGGTTCTTTCTCCATATTAAATTCAATAAAGTATATTTAATGTAAAAAAAAAAAAAATAGACAGGCACTACAGACCCATGGCAGATTTTCCCCTGCCAGCACCTCTCAATACCTTATTGAGGTTCCATTTTGAATGGAGAGTAATTGATGGTGTAATCACAGTGTGGGCCACAGCATATGCCTAAGGAGAATCAGGAAATAGAGAAAGGCAATCCACCAGTATAATGCAAAATGAGCATAGGCTGAATCACAGAGCTCAGATCAGGGTCAGGTGTTCAAGGCATTGTACTGGGGGAGTGAGTAAGGTTAGTTCTCAATGCAGAGGGAGAAAAACTGCTGATTGAAGAGGCTTTCTGGCAGAAATGATGATCAGAGGCTCTGCATAGGCAAAATCAGCAGCAGGCATCGGTGAAGGACCAGAGATCCACGTCAGGCTATCCGATGTGCAGAGAGTTGCATTGTTAGGAGAAATGAGTGAAGGTATGAAAGAAGGTGCAGCAGAGTTTGCAGCAGTCAGAGGAAAAGAAATTGGAGCAGTACCTGAACAGAACTTTTCACAGGCTGAGCCATACCGCTCTTCTTCCCATTCCAGGAGAGCAAGTAAGTACTGCTTCTTTCTTTGCAAATCAGCCATTAAACGAGATTCAGCCTCCAATAGTAAGAGGGGGGCCAATGAAGAATGGATCATTGGTAGGTCGGCAGGGTCAACTGCATTTCAGCAGGATCTGGTCGATTAACAGGAAGCTATGCAGAATCCATATTGAGAGGCTAAGGCAGGCGTTCAACCAAGTTTGAAACTTCTGTACCCAGTATTGATGAATATTCAGAGGCCAAAAGTGGTGCAGAAGCAGGAGAGGGGAGCGAGATCTGCATCGCCACAGCTGCAGCAGAACCTCGGTCCACCATGTTGTTCAAACTTGCAGAGATTCCCCCTACTGCAAGAGTAGGGAACTGTTTTTATTACAGAAATAATATAAGAACAATACAGTGTACATATATCATAAGAATCCTGTGAACCCAAACCAAACAAACAAACCAAACCCCATGTGTTTCCAAATACAAAAATCCTTATCACTACCTTAGTCCACTGTTTCCTAATGGGTATCCCTTCCAAGAGCACTTAGCAGAAACTCCATATACCCATCTATATTCCATAAAAACATCCTGGCTATTTCAAACCCTTAACATTTCATACCTCCTTCAGCCCATGTCATCAAACACATTTATGGGCATACCTCTCCACCAGCTAAGCATCACTGGACAAGGTAAAGAAGCTTTTTCTTTTACATAAATTTGATCTAATTCCTTTGTAATTTTTTTCTGTGAGTCCAGTAATTTTATAACTGCAAATATTTCTCATAAGGAACCAGGGTAAAATTGTGTCCAGTTATTATCATGTATACCATAAATTAGGGTTTCATAAGACATTGTCGCAAACTGTGGAAGTGCCAATTTATGTGCCAGAGGCATCCAATAGGTAATTATATATGAACATTCAAAGACTAGATGATGCATATTCTGGGTATATTTATACACTATTTCCATACACAGATCCTTTCTTGTATAGACTTGCAGTGGTAATTACGTATAACATTTAGTTTGATGTGACAGCACATCCATAATGTGTCCCACATTTTTTGTGGTATTCTAGCTTCACTTAATTGCTTCAAAATATCCTTCTCCTCTATACTCACCGGACACAAGGAGTAATTAACACTCATGTGTCAAGGATATACTGATACATCTCCTTCCGAAATTTATACAACACCTCCTGTCTGGAAATCTTCCATTGTTTAAGTTTCTTAAATACTTTTAATAAATAGTTTGCAGATCCCTGTGGGACAGCCCTAAATGCCCCGCACACTGGGGCCTCCCATTTTTGAAAAAATTAAGACCCTCTCACATGAAATATTGAGTCCCATGCCACTTGCCAACACTGTACAACTGGTAACAGATTGGAGTACAGAAACACAGTGAAGAAAAAAAACTATGGGGTTAACCATATTTAGACCTTCCTTATTAATAGACCAATATGTAACAGACCTTATGACAGGATTTAACCTGCTGCCCCATAATAATTGAAAAAAAGCAGATTGTAGATTGTAGATTCAAATTTAAGTGGTATCAGAAAATATAACTAATTGTTAAGAAAATTGGGATGATTAATGTTTTGATCATGTAAAAAAAAAATTTCCGGGACATGGGGTATGATTTCCAGGTGTTTACTTCAGTTTCTGCCATAATTATTTTATCTAGCCAATTTGTTTCTGCCGGTTCTGGGCTCCCAAAAGTAATCCGTAAGATCCATAATGGTTCCTGTTTTATCTGAAAGACAGCAATCTCCATTACTAACTAATCCATGAGTGCTGCCACTGTCATGCCAATACTTTTTGTCTTCTTCACAGAAGAGCCAGATATTTGGGAAAATGGTCCAGATTCTAGAAGGGTTACACCTGGTGTAACAGCGGTTGCACCAAACAGAATGGCGCATGTAGCAACATACACCAGCAGTTGCGACATGCATGATTCTACAAAGTGGCCTGCGACATGTCGCAGACCACTTGCGCCAAACAGCTGTTACACCGCGTAAACCCCCTGTGATATGGCGCTAGGGGGTTTATGGCAGCAGTTCCACCCTAATCTAGAAGGGCAGCCACAAAGTGCCCACATCGGTATTCTACAAGAACCCTTGGAGTTATACCAGAATTTAGCTGGTATACCTTATGGACACCCCTGGGGGTCCTGTAGACCCATCTGCTGTTCAGTGGACAGTGCACAACTACCCTCCCCCATGCCCAGCACACCCCAGTGGGGCCCCAAAGGGCTACCCATACCCCCAGCCCCATGAAACACCCATTGGCAGAAGCCCCACAGGACGGCACTGCCACCCCCCCACCCGTACCCTGAACCATGATTCGCTGGCCGCATATGCAGCAAAATGCCATCCCTAGTAGTCTAGTGGCTCCCGATCTGTTTAATAAAGGACTAGATCCTGTATCCCTGGTAGTCTAGTGGCCCCCCAACTGTAAAATAATGAATACACAGATCTCGATTTCCCTGGTAGTCTAGTGGCCCCCACCCAGCAATGCCAGCCCACCCAGCACCCCAACCCATCCCTAGCTGGTGACTGGCACAGCCCACCTCTTACCTTAATGGCCAGCTGCAGACTGAGTGCAGTATTAGTGCTACTGCACAGATGCACTCAGAAATTAATTTCTGACCTCGTCTGTGCAGTAGCACTAATACTGCACTTAGTAGGTGGCTGGCCATGGATGTGAGAGGTGGGCTTTTGTTCCATCGCCAGCTGGTGATGGGTGGAGGGGTGCGGGGGGGGCCACTAGACTACCAGGGAAATGGGAATCTGTGTATTAATTATTGTGCAGTTGTGGGGGCTACTAGACTACCAGGGAAATGGGGATCTGTGTATTAATTATTGTACAGTTGGGGAGGGGGCACTAGATTACCAGGGAAATGGAGATCTGTGTATTGAGTATTTTACAGTTGGGGGGACAACTAGACTACTAGGGAAATGGGATCTATTCTTTTATTAAACAGATCGGGGAGCCACTAGACTACCTTGGTTATGAGGGAGATATTCATTTATGTAACACTGTTGGGGAGGGCAATACACTACCAGGGCAGGTAACGTGCCACCTTTGCGGCGGGCGACCCGAGGGTAGGAATACAAGTTGGGGGGTGCACCTGTGGTAGCGGGTTGTGACATGCTGGCCAGGTATGCCTTCTGTGGGGCATACCTAGCTGCATGTCACAAGTTTCAGGTCTTTGTTGCAGAGATCCTGCCCCTTCTAGAATAGGGTGCAGGGTCATTGCTGCAGTTGCAGGTGGTGCAAGTTGCATTCGGCAGCGACTTGCACCACCCTTCTAGAATCAGGCCCAATGTCTATATCACCACTGGGACCTTTTCCCCAGAGTCTTGATTTGCTACTAATAGGCACACGTCATCTGCATATGCTAAAACTGTGGGAAACAATGTGCCTATCAGGCCTACCATATGACTAATATTCCCATCCATGTTAAGTTTCCTTAATAATGGATTGATTGCAAACACATAAAGCTAGGGGCTCAAGGGAAGCCCCTGCCTCACCCCATGTCTAAATGGAACATGTTTTCCAATATACCCATTAACTGTTGGACTTGTGGTAACATATTGAAATAACTGCCAAATCCATTGCATGAAACATGAGGGAGTACCATATTACTGTAAACCTGCAAACAGATAGTCATGTGACACCAAATCAAATGCTTTGGTTTGATCTAAACTTAGAATATACCCCCGGCTGTAGAATTTTCAAAACCTTTCTGGAGCCCTCTTACATTATCTAATGTGGGCATCTGTGGAATGGCACAGGTTTGAGACAAAGAGATTAATGTTTTAGCTGCCTGTGATAGTCAACTGCTTAAGATTTTACACATGATTTTCCAATCTGTATTGATCAAGCTGACTAATCTCCAATTATCAATGTCTTCCTTTTAATCTTTTTTTATGGAGACAGATCAGTAAACTGTCTTCCAATTGTTACACGAGGTCCTTGCACCCTAATTGATACCCTCAGGGGTACACCATAGACAGCTAATGTTTAGGCATAGACTATACTAATACATAGGGCTAAGGGCATCTACTGTACAAGAGTAGATGTCAGGATATGAATACATATTATTGTAACCCACTTTGCTTGCTAATGCACACATATTATACCATGTATTTTCTGTCTATTTATTACTTGTCAGATGCCAAGACACCTGTCCTTGAAGTAATTGTAATATGTAAGGCAACATTGCCATCCTTTGGTAATGTGCACCACTTCACCTTGTTATGTACGGTAGATGCCCTTAGCCCTATGTATTAGTATAGCCTATGCCTAAACATTAGCTGTCTCCGGTGTACCCCTGAGGGTATCAATTAGGGTGCAGGGACCTTGTGTAACAATTCCCCCCCTTGTTGCCTCAAAGGGCAACACAGGCAAATCCAAGGAGTGGACAGGAGCAGTGGTCGTCTACAATACCGACGCGCGAGCCTTGTAAAGGAACTCAAGCTGCTCACGGTGTTGGCGCAGTGTACGTCGTAGGCAGCAAAGCATAATAATCAAGGTAAATATCAAAAATGCTTGTATTATAACAAAACCTTTAATACATAGGGCTAAGGGCATCTACCGTACAAGAGTAGATGTCAGGATATGAATACATATTATTGTAACCCACTTTGCTTGCTAATGCACACATATTATACCATGTATTTTCTGTCTATTTCTTACTTGTCAGATGCCAAGACACCTGTCCTTGAAATAATTGTAATATGTAAGGCAACATTGCCATCCTTTGGTGATGTGCACCACTTCACCTTGTTATGTAAGACTCTGTATAAGAACATCTTTGTTCTAAAACTGATGACTTTACAGAATTATAGAATGTTATCTTGGACTGTGGAGCCACCTCTAATTTAGCCAATAGGGCTCATCTCTGTAACTAGAAATGTTTCTATCTTTTAGTAACCATAGTAATTATCACAGGTATATAATGTTATGCACAGGCTTTACACCTGGGAGACCCAAGAGATCCCAAGAGACTACAGAGAAACCTCGAGGTGTAGGGAATGCTTAGCACTGGCTCCTGGTTCGTATTGGTAAGAACTGCTTAGGGCAACTGTGATTTATCCCTTTTGTAGTAATAAACTTGTTTATTACTCTAATGCAACTTATTTGTAATTATTTGCATTCCCAATATAGTCAAGAACCTGAAGGTGAGGTTCAGACCTCTTACACAGCACTGGTGGAAGATCTTGTTTTCCAGTTATTATCTCATTAAAAACCTTAACAAGGTAATCTATTAAATTCTCCTAGGTTTATTATTATAAAATTATCCTGGTATACCATCCGGTCCAGGGACTGTACAATTCTTTAACTGATTCACAACATCTTGTATTTCCCCCTCAAGAGATTGGTGCAATCATGTGTTGTTGCACATCCTTAGCTTAGGTTAAAATTATTATAGCCTGGAAAAATTCCCTAAAAGAAGATAAGGTCTGAATGTTTTGCCCAAAAAGTATCTCTTTATGCTGAGTCACCACTTCCAACATTCCAGTATTAGAGATCATTATTCCACCATCTCTGGTTTTCAGTTTTGCCATATACTGTATATTGTATTCTACATGCTGATTGCACCCATCATATAGATTTACCATTTACACCTTCCCTTTTGTCCTGAATGTTTGTTCTAAAAAGAGTGAATTAGCTCTATTATATTGTATTTCACTCATTTATTTTTATATTTTGAATCTGAATAGAATAATTAAAACCTGTCTCTGTTGCCATAGACATTACATTCTGTAACTGACTATGGAGTTACAAATATCTGAAATATTTAGTTTGGCCTGTTATCCTCATCTACTGCTGAAAAAAGTGTTTAATTTCTATTTTTGTTTCTTGCTACCACAAAAGGGGATTATCGTACACTCTGTACACAGATTTCTTAGCTTCTGGCAGGTCCTGTAAACCTATTCAATTTACACAGTCTTCTAACAAGGAAATATTTAGTTTCCAGTGGTTATGAGTCACTGAATTGTCCTGTGCAGTACCTAACTGTACCATGATGATGTTATGATCAGAAGTTTCTACCAGTTTAGCTGTATATAATATACATGATAACCATTCAGAAATGAAAAGGTAATCAATCCTTGTTGATAGCCTGCCTTTACTAAAGGTATGGTCTGGAGGACCTATCCCACATACAGCACTATCAATAAGTCAGGCTTATTTATACACATGATTTAAAAAATTAGTATCGCTGAATAACTTACTAGCGGTCCCTGTTTTGTCTTGAAGGGACAAAACCCAATTAAAGTCACCCCCTAAAACAATAGTCTTGGTACTGTATAGATAGGCCGGTATTCATTTGAATAATTCCACCCTTTGAAATTTGGTTTGAGGGTTAGAAATATTGATCAATCTATATTCCTCCCTCAGAAATGACATCCAATAGAAGTGCACACCCTGGGACCATATCTAAGAGTCTAGTTACTGTGACTCCAATTGTATTGTATAAGATACCCAATCCTGCATAGGGGTCTTGATCCAATGACCAAAAGGAAGGTCCTCCAAACCAGTATCTCATTGCCAGACCAATATCTCTCAATGTCAATAACCTGGTGTCCTGTAAAAAATAGAAGGTTAAATTCAAGGCCCGTAGAATAGAAAATGTAGCATGTCATTGCCTCAGGCTTTTTATACTGTTAGTATTTAATGAGCCACAGGAAAGATTCCACTCCATGGTAAGTTGCATTGATAATCTACTTCCTATCTTTTGTAGGGGACTTTAACGTTGACCTCTTATGACTTGATGTACAAGAGTCACCAGAGACCACTTTTATGTTGATTGGTGGATCTGACTGGGATGAAGCCACCGAAGAAGCATTGGAGTTATCCTCCATGTCGGCCCATTGTTTCCTCTTTGTTAATGTCACAAATTTATTTCTGGTAGTCCTAGTGTCTGGGGTGGTAGTTGTATCCATGGGTGTAGAGTTTGTTGCCCTGCTCCTTAGTGATCTTCTAGTTTTCTTCTGCTCCCAAGAAGCCATGGCTGGTGGAGGTATACCCTGTTGTTGTTCTGCCATAGGGCATTGTGTTGCATCTTCACCTGAAGGTGGGCGGTCCCTAGATGGTTTCTGCTCCAACTGTAATTCTTCAAGTGGACCTTTTGTAGTTTCTGTGATAAAATGTGTCAGACCAATATTAGGTAATAAACTTGAATCTTCCAATTGGGGTGTCTCAGAAGAAGATGTGTAGCTATCCCTAGGCTGTTCCACTTGGACTTCCACTGATACCAGAGGATTTCTGGATTGCTC
Organism: Neoceratodus forsteri; assembly: GCA_016271365.2. Taxonomy (NCBI): domain Eukaryota; kingdom Metazoa; phylum Chordata; order Ceratodontiformes; family Ceratodontidae; genus Neoceratodus; species Neoceratodus forsteri. The sequence continues at coordinate 530,185,040 of CM057455.1, read as the reverse complement.
CTGTCTCTTCATTCGTCTGTCTGCTGCTTGGTGTTGTGCATTAATAACCACCTCTTCCTGATCTTCTTGTTCTGCTGAGAGGGTATTATGGGTAGCCCATATGCAATTCTTGTACGTGTGGTGTGAATCTTCACACAAATTACAAAATGTTGGATTCTGGCAGCTGATCCACATGTGTCCAAAGCCACCACAAAGCAAACCCTTCAGCTGATCACAGGCACTATTCAAATGTGTGTAAGCACCACATCTGAAACAAGACATTGGCTGGCCTGCATAGAACACAAAGCCCCTATCCCTCCCAGGTAAAAACAATTGGGGAGATGCTGAATTGCACCATTAAGTTATGGCAGCTGCACTTGGATTCACCAGGCACCTGTCCATATTTGTGCTGAATCCATGATTGGATCTGGCAGACCCAAAACTGTGCATTGCATTTTCAACCAGTACAAGATATCAGCAATAGTCACTCCCTCATTTTTAAAGAGAACTGTTATGGTCATGAATGCAGGTTTTGTTAGATGGATGGCAATGAATGGGGACCATAAAGGAGTATACCTAACAGCCTTGTATCATTGTCAAAACGTTTCCAGGCCAGTAGCTTTTTTAGAACTGAGATCAAAGGTAGGGTTACCAGACAGATGTATTAAGGCATACAGTTCAGTTGCCAAAAACCCTAGGTTCACTTTAATTAACTTGCAGCCCACTTAGAGCCTGTTGGGGTATGTCTCAAGACCACCTCTGTATTTCAACCAGATTTCATCTCTTTGTTTGGCTGGTTCTGGGAATGTATGAAACAGACCGGCATATATCTGATTTGTATGACCAGCATTTGACTTCCTATCGGGGCCAGAAGTAGAGGCAGGTGGAACAGTATTGTTGTCTGTCCTGGGGTTGTTGGGGGGATAGATTGAGGAGGGAGAGCATGAATGATGGCCTGCTGCCATACCAGTGACTGAAGTGGAGAGTGTGCAATCCATGCCCTCTGTATTTGTGGCATCCTGTATTTGTGCCTTTGTATTGACCTGCTGTTGTCCCATATTGGACATTAAGATAGGGTTTTGAGTCAGTTAAAGCATAGATGGCAGGTCCAAGGGAGCACCATATGCAATTTTATCTGCAGCAGGTGCTGAGCTAACATGTCCTGGGGACATCCTGGGTGCATCAGTGTCTGTTCTGCTCAAGCCCGCACTCTGTAAGGCTTCTTCAATAGTTATGCCAGAAGCCAATGTATTTTTGTCATATCAATCAATCAGAGTTTAATAGAGCACAATTCTTAATAAGATTCAAAGCATTTTATGTACAGTGGCAATATTAAAACCATAAAATACACATCACCCCCATAAAATATACAATAAAAACCCAATTATACTATATCATAGTCATTATTTAACTTATCTCTCGAAATTCCTGGCTAAATAAAAATGTATTCAATGCTGTTTTGAACTGGTCATAGTTTGGCAAGGGAGAGGCTCTAGCCTTCCCCGTTCCACCCTGAACATCCATTTGCTGTTTCATTTCAATGCAGCCAGTAACAATAATTAAATCATAAGTATTCAGTCCACACAGCAGTTCAGACACCATTCCAGAGTTTGTACTGTCTAAGTTAGCTGTTTCAGGAATTTGCCTGGCCCCATTCTCCCTCTCCTTAGGCTCAGAAATGACGGTATTCACATCTGACTGTTTTTCCATCACTACAGCATACATAATGCCATTCTGCACATTCTCATTACTCTCAGAACTCAGTAAAGTGGCACCTGTGTTTAACTTGCTCCTGTAGTATCCTCCATCATCAGGATTCCCTGTTCCTCCTACCGCATAACCATACTTGTGTTGTGCTCTGATATTGCTGGTCTTCTGCCTCCAGCAATTCCAGAAGGTAAGCTCTCCTTTTTTATGTGATTCCTCCATTTTTGCAAATGGCATGGTATGTGCCTCCTGGTGATTCACACCAGCATCACTCATTGACTTGTTTGCGTAATCATCAAATTCCAATCCTGAACTCACTAGATCAGCTTCAACATTTGGCTGGGTGGGGAAAGAAGCCTGCTTCCCCACCTGGGATGCTATTCTATCTACTTCTGCAATGGACCTCCAACTGGAAATACAGCACCCTCTCTAGAAAGAGTAAGGTATTTTTTCCGGTGTCCTGGTCAAATGTCCCCCATTCATGAAAAAATACAACCAACAGCTTAATCGGGTTCAATTTCAGTTGGTTACCACCTGTATCCCCCCCCCCCACACACACACACAGGTCGCCCCTGAAAAAGGGACTTCTAGTATCTGTGGGCCTACCAGGTCAACACAATTTAATAAATAACAACTATAAGTAAACTTCACTTAGTTTTCACTCACATGCAGAAAAAATAAAAAATAAAGATGGAGTCTGGTGCTCCACATTGCCAAAAGCCAAATCAAATTATCTTTCAAATAAATCCTTAAAACTCCCGTTCTCCTTTCCCATTCTATTAAAATCAGTCTGCCCTGTTCACACTGCAGGAGAAAAAAATGAAAAAAAGTAAAAATGTATTTCTGTGCCCTCTATATAACTAGCAATTTGTGTGTCTGTTTATCAATTTTGCATCAATCAGTCTATCTATCTATCTATCTATCTATCTATCTATCTATCTATCTATCTATCTATCTGTCTGTCTGTCTGTCTATCTATCTATCTATCTACTGTATCTGTCTGCCTACTTCTTTTTTCCTTTATTTATTTCAAAAGTTTCACCATGATAGACATAATTAGCTGATGACAACCTGGAGGGAAGGCTAAGGGAGATAGTTCAATAGTAGTCATAGCAATAAAAAAATAGAAGTTGTACACAGCAATACAATAACTCATTGAGCATAATCAAAAAGACTAAGGCAATCAGTACAAAAGGAATATGAAGTACAGTATATAAAAACTGAGATTGGTAGACAGGGGGAAATTACTCATACATGTATAGAAGGGGAGGATGTGAGCAAAATATCTAGGGCAAAAGGAATGGGGAGAAGTAAGTCAAAAGGTAGAGGATCATAGGCAGTTGCAGGTGTGAGTTGAAGAGTCCTGAAGGAGAGCCTTAAGGGAGAATGACATAAGAGGCAGAGTGGATTGACATGGAAGGGTGGCCCAGAGTTTAGGAAAGCAATAACAGAAGGTAGATGGCCAACAGTTGATTTTTTTTACATAGAATCAAAAGGGAATGAGAAACATTGCTGCAGAGAGGGTAAGAGGAAGGAGGAGGAGACGAAGCTAGGAGGGAAGAGAATCAAACCAGAATTTGGGTATAAAGAGGGCCCAATGGTAAAGTGTTCTGGCATCAAGTGAGGGGAGTGAAAGGGCAGAGTAGAGAGAACAGTGATGGGTGCAAGGGGGACAGTCTATGGAAAAATGACAACAGGAGAGAAAGATGGATGTGAAATGGTTAGCTAACACTCTACACCATTCGTTATGCAAAGAGAGTTAAAAGCAAGGATCTATTCTGTCCTTTCCTATTCTGTCACTTGTCTATCTCTTCCCTGTCTGACAGCACAATCATATTTTTCTTGTGGTTCCTAGGATTTGGCCACTCTGGTCCCACAATTTCCCCCAGTTTTCTCCATTCCTTAACTTGCTGTTTCTATTCTTTCTTTCTTCCCTTCCTTCTCTGTGGTTAAAAAATTTGTGGGATCCCTTGGTTTGCAAATGTATATAGTTACACTGTTGAAATGAATGCAGAAAACTATGTTGGTATATCTGGAACACAGGGGTTAATTGTGAGGTGCATTGTGATCTCCACATCCTTGTTTGCAGAATTATCAGTGGGAAATCAGCCCTGGGGCAGGATGTCTTAATTGGTTGTACCTGCTAAGAATACTAATGTACTCTTTAGGCTGCTCACTGGAAAGAAATTAACAGTCTTAATACATTTTGTGGAATACAGGTGGTATAACTTACAAGAACCCGATGCTGAATTTAATTGCCATGGAAAAACATCTTATAAAAAGAAAGCAATTTTTTGTTAAAAGATAGAGTGAGCTGAAGATTTTAAAGAAGCTGCAAACCAATTTGAGTGCCTTCTCCAGGCTTGCTCCGGTTGGTCCTTCGCCCCTTCTTATCTTTTCTCTGTCTCCTGAGCTAAAAAGGTGCTGTTTTTTTTTTTTACTAATGCTTGCTAATGTATGCTTGTTTTGTTAGAATCTGCCTGTAAACTGACTAAAAAAAGTTATAATACTTGCAAACTGCTCTTGCTAGATTGATTAAGTGAAACAGCCCTTTCCTTTACCTCTGTAACTGCCGCCCAGACTTCAGGGCACCAAGGAAATCGACCCCTTTCATTTGTAAATTAGTTTTGTCACTGCTTAGCTCAGTCATTGTCTGGGACCAGTACTAATTGGCTTCACTTTCTCTTCCCCTTCAGCCGAGAACTGTCCAGGGCTCCTGTCTCATCTGCCACAAGAACCATGGCCACTGGGCAGTTGGCTCTACCGAAGCCGCCGCCTGAGACCACTTACTTGGACTCCAGACCCAGAGAGGTAAGGCAAAGCCACAAATGTTACACCCATCCACCACTCTCCCTGACCATTATTATATAGACCTCCTTGCCCTGCCCTCCCCTGCCATTGGCTTTCTTACAAATCTATCCTCCCCACCTCTCTAGGATGCCCACTGACATATAAATTTTGGGCTGCCACTTCAGGTTCAAGTGTCCTATCCTAACTAACCCACCGCAGTCTCCCCTACCACTCATCTCAGATCAGATTTATGATTTCTTATTACTGTCCCTAGTTGCAATGTCATAGTCAGTCACTCAATCAATCAAAATTTTTATTTATCCAGGTGGGCACCATTGAGCAAGGCTCATTTGCAAGGTAGACCTGGTCATGAATACATCAGAGTACAATACAGAAGCAAATATACAAAAAGCAATAATATACAAGGAAGAAAAAGTATATACTGTGTATGCAGTACCGTACAAGGTTGAAATAAATAAAAAAAACAGCATTATTTTACAATTGAAGAAGTCATCAGATGTACAATCAACCATAGGCTTAAAGGGATTATAAGCAGATATCTTTTGAGTGAGGCAGCCAGCAACTACACATATAGGGGAAAGAGGCTGTGTATGGGGTGGCAGGTTAGAGAGGTAAAGAAGAGGAGGGGTATATTACCTATGACTGGGGGGAAAAATTGGGCTAAAACCACAGAAAGTGATGATAGTAAATTCTCCTTGCTCTCTACAAGTGGTTTCAGTGCCTACATCCCTTTGCTGACCTTGTGGTGTGTAGCCTTAGCTAGTGATACTTCTTAGATCAGGTTTACAACTTCGTGTAACTATCTCTAGTTGCTGTGCCATAGAAACATCTCCTTGCTGCCTTCAAGTGGTATCGGCACCTATATCCCTTTTCAGACCCCGTGGCACGTAGCCTTACCTGGTGATACCTTGCCCAGATTAAACTCTTACAACTGTTCTCTTTCTGCACCCTAGACTTTAAACATGGAACTTGCAATCTGGCTCTACTTGTGTACTGCCTACTCTACTCATGGAGTCCCTCTACAACTCGTGCTATGCCCTGAAGTTGTCATACCCACTTTCAGCTGAGTCTCCCTCTCAGACAGCCACCGCATCTCATTACCTACCCAAGGAATGTTACCTACTCGGCCCAGTGCCTGCATCTACTGGCGTCATATGGCTAGGGTCTTAGCAAGTGTATCACTAGGACTGAACAGTACAAAGAATAGGTCCTTGCATTCCTATGCCAATACTTCCACTAGCCAAAGAAGGTTTAGTTCTTCCAAATTACCACTTGTTACCCTGAGGAAAATTGTACTCCTCCTCTTGCTATGCTCAGGTAATGTTAAACTTAACCCTGGTCCTATACAAGCAAGTCCTTCACCGGCCAAAGTCACGAAGTATAAAGGTATCAGCTTTATGCATGTTAATGCGTGTAGCCTCTTAAAGAAACTCACCTCAATACAGGCTTAGGCTATCCCCACGGAGCTGGATGTACTTGTCATATCTGAATCCTGGCTTTGTCCATCCACCCCAGACAAAGAGGTCAATATCCCCAACTATCTGTTATTCATAGCTGATAGACTAACCAGAGGCAGTGGTATAGCCATCTATGTTAAGGACAAGTTTATGGTTGCTACCCTCGACACTACATCAATTGCCAATGCCTTTGAATGTCTGTCCTTAAAAATCAAAATATCTACATCAATGGCCCTCCATATCATAGGATGCTATAGACCCCCATCCTCAGGGTCACAGCTCCTGTTCCACCTGTCATCTACTATGAGTACTGACACAATGGAAACAATTATACTAGGGGACCTCAACTACAACTGGCTGTCAAGCGCATCTCTTCCACTTAAATCCTTCTGTGACTCTCATGGGCTCACTCTACTTATTAATGAACCTACTCATATCAATAAGAAAAACCCTATGAAAAGTACACTATTAAAGGCACTTCTAGTAAGCAAACCTCATTTCTTCTCCCATGTTGGGATCTTTTCTGCTGATGTTAGTGACCATTGCTTTATTGCTGGCATAAGAGCAGTCCCTAAACCAACAGCCTCAGCAAAGAACTCTACGAAAAGATCAAAATGGAATTTTGACCCGCTTACATATATCAATGACTTGAAACCCTCCCTGCTTTGGCAGACCTTTTATTTAGCCAAATCAGTAGAAACAGCATATGCCATTTTCCACTAAATTGTATCCAGCGCTCTTAACACCCACGCACCCTTAGTCAAAACCTGCATAAAGGCTAGAAAGTGCCATTGGTTTACAGCAGACAGCACTATTAAAAAGAGACAAGCTCTGGAAGCTAGCAGGCAAATCCCACAAAGCCGAAGACTGGCATCTTTTCAGAACAGCCAGAAACCACTGTACAAAGCTAACTCGGGAAACCAAGTCCAACTTCTATTGCTCTGAACTTGGTACTGCCTCCAACTGCCCTTCCAACTTCTGATCCACAATAAATAACTTTCTGGTAATACCACAGGAAACACTCTCCCCTCAAAAATTATTTCTGACAATGTAAGTATCAACAACAATAAAGAGATACTACAAGCCTTTAACAATCACTTTGCTACTGCAGGGCTAGCTTTTGATAACTCACGTGCACGCAACCTATTCTCCCAGCTTACCACGCAACCTTCAGAATCTAGTCCCTCAAATGCAGTCTTTTCATTCTCCCCTTCTTCACTAAAAGAGGTTGAAGATCTCCTCCAGTTGGACACCAGAAAAAGTGCTGGCGCTGACACCTTCAATCCATACTACCTAAAGATTGCCTATCATGTGTTGGCCGTACCTATTACATATCTATTTAACTTGTCCCTTTCTCAAGAGACCCTCCCCAAACTGTGGAAGACCGCACGTTATTCCTTTGTTTAAATCTGGAGACCCCTGTGATCTAAACAACTACACTCTCATCTCCCTTCTCCTGGTACTATCAAAACTTCTGGAAAAACACGTGAATGCCCAGCTGAAATCTTTCATAGATGATACTAACCTGCTAAACCCAATGCAATCTGGTTTCAGAACTGAACATAGTACAATCATAGCCCTGGCCAAGGTGACAAATGACTGGCAGCGTGAGCTAGAGAACAAAAAATGTGTCTGCGCTGTTTTTCTAGACCTATGTAGGGCCTTCGAAACTGTCAACCACAGCCTCCTTCTTTCTTCATTAAAAGCTATTGGTCTAGAGCAGGGGTTCTCAAATGGTGAGGCCAGCCTCCTTGGGGAGGCCCCAACCTGTTACAGGGGAGGCTCAAGCAAGTCTGAAAAAGTACTGTATTTAAATTTAGAGTTTTATATATTTTGTGTGAAGAGATGAAGCAAACTGAAAGAGGATAATAGTAGGTGAATTTACTATACTTATTTACTAATAGATGACAAGGGAAGGTGAATGAGCCAAGGCTCATCTCAGGTGTACCCAGGGAAGGGAAGGGAGTGAATACATTTCAAAAGGTAACTGCAAAACAATCAAGAAATACACAGTGAACAATAGTGCAAACAAATATGAAGAATAAACTAATGATGAGTGGTGGCAATTGATCAATTTGTAGCCTAATGGCAGAACAGCCCAAATACAAGGGTTGAGCATAGAAGTGCTAACTGCAATAGCAGTAAGGAGCAAAGTAATAAGCTGAATAACAATATTTGTTTATTTTATTTGTTATTCAGATAACACCTTTGAGCACAGGAGCTCTTTTTCAAAGGTTTCACGTCAGTATAAGACAAAGAACTGAATGTGAGCCAGGTACTCAAAGGGGTTTCAATATATTCATGGTGTTCTGCGCAAAGAACAGTATGTTATTTTTCTTTGGAGATGCCCAAGATTATTTCAGTTTTTAGGGGGGGGCTCAAAATCTTTTTCATGGATTTGGGGAGGCTCACTGTGACAAAGTCTGAGAACTATTGGTCTAGAGTCTACCTCTTTGCACTTGTTCCACAACTGCCTTTCTGATAGACCCCAGTAAGTCAAGGCCGAAGGTGAACTCTCCTCCTCAAATCTGTTAAAAAGAGGTATCCCGCAGGGATCCATCCTTGGGCCACTCCTGTTTGCCATCTACATCAACAATATAGACTTAGGCATCAATGAGGCGAAAATTCATCTGTTCGCAGATGATAAAGTGATCTACCTAAGCCGTGCAACTCCTGAAACTACCTGTAGTGACCTGTAAGCTGACTTCAACATTCTTCAATACCAGCTCCTTAGTAAAAAATTGCTTCTTAATGCCAGAAAGACAAAGGCAATGCTGTTTTCACCTATTAACCATGCAGCCTACCCTGCTCTACCCCCCATCACCACCCTCCTAGGAGAAACCCTGGAATTTGTGCCGAAATTCAAATACCTGGGGGTCTGGCTAGACTTCAGACTCTCCTTTGTAGACCACCTGGAGGATTTTTAAAAAAATCGGAGGCAGAGACTAGGTTTTTTCTTCAGGTTAAACTACCTACTAACTACAGAGGCCAAGAGAGAGCTAGTTCAGTCTATGTTCCTTTCCCTAATTGATTACACCGACTTTATATACAGCCAATGTGCTACTTCATAACTCGGTAAATTGGACATTCTTTACTACAAAGTCCTGCACTTCATCACTGGTCTTCTCTTCTCCACCCATCACTACTCTTTATATGTGCCCATAGGTTGGACCTCTCTACACTACAGACAAAATAAAAATGCAGCTCTCTGGACATACCGAGCTATCACTGGCAAACTTCAACAGTACATTGTTGATAGCTTGACTCTCAATATGCCTGGAACCTATGCCTTAGGAAGCTGTTCCCTGATTTCTCTGAAAGTGCCCAAAGCCCTAATGCGTTTTGGGAGAACTGCCATAGTATTCATTCTATCATCACTCTGCAATGTGCTACAGAAATCATTGAAACTGAGGACTACTGTTTGTATTACTGTGTTTAAGTCCTTATACTCAAAGTACATTACAGAAACCTGCAACTGCTTCCAATGATCCTAGCTCTGGAAAGTGCTACAGAAATCACTGAAACTGAGGACTCCTGTTAGTCTCACTGTGTTTAAGACCTTATACTCAAAATACATTACAGAAGCCTGCAACTGCTTCCAATTATCCTAGCTTAGTTACACCCCTTCCACATCCTCTCTGCTTTTCCCATCCTCCTTCCTTCTTGTATCAGTGCATAACTTGTTCCTGAGCCACCTAAATCTCACCCTCCCTCACCCACCTATTCCTTGTATACCCAGAGCATCTCATGTCTTCGCTCCTAGTATTATCCCATTTCCAGACCTTCCTCCACTGGCTGCCCACTTCTCCTGACACATGTCTCCCCCCTTGATACTCCTGGGCCTTTTTAAACTGATTATGTATGTCTCTTTGCTTGTAGCATCCACTTCAACTAATCTCTTTGCTGGACTATAATGTCTTTACCTTACAGGAATACTAAACCATGTATGTTGTTATATCTGGTATAATTTTTACTGACTTGCTACCCTGTTGTTATGTATACCCTTACCGACTGTCTTTTACCTGAACCCAAATGTATTTTTACTTATCCTGCCTATTGCAGGCCTACCTGTACTGTTGTACTCTAGCATCTACTGTCTGTTTGTCCTTATATAAGTGCATTGTTACTTGACTTGTGTAATGCAGGTCCACCTTGTAAATTAGCTTGCTCAATGGTTTTCACCTGGATAAATAAATAATTTGATTGATTGATTGAATGATACTCTCAGATTGAAAGGTTCTGTTTGAACTGCCTATAACAAGCGATATCCTGCACAACTGCATTTTTTATGTTATTGTTATTATTGTTAGTGATAAGAATTAAACACTGTTTTTGAATTTTATAACTGGTTTGTCTGTGTTCAGTTCAGTCATTTATTTGTTCAATCTTAATAAATGATTATCACAAAACATAAATGGACATGAGACATACATACGGTATTAAGACATATTGACATTCAATCACATAAATATACATTAAGTTCACAATTATGTAAAACTGTTAAAATTAAGAGGTATGTGGAAATAGCAAATCAATAAATAATTCTCAGATAAGTAGATGTTTTAAACATTTCATGTAAGTTTAAGTTAAACTGATTATTTTCCTCCTTACTTTCCTGGTGAGCAATAGATATTTCCCTACACCAAGAATTATAAGTTGGTCCTCTGCTGTAAGTAAAACTGTAATTGGCTCAGTGTCACTAGAGAAAATTGTAATGTCAATAATAGGTTGTAGCCAGATGTTCCTAATTTTGTTGTACCATGGTCATTTCAATAAAACATGGACAGGATCTTCTCTTTCATTTAGACTGCAATTACACAGCATGCCACTTATTTCATAAGATTTTTTATATAAGGCATCTCTAGGGATAGATTCAAATAGTTCAAGTCTAAATCTTGTAAACATTTTTTACAAATATTAGGATCCTCCAGGACATCATGATAATATGAGTATGTGTCTATTATCATTTTGTGAATACCATTTTGCATATTTTGAAGCGCCAATGCATGCTAAGTCAATATCCTTATAATACTGAATTATTCTGTTCCTAGTGTAGGATCTGTTCCAGAAACTGATGCCAATACCTTCCTGCCTTTATCCCATAAGGAAAGTTAAGCAGTTTTATCAAGGAGTCTATTCAAGTGCTGACATCAGCAGCAATTTTTTGAATTTTTTTATACTCCAATCTTCTTTTTCTAAGTAGCATTGTTTTGTCCATCTATCATTAGGAAGACTTAATAATCCAATGCAGTAATTAATAACCCTAAAGTCAGCCCATGCTTGAAGTCTTGGTATTCCAAGTTCAGCTCTTATAAAATATCCTAGAGTTCACTTTTGACAATCTAATATAGTTCTTAATAATCTTATTGCTGGTTTTTCCAATTGATCGATTTGGTTCATCCCCCATATCTCTGTGCATTAGAGTATCAGGCATCACATTTAGCTTGAAGAGCATATAATAGAGGCCTAACAGAATGTCCACCATAAAGATAATTAAATCTTGCCAAAGAACCCACAGTTTTTTTTTTTGTTTTAGAGATGATGTGCTTAAAGTGCAGTTTCCATGATTCACTATTGGTATAAATGACACCCAAATACATACATGTGTTAACTATTTCAAACTGCTTGTGTTTTATCATCCATACATACTTGGATTTCCTGGCTCCTATAATTAAAACTTTTGATTTCTCCAGGTTTCTTTTCAAAAATAAAGATTCTGAGATATTAACCAATAAATCAATCTCTTTTTGAAGTCTTGAAACAGTTAGGGAACATAACACCAAATCATTGGCATAAGCAAGGGAGGAGCATATATTTGTGCCAATTTTAGGGGAGTCAGATTTGGAGTACTATAATTCTTTAAGTAAATTATCTAAGTAGATGCAGAATAGCAAAGGAGTTGATATGTAACCTTGCCTTACTCCTTTGTTGGTCTTAATACTATTTGATAGATTGTTTCCTGCTTGAATTTGGGCACTGGTATTTGAGTATATGTTCCTCATACTGTTAACAAGAATGGATAAGAGACCCCATTTAAGCATTATGTCCCAAACAATGGTTGTATTAATTGTGTTGGATGCCGAACTGTAATCTATAAATGCCAGATATAGTTTCTGCTTTCTAATTTTAACATATTTTTCAATTAGGTTGGTAAGTATATAACAGTTATCTATAGTGGAATGTTTTTCACCAAAATCTGCCTGAGCAGAGACCAGATCTCCAAGATCATTGATTTCTTCAGTTAGTCTACCCAATAGGATTTGGGCATATATCTTACCCAATACGTCTAATAAACTAGTGGTTCTATAGAGGGGTCCTCCTTCAGTCCCTTTTCATAAATCTGGAAAAATATTGAGCCTGACCAAGAATGTGGTATGTAGTTATTTAATATAAATTCATTAAAAATAGCACCAAAGAATCTGCACAACCCTCTACTGAACATAAAAAAAACTTCCCTTGGAATTTTATCAGGACCTAGGGCCTTTTTCCTTTTCAGACTGGCCATTGCATTCACTATTGCATATTTAGTTATGAGCCTATAGTCAGAATATATGTATTTTATTTACACTTTCTTCCATGATGAAGCCAGACTTGGGTCGTACAGTCTGTTATTATAATATTCGGTCTATCAGTTCAGGACATTTTGGTCCACCAGGTCATTACTCCAATCTTTACATCCTTTTGCGACCATGAGCCAGAAAGCTTTGGTGTCATTCTTATTTATAACTATCATCTTTTCCCACAAGAGTTCATGATATGACCTCTTTTTTTTGTTTTAAGAAGGCCCTATATTTTCTTTTAGTTTCCTTCAATTCTATAGCACTAGCTTGGTCAGCATTTTTTTTTAGCTCTTCTTATTACATTCCTCGTGTCTTTTTTTTGGATTCTGCAGTCTTTGTCAAACTAGTTGATTTGGATATATATATTTTTTTTTCCCCAGCAACAGGTTTGTATAGATTTTGCTCCAACTCGAGAAAGTCTGTAATTTCTCATTCATTACATTTGGATCATTATTAGCACTTTACCATGTGTTTACAAAGAGGGTTACCTGACTCATTATATGCTCTTCCCAGGACTTGGTCCATTTCAATTTCTTAGATTATCTCACCACAACATTATTAGGGACTGCCACGCTCTTTGTTTTCACTTCAGTACTTTCTTTGTTTTTATATATGATAACTGGAAAATGATCACTTTCTGTTCTACAATCAATAATTAAGTCTTCCCAATAGTAAGGATGGCCTTGACATAGAATATGATGCAGTAAGGATTCTTCCTTATTAGTGCTGTAGGTTGGAGAGCCTTGATTATCCTTAGTGGTTCTACCATTCAATGAGAAGATTAAATTATCACTCCATTACAATTATGTTTAGGATCACTTATTTATTTATTTATTTATTTATTTAAATTTTGTTAACCAGGTAAGCTCACTGGGCCCAGGAGGTCCCTTTTTCAGGGGCAATCTAGAGTTATTTCATAGAGTTGAACAAGTACAGTTAATAGATACAGAGTAGTACATTGCATACAAGTGAACAATGATTTTGTACAACAATAACTGGACAACAACAGTCAATAGATACAGAGTAGTACATAGCATACAAGTGTACAATGTTTTGTAACACTACACAACATCTGTAGCAGCTGGAGAGGGGCCACTATTTACACTCTGTTATTTCTAACTGAATCTGGATACATAAAACAACTAATGGAGCTGTCAAGAAGGCTGTCAAAAGTAACAATCGTGGCATTAAAGGCACCAGTAAGCAAAAGGTAGGCACTTGGCTGATTCATCTGGGCCTCTCTAATTGACTTTGTAAGTTTTTCCCATATGCGATTAGATTGCATTTTGTTCTTTGTTGGGGGGACATAGCAAATAAATATTAGTATCAATGTTCCACAGTAAGACAAACTGATCCCTACAAAATTTGAATACTGTATAATTATTTGCGGGTTGGAAAAAAAAATCTATATTTTAACTTAAGTGGCTAACTCTCCTGCTCTGTGCCCCATTTTGCTCCATTTTGAACCAGGTTTCTGTATAATTGTATAATCATTTATGTCTATTTCCTCACTGTGGGCATGCCAGGTTTCCTGAAGGCAGATTAAATACAATTTGGAAATAATTTAAAGCCAATTCAAGTCTTGAATTTTTGATTTTAATCCTGCTATGTTCCTGGAGATTAAAAAAAAAGGATGTTTATCTACCAGATAACTCACAATGGTAACACATGAGCTAGTATTCGATTCTCTGGTCAAACTACATTATCCAGAACATTATTTATATTACCAACATCAAATTCAGGTACAGATTTAGACAGTCAGTTTGTAGACCCTGCCAGAGCAATGTATCTATTTGCAGTTGAAACAGTAAAACAACTTTTTGCATTATGAGATTAGTCAGTAAAAGGTCTTTGAGCATCCGGAGCATATTGGGTGAAGTACGATGGAAAACCATCCCATCCAGTAAGTAAGCCAAATAAAAAGACCCCATGGCATCTAAATCTCTTATTTTCTTCTAGACTTTGCAGGTCACCAGTGCATTTTTAAATATATCTATTTGCCCATCACCTCTAAGGTTCAAGTGCCTATACACTCTAAATATTCAATTTCTTCCCAATCTAACATTTAAGAAATTTGAAAACAAGTTACACAAGACTCTGGTTAACCTGACATTTGTTTCATTATGAATTTTGTTACATCTGAAAAGACTCAGTGTAACTGGAGTTATACCCCCTTCTATTGCAGGAGGCCCATCTCATACTTCACCTCTTTCATTGAGACCCGAAGAGCAATTAATAACATCTAAAACTTTTCTATTTTTATCAGATAGAGCAACAGTGAAATTCAGAGTTTGTATTTTCTGGAAATTTCTCCACACAAAATTAAAAATCCTTTCAGTGGTAAGAACAACATAGACACTTTCAGCAAGAGTCTCCTTCTCGGATTCTACATTCTTCTTTCCTGTACAGATGTCTCCAGCTAAGATCTCAAGATTCAATTTCTCATTCAATAAGTGAAGCATGAGATCACGAAGCATTTCTCCCTAATTTCTTCTTAAACCATTCACCCTGATATATGGTTGATTCAGTGACTAGTACTCAGGGGTATTGTCACTGGTTTCCCTAAGTCAATTTCACCTCTTCTTTTTGAAGATTCTAAGACAACTGATTTATTGGGTTCTATTTGTACATCTTTGTTTATTTCAGGAGTTTAATTGTTAAAATGGTCTAACTTTTTTGTGTGTATTTTTTTCTGTTTTGCTCCTTTTTTCTCTGTATTCTCTCTGTTCTTTGTTTTTTTTCTTTTACTTTTTGCCATTTAAATTGGTCTTTCCTTTGTGTTTCTTCATTTTTTCCTTAGATTTTGGCTGAGGCTGTCCCTCTAAGACAGAAACATCAGATGGAAATATAATGAAAGTAAAATCAGGTCTATTACTGTTAACTGGAGTAATTAATGGTTCGATTTCTTCTAGAGGAATCGAGAATGATTTCCTAGGAGGTTAGATTTCTTTCAAGATTCTAAGGACATCATCCAACCTGGTGCCATTGATCACTGTATACTCTTTTAATGATTCAGTTTCATTTATATTAATAATTAATTGTTCACAGAGCATGAGGTTGGCTGCATACTGATTCTTTTATACCTTGATAATATCGTCACTCAATATTGAAGGTGTATAGGTCAATACACCATGACTCAGTCTATCATTTGTCGATGGGATACTCAGCTCAAAATCTTGGTAATATTGGGAGAGGCTCTCTTTACCAGTGTAATGTTTATTTCTTTTATCAGCGTTTCCAGCCACTAGACTATCTGACTTGGACCTAGGGGTGTTTTTCTGAATGTAATCCAATTGTTTAAGTCACTTAATGGTAATTTCTAATCTATCCATAATCTCTTCTAATGCCATGTTCCCATATACTTTATAATTTGTAAAGGAATTAGGAGTTGTTTTTAATTGGGTTGACATCTGTAAACTAGTGGGATGCTCACTATGAGGTACTGTGGCCAATGAACTATTCCCTTTAATGTTTTGTAGTTGCTTTAAATCACTTGATACCCAGTCAGTGGCCACATTCTTTATCAGGGAACTCTCAGTCCCACTTAAGATAATGGGGGAGATTTCCTCAGTGACATTGACCCTATGTACATTCAAAGTTCCATTTACCTAGTTTATTATGCTCTCATCATTATCTACTAGTGACCTATTCTTCATGGTCAAGATCAAGATAATTTAGGAGTGGAGGTAGAAGTAATTAAATGAGAATGTGTTGTTATGTCAGGAACATTTTCAAAATTTTTAGTAAATATGTCCCTTATGGTTTGTTGATTATGTTTTTCCTGGCCCTTTATTTCTTTTTTTAGGTTCTGTTTCTTTGACTTTTTCCTTTGGCCTAACTGGAATGCTATCCGTATTTCTATGTCCCTCAATCTCTTTGCTCCTACATCCACCTTTTTTTCCTTTGGTTTTGTAACCTGAGGGCTTCTTAATTTTCACTCTGTTTGATTTACTTTCATTTGAACCATCCTGGATATCCTGAATATCATGCCCTTTGGCACAAGAGGTCTCCTTTTGCTGACTTATAGTGTTTATCATTTTGGTGGCCTTAAAATAGCCTTTTAATGCATTAATTAGCAACTAACTTTTAGCAATAAAATTCTGTCTAACGATACACACTCATCTTAAAAGCACTCAAAGAACACACAACTCAAAATTCCAAAAAATACAATATGCAAAGTAGAGCAAAAGATACAGTACACATACTACCACGTGTTACCACTCCACATTTGTTTAAAGAGCTTAGTTGTTTAAAGTGCCTTATTAGGATCAAAACTGAACAAAGTCTGTCCAACAATTGAATTTGTTTTCAGTTCACACAAAATTCTAAAAGAGGTGTCCAGATAATAATGTTAAGGTTACCATCAAGTTCCTAGGATAATCCGAACCACTGTAATAGGAAGTCTTAAGAAAACCTAGGAAATCCCTCAGTCAGAAAATAAATATAGCAGTGAGGATGACCAAACCTTGTCCAATAACTTGTGGTGATAAAAGTACTGCTTTTTAGATAGTGTAGAAGTAGCAGATGTTTCAAAAAGTGTCTGCAGGCATTTACGAATACAACCAGTTCAGTAAGTTTAAACAAAGCAAAAAGCTTGATATAAATCCGAAGCAAGTTGAGATGGAAGCATAGTAGAAAGGCAATATAGCATGAGGGGAACCTTCAGTTTCTAATGAAGATATATATATATAATAGACTTCCTCAGTCCATTTTAACCAGAACATGTTCCTCATGCTCCCACAATCTGTATTCTTCTACACTAGTTGCAGGGAAGAGGAATAGAGTTAAAATTTAGTAGTCTTAAAAAGGAAAAATGAGAATCCTTGTCAAGTCCAGTCTAAAGCCTATTCTAAACCCAGAAGGCTCCTTGCAATCAATAAAAGATCAAGTCAAATAGTTAGTTAATTAACTAGATAAACACAGAAGAAGGCCCTAAATACAGGACAATGGGTTTTCTATTCCTTTAGAGTTCTAAGCAAGCACTGTGCAAAGTCATTATGCTGCCTTGAATAAATGTTGGGTATAAACAGCATAAACTACTTAAACAATTTTATAGTAGAATAACTTTGGATAGCTTAAGTATAAAATCTACAGTATAAAACGGTTAACATGACTGAAAGTGACTAACATGATTAAAAAGAGTTAAACAAGCTAGGTAGGCAAGTGTGTAAGACATGTAAATACTGGGTAGACAATTGGTGATAAGACTCACTTGTTTGTATCCAAGAGAAAAAAAGGCATCCAGAAAAGGTCCAGGAATGAAGCGCCATCGCCGTGGAGCTTCATCACAACCATTAACTAATGTTCCCTGCCGAGATTTAACTTAACACATTTGGTAAAACATAATAAGAAAGGTGGTCTAAAAACAAGAAGTGTAAGCAGAAGTGCACAATAGGGCTCAACTGATTCAGTTATCATTTTTTTTACCACAAAGGAAAAACAAAATATTTGCTGAAAATTGGG
Organism: Neoceratodus forsteri; assembly: GCA_016271365.2. Taxonomy (NCBI): domain Eukaryota; kingdom Metazoa; phylum Chordata; order Ceratodontiformes; family Ceratodontidae; genus Neoceratodus; species Neoceratodus forsteri. Next base: position 530,167,063 of record CM057455.1, on the reverse strand, counting down.
GAGTTAAGCCCTTTCAGTACAAACAGGTTTGTGGTCCAGCTTCAGCTCTCTCCAGCACAGTGTACTGTGTGCATGATGTGGTGTCCTCATCAGGAGTAGCAACCAGAGGCTGGCAAGTATATATGAGCAAAAAAGGTTACGTGTGCAGAGCAGTGCTGAATCTGAAAAAGTAAAACAAATTAATAAAAATAGGTATAAGGTTTTCCTCTTTCCAATATTCTAATAAAAATTTTCTAATTCTTTACTTCTCTGTTCCCTACCTTTTTCTACCACGCAATTTTCTGAAGAAAGAGAACACATTCAAGTAAAAGTTAAAATGTATGCTTTAGACAAGATTTACAAATTGCTCGGAAACACTTTCCTTCTGATTCAGTTTAGATTATTTTCATTTTCTTAGAATGGCAGTAGTGGTTGGAGTTGAAACACACTTTGTGAGAAGGTAACAGTAAAACTTCTGTGGTGTACAAACCATCCCGAGCAGTTCTTGTGCGGTTCTTGTAGGGGCCCCTATGGCACCTTAGTCAGCTCCACCTCAGGGAAATATCCTGGTTGATACCATAGTGGGCCATAACCTGCTAGCACAAAATGACTCCCAGAAAGAGCGTTACCAGCTAGCAGATGCAATAAGCTTTTCTAGAAAGGTGGCAAACAATTACATAGGCAATGGTATCATACCTTTCCAAAACAAATTTCAAGCGTTGTCACCCTGCTTCTGAGGCCTCCTCCACAGACCTGAAAGCATACAGCAAACCACAACCTCAGCAACTACTGATCTCACTCCAGTTCAGGCACACTTAGTTTGTCTGTGCTTCCTAACCTATGCCTCAATGACAAGGGGGTCCAGTTTAATAAGGGAGGATTTGGAAGCTGCATTGTAAACTATGTCACCATAGTCAAAAATAGGGAGAGTCATCTTTAAAACAATCTCTCAGCAGGCAAAAAGTGGAATATTTGCTATGTTCCTGTACAGTACACAAAGCTTGGGGTGTAGCTTTTGCTGACTCAGTAAAAATATTTGTGGGGGATGCAAACAGTGGTGTGCTTGAAGCATTCATTGGGTAGGTACAAAAGAATCTTAGTGGGAAGCAAGGTGTGGGGAGCCAGAGATCAAGTAGGGTCTGCAATGATAGTATAGGCAGGGAAAAATAGACAGTCTGGGTGGACCAGGTAGTCCTTATCTGTTGTCAAATTATATTTTTCTATGTTATGCTTCTATCTAAAAAAAAAAGTCTTTTACATGTCCCTTTAGCACCTTTTCCAGTCTATTAAATTCACTCTGGATGCTCCTGGCATTGGGCCTGCAGCTACAAGTGCATGCTCACACTGTACCATCTCTCATCTCCTCTGCAGCCTTATTTTACTGGTCTGCCTACTTGAAACTACAGTTTAATGCAATGAATTAGCTAACTGTAATGGTATGGAATGATTCTATGATGATTTCAAAAGGTTCCAGATGAAAAGTTACTATTTCTGTCCTTTCATTTCAGTAGCCAGCTCCTTCTTGTGTGAGTGAGAGAGAGAGAGAGAGCTTGAGATGGCACTGAGTTCTTGATCTCCTGTGTTGATAATTAGCTGCTATACTGTAGTTCATGTGGCTTGTCAAAAATGTGGACATTATCAGTGTGTGCTCAATGCAAAAAAAAATTGCCATGATCTTGAAATGTTGAAACCTAAGCTCCAAAGGTAATCTGAGATTTTTTTTGCAGTTAATCTTTTTATTATAGTTATTGTGATTATACATGCAAATACACTACATGCTCCAATATACACTTACATAAATTCTTAATGGGAGAAGGAAAAAACATGTTGTCTGAAGTATTATGCAATGATATTTGAGGGGAAAACAAAAGTTGAGAAAACAATATGTAGCAGTACAATCTGTATGATAGAGAGAAAAGATGGCAATTTATGGTTAAAGGAGTAGATACAGATAATAAATATGAGTAGTTGTGATTGTACTTCTATTATGCTGTAATTTAATACAAGTATGTGTAAGACTGTATAAAGGAAGAACATGAAAAAGAGAAAAATATCTAAGAACATGAACAAGAAAGAAGAAGAAAAGGGAAGAAGAAAAGGAGATGAACAGATAGAAAGAGAGGAGATGAAAAAGGAATCAAAGAGCTAGAAGTGAGATTCCAATGTGAACATATAACAACCCATGGATTAACTGACGATATGCGTAGATGTGTTTAAATATTTAAAATAGTCCTGCCTGCATTTATTATGTAAATTAAGTCAGTCAGAGGCTAAGTGTGACATACAATCAAGGATGGCGTATTGAGATAGTTGTTTGAGAATATCCAGGAGGGTGGCAATGATGTTGGATCTCCAATGCATTAGTATAAGGCGTTTAACTTGAAGCAATAATAGGGATAACCACCTATTCTAAGACTGGGATATTTTGTATGAATGAGCATTGAAAATACCAAGTATGCAATGTTTTGGATCTAATGTAAAGGATAGACCAATCACTTTCATTGCAAGAAATTAATATGATGCCAAAGATTGTGTATGGGAGGACAATGCCATAAAATATGTAGTAAATTGCCATTGGGGGAGTTACAGCACCAACATTTATTGTTGTTCATTAAGCCCATTTTTTGCAAAATCTCAGGAGTTCTGTACCATAGATGTATAATTTTGGTTTGTATGAGTGAACTGTGATTGTCCTTGAAAGATTTATGGCAGGATAGCCAGCAGTTATGCCATTGTGAATTGGTTATGTTATAATTTAAAAGGGTACTCCATCTATTTTTTGCAATGATAGATTGATCTGGAATTATATTTCTAATATAAGTGTAAATGACACTATTTAATTTAGAGTTTATTTTGATCCATTTAGAAATAAAAGTATCATATTTAGATTAATGAGGAATAGTAGGAAGATAAAGGTTCCATGCCTTGCGTAACTGTAAATATTTCCAGAAATCGTGCTGTGGATGATTCCATTGTTTGTGCAGGTCAGAAAAGGATTTTATTTTTATTTGATTTTATTTTGTTTTTGTTGACTGGGTAAGTGCACTAGACAAATCCTGCCTATTTTCAGGCACTACCCGGGGGATGGGGATACAGATGAATGCCAACTGACTTTGAATCAGATTAAGCTGTTTTCATTTGAGATTCTGAGGTATAAGTATATCCTCCAAGAAAAAAATGCCCCTGTTTTTCTAATTACAATAAAAAATTGGATGATTATCAAGAGTAATGTTGCGGTTACCCCAAACAGGGGCATATATGGGGGGGTTGGGTTGGATTTAAGGCATTTATGAATCATTTACCAGTAGTATATGGATGATTCTATAGTAGGGTGAGATTTTAAATGGGGGGAGAGGGTTATAAATGAAGGAAATGGTGACATTGCCCAGACATAGAGATGTTTCCATATTGACCCACAGTGGTGATTTATTACTGGGTTTATTAAACCATTTGACAGTTTGGGCAGTGCAGAAGGCCCAAAAATATGCTTGGAACCAGGGGAGTACTAAGCCCCCTTTGGACCAGTGGGAAAGCAGTTTGTTATGACTAAGTCTGGGAATTTTGCCTTCCCATAAAAAATATATCATCAGTTCTGACAAAAAAGAAAGTAGGGAGTGTTAAAGCTATTCACATCTTGATAGCAGAGATTTTCCCATTAAAAGAGAGGTTAAGCAGTTTCCAACTGTTGAGAGTGTTTTTAATATTTGCTAATAACGGGGAAAGATTGGCATCCCATATCTTGTCTAATTTAGAGGTGATCCATATTCCAAGGTAAGAGATACCTTGAGGGGATCATCGAAAACCTAATATTGTAATCATAGAAGGGTTACACAAATTGTTCAATGACATTGTTTCTGATTTGTTTAGATTCGGAGCTAGCCCAGCAAGTGAAGTAAAGTTACTAAGTAACTTAAGGGTGGTCCCGGAATTTCAAGATTTTCAAATAGAATGAGGAAGTCATCAACATAGGATAGTGAAGTATAGTGGGAATTACCAATAGGGATACCTTGGATCATGGAGGACTGATGAAGAGCAGCTGATAGGGGTTCCATAGCTAGAATAAAAAGAGTGGGGGATAAGGGGCACCCTTGCCTGGTACCTCTTGCCAGATGAAAGGATGAGGACAGAGTTGAGTTAGTTAGTAAGAACCAGGGCAGAGGGGAGGGTGTATAGTAATTGAATCCATGTACAAAATTTATTAGAGACACCAAAGTGGGATAGAACATGATACAAATATGTCCAGTTGAGAGAATCGAATGCCTTTTCAAAGTCAATGGCTATAGCTGCGGCAGGTGATTTCAGAGATTTAGCTTTGTAGATTAAATTAAATAATGAGCGGAGATGATCAGAACCAGCTCTATTTTTGATAAATCCGGCTTGGGAGGTATGGACAAGTTTTTAAATTATTGATTCTAAATGAGTATTTAATATTTTGGCAAAAATGTTCCCATCCGTATTAAGTAATGATATCAGTCTGTAACTGGATGGGAGAGAAGGGTCTTTAGGACAGTTATAATGGCTTCTGTCATAGAATAGGGAAGTTTGCCTTGTGAAGATGCCTCTTTAAAGACCTTAAACAGTAAGGGGCATAAGATGTCAGCTAGGGGTTTATAAAAGTCTACAGAAAAAATGTCACTCCCAGGAGCTTTATCAGATTTAAGGGAATTTAGCACTGCTTGTATCTTTTATAGGGAAAAGGGTTCATCTAGCAAAGCCATATCTTGTTGGGAGAGGTGTGGTAACTGTAAATTGTCCAGAAATTGTTGTATATATTCAGGTAGTGGGGAGTGGGGTGAGAGTATAATTTTTGGTAGAAGGATTGCATAATTTGGTTAATTGAGGGGTTATCTGTATGGATTTTGCCTGAAGGATCTTTCAAACTGGCAATATGTCTCTCCATCTGTTGATTCTTGAGTTGATAAGCAAGCAGCTTCCCACATTTATCCCCTTGTTCCCAATAACAGTGTTTAAGTCTAAGGAGGGTGAGTTCAGCTTTCCTGGATGATAATTTGTTGATTTTAATTCTAAGTTGAAGAATTTCAATGTGAAGTTTTGAGATATTGTATAGATTTTTTGTTTTATAATATTGGGTTTCTTTTTCTTTAAGAGATTTCTCTAAATCGGTCAATTGCTGTTCCCTTTGTTTTTTCTTGTGTGCTGCATAGCTTATAATTTTCCCTCTAACTGTTGCTTTAAGTGCCTCCCAGATGGTACCTTGAGATACATCAGGAGTGTTGTTAAAGGAAAGAAATTCTTGGATTTGGGATCTAATCCAAGGCATGAAATCGGGGTCTTTCAATAAGAGTGGATCTAGATTCCAGGAGAGGGATTTAGATGCCCCCATTGGCCTCAAATAAGATGTAATTTTATAGGAGACTGGTTTGATATGGTAATCAGGAGGATAGTTGTGTCGATAATTTTTTCAGTGATGAATGGGAAAGAAAACCAGTTGTCAATTCTGCTATAAGATTTATGAAGCGGTGAGTAAAAAGTATAGTTGCACTGTCTAGGATGGTGTAGTCTCCAAATGTCAGTGAGATCGAAGTCTTTCTTTGGCATTGAGAGTGCAGAAATACTTCTGGGGTGGGAATCACATGAAGAGTTACTTCTGTCTAAATATGCTTCCAACACTAAATTGAAATCCCCACCTACAAGTGTAGGAGAATTGTTAAAGTTACTGTACATAATTTGTTGGGCCATAGTATGAAAGAATTCAGATGAATCAGAGTTAGGGGCATAAACATTGACTAACATAAGGGGGCCTGTAAGGGTATTTAAAGCAGTAGTGCAATGAAAATGAGTTAAAATTTGAACCCACTTTTTTTTCTTCCTAACTGATGCCAGATGCCTTCCAGTTTATTATGGTGGTGAAATTTTCAGTTTTCATTATCATTTAAGAATTTTATGAACATTTTAAAGTAATTATTTCTCAAAAAAAAGATGGCTGCCTCATTTTTGCATAGAAATAATACTGAGGACCCGAGGAGGATAAGAGTTCAGACAAAAATGCAAATGTACAGTATGCAGCATATTAAGCATCCAGAAAACCCAAACCAACAGTTCTGCCAATATTTTTATAACCACAGCAGAAAATCAGCTTTTTGGAATAACTTTTTTCGTTGCACTGCTGCTTTAAGTGGGCTATAATCCATCTGCCATTTTAATTGGAGATGAATTTGATAAGGGTCCAGTTAAGGGATTTATGTAATAGAATAGCAACCCCCAATTTTTTAGAACTAGAGGAGGACACATATACTTGACTGACCCAATCCCTTCTGAGTCTGTCGACATCCTGTATTAAAAGTTTTATTTCTTGTGGGAGTAATGTATTGTGTAAGAAAGCAGTATGTGTTTTATGCTTTTTGAGGTAAGAAAGTATTTGCTTTCATTTACAAGGTGAGTTGAGTCCCTTAACATTCCATGAATGTAGAATTAGATCACTCATGTTAATGGGGAGATGAGTATGAAAACACAAATAGGAAGTAAAGGACTCATACTGAAAAGGCTAGAGGATGTTACAGACTCAGAAGGAAGAGGGCTAGCACAGTCGAATGAATGCAGGATATTTAGTTTGTGGAAATACTTAAATCCTGGGTGAATGTTTCAGTTGGGTCTCACAAGGAAGAGAGGTAGTAAAGAGAATACAGAAGACATATATATATATATATATATATATATATATATATATATATATATATTTACTAAACAAAACCTATGCATGTTATACTAATAGAATATGAAGTCTTTAGGTAATATAGCAAGATATGAGTCAATGAAATCACCAAGACTCTCTCACTGTACTACAGAGCATGTAAATAGTAAGTAAATCTAGGGAGAACATGATCTTAAACCCAATATACAAGCTGTAAACAATTATTTCTATCAAGTTATAACTGTGACTAGAACTAAAGTGAACATAATAATTCCCTGGGAGGAACCATGAACATCTTACCATATATGAAAAGGGGATTACAGAAAGTATATGCAATCCCAGACATTATAATACATCTTGAACCTAAGTTAGACTGGAAAAAGAACCAAGCTAAAACACTATTACGGCAATACAAACAGTATGCCATCATGGTTGGCTAAGTCGTAAAATTATGACAACAGCTGTACTTGTGCCATCTACTATTTACTTACATAATTATAATGCTTAGACACAGAAGCATTTATGTAGGAGTGTTCAGGTAAAATGGAGCGAGTAGGTTCCAAATAGTATAAGGATTTATGGGGTGTCTAGGCATTACAAGATCCAAATTGTATGGGGGGGGGGGGTCTGGTGAAAGTCCTGTATTGAACAGGAATACATAGTTATTCTGGTATCTGAGATGTTTTTGACCTGTGTCACCAGTTTCTGAAACACTAGATTTTGCCGTGTTCACTCAGTGCAAATTTTGCATTAGATATTCCTGACCTAGGAGAGAGGTGATATGAGAAGAAGTATGGTCCATGCCACAGATGATGCTAGGTAGGCAAAATCCAATCTGCCTTCCATCAAAAACGAAGGCCAGTCTTCCCCCATGTGAATGCTACTACAGTCAGATGATTGTCAGTCTAACTATGCAGAGGCACACCATAGAGTAGGGATAGAAGACTGATTGTTTGGCCATTTACAGTATTTGATTAGAGATGTGCAAAAGTTGCCATTTCCACCTTAGTGGAACTTTCATGAAATTTGGCAACTTTTGCAGACATTTTTGAGCTTCTGCCTATGGCGGACTGGAAAATGCCTGACTGTCTGAGGTGAAATTTCATGTTGTTCCACCTGGCTCAACATGTTATACCCCTCAGTGGCTAGTGGTCCCTTACCCACTTGATCACCTGCCCACCAATGTGTATTTAAAAAAAACAAAAACCCGGTGGCTAGCAGTCCCACTCCCACTTGATCACCTGACTGCCTGATGTCTGTGTATTAAAAAAAACAAAACTGGTGGCTAGCAGTCCCTCCCACCACGCAATCACCTGCCCTCCTGATGTGAATCTTGAAAAAAAAACCTGGTGGCTAGCACCCTTCCCTCACCTGATCACCAGCCCATGTCCAATACTAGTAATCAGAGTACAGTATATGTAACTCCCCCATCCCTATCCACTAATAGTAAAAATGTTTTTTTTCCCTGAATCCCTTGTGATCTAGTGAACACCCCTGCCATATATCCCTGATCCCCACAATATAGTTATTTTTATTTTTTTTAAGTTATTCCCTGGTGGTTTAGTGGTCACCACTCCACCCCATCCTGCTCCCACCTTCATCCCAAAATGGAACCGCCCACCGACTTAGTCCGTCACTCTTCCCCATGGCTGGCATCCCACTGAGATGTCAATAAATGAGCACATGTTTGTAGCACGTGCTCATTCATTAACACCTTAGTGTGCTGTCAGTCAAGGAGGACAGTGAAGGGCTGTGCTGGTGGCCTATTTCATTTTGGAATGGGGGAGTGGGGTGGGACACTACCTGCTGGGGTAGGGGGCATGGTGGGGCCACTAGACCACCAGTAAATAAGTAAAAAAAAATAAAAAATATGCATACTGTGAGATTGGGGATAGTTAAGGAAGGAGGTTCAGTAGACCACCAGCGATTCAGCGAAACATATTCATTTTTACTATGGTGGGGATAGGGATGTGAGGGTTACATATATGCTGACTACTGGCATTGGACAGGGTTGAGTGATCGGGTGTGGGGAGGGACTGCTAGCCACTAGTATTTTTTTTTTAAATACACAGGCATAAGGCAGGCCAGTGATTAAGTGGGGGGAGAGACCAATAGCCACCAGGGATTAATTGGGCAATCGGGCAGTAATCAGCAAATAGTGGGGGGCAGCAAGCAGAATTTCTTCAAAGGTTTGGAAATGGATTTCTGAACTTTCATGGAAGCGAAATCCAGCCTTTCACTTAAATTCTGCCTGCGGAAGGTTTTTATTTGGACACCTCTATATTTCACTACTATTGGCCCCCCAAATCATAGACTTTTTGTCAGGATTGTGGACCACTTCCTAATGCCCCTTAGGCCTTATGAGATGTCAGGTTAGGGCAAAAAGAGATTACATAAACAGACGTAGTAGGCCATTGGCACCATGGCTGATGCCCAAGATTTTTTTTTAGCGATGTCTTTGTGTGGTGTATGGGGAGCATGGAGAGGTAGAGTTGACTGTTTGTATGGGGAACATGTGACCCTGGGACTATCACTTGCTACCTGGGGAAAACTAAAGAGGTCTTACATTTTTCCACTTAATTCTGGGGCTGAAAAATGAATACAGAGTACAGTATCTGTGGGTACTGATTATGAATTCATGCTGACAGTGAGTATTTGAAAATGGATAGATATTCAAGCACCTCCACCTGGTACACCACCAAGTGAGCTGTCAGGAAGCCAATCAGTTAGTCATTCAGTACTTCAATTGCTATGCAGGAACTATTCTGGACTGACAAAGTATTAAAAATCTAAATTGTTAACTACAGAATTTGTAAATTGTAAAACAAAGTGACTGCAGGAGGTTTTAAGTAGCAATTGGATCAGAAAGCTTAGCTGATGGAGTTCCATGATGGTATTCTGTGGGTTTGAGTTCCATTCCCAGTTAAGTCACATGATTTCTTACTCAATAGAACTTGTATTTTCATTGCTGAACAGCAGCGAATACTGCATCAGTAATTGCATGCAGTCTGAACTTTGCTTCATCAGATATGGATGATTTTCTGGTTTTAAAAATGATTGCCACCATTGCCATGCTTCTTTTCCCAAACAATTTTTATATACAATAATGTGCTTTTATCAAGTCTAACACAGATAAGCAGACACATTTCACTTATATTGCATTATTTTTTCAACTAGAGATACTCTAGAGCATTAACCACACTGGTGTCACTGCCTGAGGGTAGCTTGAGTATTTGTATCCAGGCAGAAAGACTGGGATAATGGATAATGTACTGGATAATCCCAGATAAGCTGCATAATGTATCAGGATAATGACTTAGATACTCCAGTGTCAACTGTTCCCAAAATAATATGGCCTACAGCTGCCATTAACTAGAGAATTATGAAGGTACCACATGGAATCCAAGCAGCTTTAGATTCTATCCATGTTACAGTGGGGGACTGAAGCATAGGGAGTTAAGTGACTTGCTTAATGTCACACATTGAGTTATTGACTACAGTGGGATTCAAATGTTGTCATCAGGGTCGTAGACTTGTGGTCTCACTACTGGACTCTATACTACTTCCCTCATCATGCTCTTTATATTTTAATGTCATCTCAAAAGTTAGATAACCAAATTGTGAATTACTAGGTTGTTTTACAAAGATATCAGCAGTATATTGAAATTCAGGACCTGTTTGCTTCAGATTTACTATGCATCTAGAGATGCAGTGTAAAACTATATTGCAAATGAGGCTTGATGTAGTGTTTTTTTATGGCCAGCAACCCAATAAATGGAATGATATTAAAGTGTTACATAGACAGTCATTCTGCAATTTCAGCAGAAGACGGTTTATAGTCCAATACCTCTGTAGATCCCAGGTCAACTGAACTAAATAGTAAGCTGACTTCATAAGTGAACTTCAAAATCTACAGTTGTCAAAAGATTTTAAGGAACAGCATGTTCTTGGCATTTCCTGACTCATTCCTCAAGATGACAGGCCTGCTTACAATGGCAACATAACATCAAGTGCTATTAAATGCATTTGTCACTATCAGCTACCAGTATTATTGCAGTAATTTCACAAAGAACTGAATGTACAGCTAAAGCTGTTCATTTTATCTGAGGTTAAAATCACAAAGAATATAACGCTTAATAATGCTAAGTAGTAAGATAGGTTTTTCAAAGGCTGTTTTAACCTATCTGAATTTCTTAAGAAGAGAGTTGTGCTATGTCATATGGCATTTCTGCACATAATAATGCCACAGAGTTCTGCAATAAGCAGCCCATCCTTAAAAATTTTGCTTAGGGTACCTCATTGTACTTACTAAAATCTTTAGGGATGCGCTGGATAATCCCTTTTGATGAGTTTCAATGTATACATACAGTACCCACATAGATTCCTTCTAAGAAGATGTTCATAGGAGGAAATTATATATTGGATAGTTTGTAGAATAAGAATGTTGTGGAATAATTTTCTTTTAAAAAATGTAAACATTGCTACTATATTTGTTTACAAATATATTCAAAAAAGGTACACAGATCTGTATTTTTTCATGATTTTACTCAAATATGCTTTTGTTCAGTTGGTCTTATTAAGTAGTGATACCAATGTTTCTTGGAAAACCGTCATCATTCTGATTTTATTGGGTACCTCAGGGATCAGTCCTGGGGCCAGTCCTCTTCAATATCTTCATTAGTGACATTGCAGATGGACTAGAGGGTAAGGTTTGTCTGTTTGCAGATGACACCAAGATCTGCAACAGAGTAGATGATCCAGATGAGGTGGGAAGAATGAGAAGAGGTCTGGATAAACTAGCAAAATGGTCAGAAGAGTGGCAACTGGGATTTAATGCAAGGAAGTGCAAGATCATGCACATAGGGAAGAGAAACCCTGAAGCCACCTATAGGCTGGGAGGAGAGTTGCTGGCAGTCGCAAAGGAAGAAAGAGACTTGGGCATCATCATCATCACTGATGACCTGAAATCATCCAAGCAGACCTCTAAAGCAGTAGGTAAGGCTAGGAGGATGTTAGGGTGTATTAGTAGGGGTATCACAAGTTGTAAGAGGGAGGTAATAATCCCTCTTTACAAGACACTGGTTAGGCCCCATCTGGAGTACTGTGTGCAATAATGGAGGCCACACTTTCACAAGTACATTAACCAAATGGAGGTAGTCCAGAGAAGGGCAACCAAAATGGTGCAGGGACTGCATCAGAAGACATATGAGGACAGATTAACAGAGCTCAATATGTATACCCTTGAGCAAAGGAGGGAGAGAGGTGATATGATCGAAGCATTCAAACACCTTAAGGGCATTAACAAGGTGAAAGAGTCTAACATGTTTAAATATAGGAAAAATAGCAGGACAAGAGGACACAGCATGAGACTAGAGGGAGGCTGATTAAGGGGGAATATGAAGAAATTCTTTGTCACAGAAACAGTGGTGGATGCATGAAACGTCCTACCTCAGGAAGTGGTGGCTATGAATACAGTGCAGGACTTCAAACAGGCATGGGATAGGCATAAGGGAGCAATACAGATAAGTATGAATAGACAGGCCACTGACAGAGCAAAGGCAGATGGCACATTTATAAGGTAGAAAAAGAAATGGGCAGACTGGATGGGCCTTGCGGTCCTTATCTGCCATAGACTTCTATGTTTATATGTTTCTATGTTAAGGTGTTGACAGGGTTCAGCAGGATAAAGATGTACAGTACCATCCTTCAGGGAGTATGGATAGCATGAATCTTCAAGCTAATTTAATTTCTACTGGACCACACAGATTGCAGTTAAGAAGACAGGGCTTATGCAGTTTTACTTAATGGGAAATGTATGTTTGTGGTGTACCAGCTTCCTGATACACACACCTTTATTGTATCCATCAGAAAAAAGAGAAGGAACCAAGGGAAAAATTCTGGAAAATGTGAGACCCCACATTCCAGCTGATACCTACAGTATTAAGGGATGAAGTTCTTTTCTGCCTTCTGCTGTGCCAGATCTTGATTCTGAAACATAGTGGTATAGCCAACACACTAAAATAGCAAACCTGAGAAATACCCCCAACCCCACTGATGCTTGAGGATTTCTGAGGATGGGTCATTGCCTGGAAAACTGTGGTAGTAAAGATAAGACCAAGGAGCAAGTCAGCTGACATCTCACACATCTGGTGGCATGTCAGAGGACTGTAACTGACAAAATTATAGCCTAATTGGCACCTGGGCAACTATGGAGATTAAAAAGAACTGAAAAGAAAATCTGGTTCTGTTGGCAGCTGCATTTTAATTTATAATACGAACATACGAACATACAAAATTTGCCAGCAGATAAAGGCCTAGAAGTCTATCAGGTCTGTGCGAATGTGCAGCTGGCACCCCTTATTCTGCAGCTGCCCATCCCTTCCACCCTTCCCCATCGTTAACCCTCCCCCTTGTCCTGTCCCATCCTCATTTGAAGCAGTCCACTGTTCTACTGCATACCACTTCAGCAGGTAACGCATTCCAACCAGCCACCACCCTCTCTGTAAAAAAGTGTCTCCTCATCTCCCTCCTGAACCTTCCTCGCTCCAGTCTCATATCATGGCTCCTGGTGGCCCTCCCTCCCTTACTTTGAACAGCCCTCTGTACCCATCTTGTTTATTCCTTTCATGTATTTAAAGGTTTCAATCATGTCACCCCTGTCTCTCCTCTCCTCCAGTGAGTACATGTTCAACTCCTTCAACCTCCTCTCGTATGATAAGTCTCCAGCCCCTTGATCATCTTTGTCACTCTGCGCTGCACCCCCTCCAGTAACTTAATGTCTCTCTTCAGATACGGATGCCAGTACTGCATGCAGTATTCCAGGTGTGGTCTAACTAATGTCCTATACAGTGGCAGAATCACCTCCTCCCTCCTGGAGGATATACCCCTTGCAATACAACCCAGCATTTTGTTGGCCTTTGCAGCTGCCTTCCTACATTGTGCCGAGTTGTTCATTGACCCTGTAATGAACACACCCAGATCCTTCTCCTCCTCTGTCTGGCCTAGATGCACTCCCCCTAGCTGGTAACTCCTCCTTGGGTTCTTCATCCCAAAATGCAGCACCTTGCACTTTTTGACATTAAAGCCCAGTTTCTAGGTGTCTGACCATGTTTCAAGCTTTGCCAGATCATCCTGCAACCCCTGCCACCCCCTAGGTCATCCACCACCTACACCTACCTTGGTATTATCAGCAAACAGACTGATCTTGCTCTTGATGTCCCATGATATGTCTGCAATGAATATCCCAAACAACACTGGTCCCAACACTGAGCTCTTTGGAACACCGCTCATCACTGCCTTTGGGTGTGAGAGCTCCCCACCCAACACCACCATCTATTGCCTTCCCTGCAGCCAGTTTCCTACCCATCTCACCAGCTTTGCACCCACCCCTGTGCCTACTAACTTCCTTCCCAGCCTTCCATGTGGCACTGAGTCGAATGCCTTACTGAAGTCCAGATACAGGACATCCACTGCATGGCCCCTGTCCAGTTGCCTAGTTACCCAGTCATAGAACTCGACCAGGTTGGTTTGGCAGGAACTGCCACATATGAAGCCATGCTGTCTGCTGTTCTGTAGTCCTTTGGCCTCTAGGAGGGCCACCAGCCTATCCTTCAGGATAGTCTCCATTAGCTTACCCATGATAGATGTGGATAATATTTTTTTTAATTCCTTGTTCTACTTATGGTAATTGTGCATGAAGGACCAGTTAGTACTATGTGCACTTGGAATCATTTTTTTTTAGTTGTTTAACCAGGAGTAGCACACTTAGCTGAAAGCTTTTTTTTACAGGTGCATCCTGGGAGCACAGTGAAGTTAAGTGACTTTCTCAGGGTCACACAGTATGCAAGTGGAAGCCATGGGATTCAAACCCAGGTCTGATCTGCTGGATGTCACCAGATTTGCAGCTCAGAGCCTTAAACCACTGCTCTATACTGCATTATTGTAGTCTTTGTGACTGCTGCCCCAGACAGATGACCACTATGGGCCCCCTCCATCTTTGAGAAGGCTCTGCAAGAGTTCATACAGGTTTTATTGGGATACTGGGCCCCTAACATGCAGAAACCTCAAACAGCTTTAACTGCAATAAACAAGCTCATTCACCACTTAGAGTTCTTCAGTTATCTTTTGACCAAGATGATTCAGGGCCAACAGGGCAGATACATATGAACATACGAACATACCAACATACAAAAAGCCAGCAGAAGAAGGCCATTTGGTCTATCAAGTATCGCCCTCCATCCCTCCCTCCCCACTCCTCCCATCCTCCCTACCTATGACCCTTACCCTCCTGCTATGCCTGTCCCAGCCTCTCTTAAAGCTTCCCACTGTCTTCAATCAGATGACCTCTTCTGGTAGTGCATTCCAAGCGTCCATCACCCTCTCTGTGAAGAAGTACTTCTTGACCTCCATCCTAAATCTCCCAACCTCAAGCTTAAGACTGTGCCCCCTCATATTATGGTTGCCACTCCCCTTAGAGAAACTCTCCTTATCAACCTTATTTATCCCTTTCAGGTACTTGAAGGTCCCAGTCATACCCCCTCTCTCTCTCTCTCTCTCTCTCTCTCCCCTGTCTTCCAAGGAGTACATGTTCATTACCCTAATCCTCTTCTCATATGCCTTGCCCTGCTGACCTGCTATCATCTTTTGTAGCCCTCCTCTGGACCTTCTCCAGCAGGTTAATGTCCTTTTTGAGGTGTGGGCACCAGTAGTGAACTCCATACTATATGAGGCCGTACCAATGACCTGTACAAGGGCAGTATAACCTCCTCTCTCCTACTACTGATCCCCC
The DNA here is from genome assembly GCA_016271365.2 of Neoceratodus forsteri. Lineage (NCBI taxonomy): Eukaryota > Metazoa > Chordata > Ceratodontiformes > Ceratodontidae > Neoceratodus > Neoceratodus forsteri. Next base: position 530,151,644 of record CM057455.1, on the reverse strand, counting down.
TAGATATGCATCCCAGCATCTTGTTTGCCTTTGCTGCTGCTTTCTTGCACTGCAGGGAGTGCTTCAGGTCACTAGCAATCAATCAATTCCAGGTCCTTCTCCTGTTCTGATGCAGATACTCATACTTCACCCAGATAGTACTCTGTCCTGGGATTCTTGACTCCAATATGCATAACTTCATAACTTTGCATTTCTTGGCATTGAAGCCAAGTTGCCAGATCCTGGACCACTCCCCGAGCTTTTCCAGATCTTCCTGTAGGTCCTGTATCCCTTCAGCTGTGTCCACTCTCCCTCAGAGCTTGGTGTCATCCATGAATAGGCATGTTTTGCCCTTAATGCCATCCCCAATGTCATTGATGAAGACATTGAACAACATTGGCCCCAGCACCAAGTCCTGGAACACCACTGGTTACCTCTCTGGTGCCAGATAACTCTCCCCCCTCAACCACCCTCTGGATTCTGTCCCTCAGCCAGTTTTCCTACCATCTGGTCATCTTTTCCCTAACCCAAAGATCCGACAACTTCCTGATCAATCTTTTGTAGGACACAGAGTCAAAGGTCTTGCTAAAATCAAGATCAAGGATGTCCACTGCTTGACCCCGTCTACTGTCTTAGTGACACAGTCAAAGATGTCAATCAGATTCATTTGACATGATCTCCCCCCCCAACAACCCATGCTGCCTCACATCCTGGAGACTGTGCTCCACTAGATATTCCACCAACCTTTCCTTTAGTATGGTCTGCATGAGCTTGCCCTCAATAAATGTCAGACTGACTGGTCTGTAATTCCCTGGGTCATTCTTGTGACCGCTTTTGTGGAAGAGCATTACATGTGCTGTTCTCCAGTCCTGCAGTACCCCCCCTGATTCTAGTAAACTATTAAATAGGTCTGCCAGTGACCCTGCCAGCTCCTCAGCCATTTTCTTTAGTACCCTTGGATCGGCTCAAGGCACTGAACATGTACTCGCTGAAGACCAAATGACAGAGAAGGGTTATGACAGACATCTCCAAGTTACTGAAAAAAATAATCAAGGTGAACTGTGGGGAACTAAAATATTTAGCACGGATAAAGATTTAAGATCCTGGGTCTTGATTGGAAACTGGCAGGGAGGAAGGATAACGATGGATGTGAAGTTCTATTTTATGAAAAGGGTGTTGGACAGTCTGCCAGTGGATGTGATGGATGGCAAGACTATAAATGCTTTCAAGCATAGCTGGTACAGAGTGAAGAGTTTGGAGGCTACTTAGATTGGTAACAGTAGGGAGGGGAGCAGGGTGGTCCCCATATGGACAATATGTCCAAGGGCAGATAGGGGACAACAGGAAGACTAGATGGGCCCTTGTTCTTTTTCTGCTGTTATTGTCTGTATTACTTGAGAAAATTGGCAAGTTAAATACCATATTCTGATTGACTGCTGCCATTCCAGTGCTATATATCTATGTGCCAATACCCGCCCAAAAGAAAAAAAGGCAAACATGTGATCTGAAATTTGTATAAATCACATAAAGAATTCATGAGCCACACAACTCATTCTTTATTCCCATCACAGACAGGTCTGACACAATCACTCTAATATAAAAAACTTCAACTTGGCCCTAACAATACAACTCCATTGAATACAAAAAGTAAATAATTGAATGTTATTTCTACTCATGACACCTTTCTAATAAACAAATAAAAAAATCAAGCAGTATTCTTTTTTTGGTGTTTCTTTGATGGGCATGTAAAATCTCTTTCACAGTCTAACCAGCTTGACAGAGCAATCTGTTTCTGCAAACCCAGCCCCAGATAAAATTCAGCCTCTGGATCCATATGAGATCTGTGTATGTCTGTATGAGTGTATGCTACTGGAATTAAGCAAAATTTGGAATTTATGCATTCCATGTTAACATTCCGTGCTTTTGGGAGGGGTGGGTGAGCATTCTAATAGAGGAATACTGCAGATTATAAAATGGTTTAGAGAAATACTTTAATGTTATTGGTCAGATTGGGGCTTTAGCCATGTATAAATCTCACAACAAACACATGGATAAAGTCCCAGCTGACCACTGCTGACAACACAACAGTCGCAGTGAGTGGTATCACTTGACCGAAAGTTCATGTGGTCAACACCGCTATTTTCTACTGAGTGACTGGTGCAACCAAGTGTTACAGATCTTCACACCAGAAAGATTTTATTGGCCAGTGAAACAAAATTCCACCAAAATAAAAACATGTCCAGTATTCTCACTGCTTCTGTTAATCTCCTCAGTGACTCATTTTATGAGTTTGTCTACAGTTTTTGTGTTGGCAGCCTCACCTCTGAAGTGACCTCTGAGGCTCTACAGGAGTAGAGTAATGACTGTCGACGGACATTTGAAATGGACAGCATAGCAACAGAGGCACAGATGCAAAGAACAGAAAATGTGAAAACAGAGCAAGCACAGCTTGAAGCGACCAGCCCAGCCATTTCTGAACTCAACCTTGGACTTCTTCAACAGTCAGGTGATGTCAGCACAAGCATAGCGGATGACACATCACCGGCTCGTCCTGCACTCACTGGCCAATCAGTGGATAATCCGAGTGGGGTGCACCTTCAATTAATATTCAGGACCCTCCCTGAGGTAAGGCAAACTCCTCCCTCTGCAAACTACACAAGAGAAAACCAGCAAAGTGGGATGGAAAACTATTTAAATGTAGTAAACATGAGGGGGTGGAGCCTGGCAGTCAACATGGTGGTACAATAATTCTTGCAGGAGACACCCTGTGCACCCCTATCAGCCCATCCGTGATGTCCAGTTGGTAGTTCGGCACTCTGAAAAGTAAGCTTTCAACATCGGAATACCAGAACTTTTAAATAAGCCATTTTTTGTTAAAATCAGAGGCAGAATTGCAAGTCAACACCGTGTCTAATAACCCGGGCCCAGCTGCATCTCATGCTCACTACAGGCCGAGATTTAAGCACCAACCAAGTTTCAAAGTCCCCACCCTGATGCATGGTGAACAGGCAGCAATCCGGAGACAACAGTGAGAGCAATGGCCTCCTCCAACACCTCTGATAGCATGGCCAAAGACATTGCAAATATGACGGCGATGTTAAGCAAAGTTTTGCAAGACACTATGGAACTAAAGCAGACATCTACACAAATAAATGAGGAACTGCGACTGTTAGCTCTTTGGGTGGAGGGCTCCGAAAAGGACATAAAGCAGCCAGCTGAGCAAATCTCCCAACATGATGCGCACCTGAGGGAACATCATGGTCAGATTCAGTACTTACTCTCTAAAGTGGATGACATGGAAAATAGAGCCCGGAGACAGAACATCAGAATTCCGGGCATTCCAGAAGGCATGGAGGGCAGGGACATGATATTCTTTCTGGAGGATGCGTCACCAACGATGCTAGGGCTGGAGCTCGAGGCCCCACCAGAGACTGAGTGAGCTCACCACATGCTTGCTCCCAAACCTAAACCAGGGGAGTGCCCTCACCCCATTTTATGCAAATTTCTATGGTATCTGGTGAGGGAGCGCTACCTCCGCCAGGCCAGAGATCTAAAAACACTGACATGGCAGGGATGCTCCATCCAGCTTTACCAAGATTACTCTCAGGAGCTTGCAAGGCAGAGAAGAGCATACTTAGATTTGAAACAGCAACTTTACAAATTAGGTATTCCCACCTTGCTCAGATATTCCACGCAGCTCAGATTCCAATATAATGGCATCTTTCACATGCTTAGCAGCCCTGGAGATGAGAAATACTTTCTGAAAAACATACAAATATCAGGCAGGGGCATGAACAAATCTCTGTAACCCTCAAGCAGCACTTATAGAGTGAACAGTGAGAACTCCCTGATATCCATGGATATAGCAACCAGTACTGCACCGAAAGGCACAGAACCAGAGGAGGCCTGGCAGAGAGTTCAACGGTGTCACTCAAGGAAGCCTGGAAGAGATACCCCAAGTAAAAAAATCTATGGCCCAGAAGAACAGTTCAAGGAGCCACCAGAGATTACAAATCCTGTCGGATGACAGCACAATCTCCCTAGCAGCTACGCCAGTTAAGGTGTCCAATAGATACAAACCCTTGGGGGACCTTGTGCCGCAATCCCTGGATTTAGCAAGGAACTCTGACTGTCCGATGCCAGAAGATCTTACGGACCACAGTCTGCTCACAGACTGGGCCCCACATTGTAAAGACTGGGCCGAATGTGATGGGGAGCTGTTGGCCGAACAACAACCACCAAGATGACTGAGGGGTCCTAACTATTTTTTATTTCTGCCCTGATCACTGGGTTTCAAATGGCTGTGCAGGGGCTGAGTTATTCTCACCATCCCTCCCTATTGCCAGCAATCTTACATGGTCAGGGTTTCCCTGATAGTCTGGCACCCAGCAAAGGAATGTTATGATATGGCTGGTTATGGCATGGAGGCAATATTTGAGGCCTGCCCGGCTTCCTCTGCCAGATGGCCTAAAGCTTGCCATGGCATTTTGTTGAACCATGATGGGTGGTTATTACTAATTAAGGTTTGGTCACGTGAAAAATCTCATTTCCCTCACCAGTTGCTCTAACAGTAAGACATCACCCCACCCTCCTTGGTGTAACTGCATACCTGTGCTAGCCTGTTTTGAGCTCGATAGCTCCCATCTGGTCTCACCATGCGGTGACTCGAGCAAGACCGGGGTTTCCCCTTCCCTGACCTAGGTGACACAAGTCGGCAGTTATTACTATTTTAAGAGCTTTGAGCTTGCCACTGAATTGTACCAATCTAGGTTTAAAAAAGGGCAGGAGACAGTTTTTTTTTTTTTTTGTGTTTTTCTTTTTTTTTTCTCTGTACACATTTTGCCCAGAAGGCTGCTTCCTGGTTACTATAAGCAGGAGAGATATAGCGCAAAGTTTTCTTTTACAGTGCTTTCAGGGGTCTCTTTCGCAGGACAGTGTGCATTCCCCCAATAGTGGTTATAAAGGGAGACTATCTCTGATCCGAAGTGTCTTAACTGTTTCATCATGTTATCAGTTTCTCAGTTTTAAGGATTAATGACTGTTGCTTTAAAACCTGATGTCTCCTTTAATGTTAGTTTAGCGGGGGTTTACAGGGTCCTATTTTGGGTCAAGTAGCAGAGTTGGTTACACTATCTGATGACAGACAAATTGGCGGTTCCTGGTAAATTACCAGGCCCCACACTTGGGAGGGGTTCTCTTGATCATGGACCATATCCACTTGTAATGGTCAGGTCATATAGGGACAGCCTCTTAGGCGAAGGTGTGGTACAAGGAGAATGGTATGGAAAAGTAAAAACAAAAGTCGTTATAGAGACTAGAGCATCAATATGTGGACTGATCCGTAGTTTATGTGGGGTTTGCAGAATTACAAGGGACAGACAGGGGAAGGAATTAAGGGTTGATTCTAAGGACAAGCTTCCTGTATATAGATTACTCAGTTTCCTTATAATTAGGCGGGGGCCTCGGGCATTACTGACTGACATAAGTCATGGCAGGTAAAGATATGGTGACGGCTACCGCCTGGAATATGAGGGGCCTGAACTTGCCCATTAAACATAAGAAAGTACTTGCCAGACTTAAATTCCTGAGATCGCAGACAGCCTTCTTACAGGAAACTAAGCTAAATCATATGGAAGCTAAAAAACTAAGGTGGGAATGGGTGGGCTGGGAGGTCCACAGTGTGGCCAATAAAACTAAAGGTGGGGTAGCTATATTGTGCCACAAAAAACTAAAATGGGCTTTGCAAGAACAAAGGGCGGATAAAGGGGTGAGATGGGTCTTAGCTAAAGAAAGTATCCCCACAGGAAATATATTACTAGCTAACATTTAAGCCCCAAATGAGGACACCCTCGACTTCTTTCACAGACTTTCTGCTGCTTCAGCTCACCCACAGTCGGCCGTCACCCAGCCAGCCACCGACCAAGACCAGGACACCCGCCTGCAGCTCCTTGGAAGCTGCTTGCCCCTAAACAGGGCTGCTTCAGCTCACCCACAGTCAGCCAGCACCCAGCCAGCCACCAACCATGACCAGGACACCCGCCTGCAGCTCCTTGGAAGGTACGGGACAGCGCAGCCAATCGGAACATGGGTGTTTCCAGCAAACCCACTCTGATTAGCCAGGAGTTTTCCCCTGCTATAGACACCTGGCACTTTGTTAGATTTTCGATAGAACTAAGCACATTTCAACTGTGTTATTAGGAGTTTTTCAACTGTATTAGCTGGATTGTAATTTCTACTACTGTTTTAAAGTGCTTACACCTCTTCTGTCTGACTGCTCTTCCTGCAGCGCCCCCCCCCCATCCAAGCACTCTGCCTTGGTGCCAATAAATCTAACTACCTTTTTTTTTGGCTAGTTTTCCATTAGCAGGTTATACAGACCTGCCACTAGAGGGACTCTTGGTCTTCTACATAAATCACTGTATTCAATTGTGGGCAATATGGCCTGCATTATCATTCTACTTCTTTCCCGGTGCTGCTACAAGGGGACTTGAGTCTGAAGGGTGGATGGCCACTAACTAAGCTGCTCCTGCTCTCCTTGTTCCCCTTTCTGCTGTATTTTCTCATCTAGGTTTTAAGTGAGAGCCTAGGTGGGAAAATTTCTTGCCTAGAAAATATTGCACTAATACAAATCACGAGACCACTCAATCTGGGACCATGGCTCTCCTTATTGTGTTTTTATTGCTCCTAAGGTGCAGAGTTTTCAGCAATACAGTGCAATTCGAAGTACCTCAATGCAATTCAGTTCTCCAATGTACCTTATCAATACCTAATATTATAACAGTCTACCGTGCAGACACTATGTCATTCTCCTCTCCCCTTTTAGCCTATTCCCCCTGGTTAGCCTACACCCCTTTGCTACTGTCCTCACCTATGTCTACCCAAGCACTTACATTGATCACGATCAACTGTCATTACAGTGGTGCCGCATCTTGAGCAGCACGATATGGGTTGCCGTGAAGAATAAAAAAGCAGTCTCCATTATTATAAGCTCCTTGAAGAAAGTTATACTTCTCTTCTTCTCTGCTCAGGAAATGTGGAGCTCAACCTGACCCCCCACAACTTACCTCGCCTCATCGATTTTGTTGAGGCCACAGGTCTCAAAATGATGATGGTCAACATTTTAAGCCTGCCTAAAAACTTGTACAGCTGCAAGCCTGGCTGCACACGTTAACCCAGACCTTATCATAATTACTGAGTCGTGGTTAAAAAGACGAACACTGATCAACAAATATCACTGCAGGGCTACAATTTATTTAGAGTAGATAGAGAGTCTAGAGGCGGGGGTGTGGTTATCTACGCCAAATCTAAGTACTTGGTCACCAATATTAGTTGCAAATCTCTAGCTAAGGAATTTGAGTTAGTTTCGCTGAGCCTTCATCTCCCCTCCTCGGAATGTATCACTATCCTAGGTGGCTATAGACCCCCATCTGGTGGTGATGAAGTCCTTCATCTTTTGAAATCCATGTTCATAGATGCAAAACTGAAACAATATTTCTGGGAGATCTAAATATGGACTGGCTGTCACCTGAATCACACGGCCTCAAAATCCTTTGTGACGAGCTAGGGTCTTGGGCAATTAGTCAGTGAACCTACTAGGAACAACACTCTAAATACTGCCAACAGTTCCATTCTAGATGTGGTACTAACCACCCATCCACACAAAATATCTCATTTGGCAGTGTTTCACACGACATGGCGATCATGGAATTGTTGCTTGCATAAGATCTCAAATTAAGGCCCGGCCGCAACCCATCTTTATAACAAAAAGATCCTTTCACAAATTCAGTGCAGTAAACTTCCTATCTGACCTGAGCATGATCAGATGGCAAGATCTTTACCTAGCCAAAGATGTCAACAAGGCAGCTTGCATCCTTAATGACAAACTCACTACAATAATAAATAAGCATGCCCCTTTCATCAAAGTAAGGGTACTGAACAATTCCAACCCCTGGTTCACCTCGGATCTCAAGGCAGCCCTTATAGCTCGAGATAAGCTCTGGGCTAAAGCTAGACATTCCAAAGAATCTTCAGATTGGCAGGCCTTTAGAACAGCCAGGAATAACCGTGTGAAAAAACTTCGCTCTGCTAAAGCTATTATATTTCTACTCTCGAACAAGCTAAAGGTAACCCTCATAAAATATGGAAGACTCTCAAAGCTATAGAAGAACGGCCCGTGGCTCCCTCTGTCCCAACAAAGATAGTTGCAAGTGGCAAGATTGTGGAAAACAAGTCCCTAATCCTGGAGGAACTTAACTCCCACTTTGCCACAGCTGGATTAGCTTTTGACTCGTCACCTTATGCTGGTGCTGCAGTGAGCCAGCATACCCCTCCCGCCACATCTAGTCCTGCACCCAGCCCCTTCCAACTGCGCCCAATAACTTATAGAGAAGTAGAAGATTCTCTTCTTAACTTAGACACCAAAAAAAGCGCAGGGGACGATGGCTTGGAACCCTTTTCCTAAGGTCAGGCTACACCCATCTCACTGCCCCAATTCTCCACATCTTCAATCTTTCCATTACATCTGCTACTGTGCTGTCCTGCTGGAAATCAGCATATCCTCCTCTATTTAAATCTGGAGACCCATGGATGTAAACAACTATAGGCCTATCTCCATATTGCCTATCCTTTCTAAAGTTCTCGAAAAACTGATCCATATTCAGTTAAAATCTCACTTGGAAACCTTTTCTCTCATTAACCCAGCTTAATCTGGCTTCTGGGCTAATCATAGCACAATCACTGCACTAGCAAAAGTAACCAATGATTGGATCTCTGCTATAGATGCTAAGAAGGTAACTGGTGCAGTCTTTTTGGACCTCAGCAAAGCTTTTGATACTGTTGATCACAAACTATTAGTCAATTGCCTTGCAAAGTTGGGTGCCACATACCATACCACCCAGTGTTTCTCTAGTTACTTAACTGGAAGATTCCAAAAAGTAAAGGCGGAAGGCTTTTTTTCTGCTGCCTTGCCAGTTGCAAGAGGAGTCCCTGAAGGATCCATCTTAGGCCCTATCTTGTTTTCTCTGTACATTAATGACTTAGATGCTAACATATCTACGTACAATCTGCACTTTTTTTGCAGATGATACTGTGTTGTATACTTCTGGCTCATCGTTATCTGAAGTCAAGGGAGTGCTTCAAGCGGACTTCGCACAACTTGAGTATAATCTAATAAAGGCAAAGCTTCTGCTCAATGCTAAGAAGACTAAAGCAATGATATTCTCCCGCAGTGCTGTCTCAGGCCCCCCCAATACCCTTGCCCAAGACTTCATTGTCACCACGCTAAACGAGCCTCTGGAAGTTGTAACCAAATTTAAATATCTACGTATCTGGATCAGCAATAAATTATCTTTCAGTGACCATGTCGAAGATGTCTCTAGAAGGTTAAAAGCAAGGTTAGGTTTCTTCTACAGAAATAGGCCCCTTTTCCCCCTTGAAACTCGAAACAAGCTTGTACAGGCCACTTTTCTCCCCCTACTCGACTATGGCGATGTAATCTATTCCTCCACCACTCTTGCAAATCTAAGTAAACTGGACATCCTTTATCACCATGCGTTATGGTTCATTACCAACTCCCCTTACCGTTCGCACCACTGTGACTTATATGCAGCTGTTGGTTGGACATCCCTTACTACTAGACGCCTGCTCCATGCTGGGCTATGGACTCTTAAACTGCTCCTGCAGAAATTGCCAAGCTATCTCTCTTCCCTTATTAGTATCTCACATAGTGCATACTCGTTAAGAAAATCTGACTTTATTATGCTTGACATACCAAGGACGCGGACTTCCTTTGGTAAACGTGCTATTGCATATGCCCTTCCCTCCATTTGGAACCAATTACAAACCGTACTGAAACTAACTAGCACAGTTTCAATAAACTTCTACAAATCGCTAGGTTCAGCCAAAATAAAAGACACCTGTAACTGTCATTAAGTCTCTTCCTTCCCCATGTGTGCCATATTTATCCACTGGTAAGGTATAATTGATTTGTCATATTAACTGCTTTCCCTTCCCCTTCAACTCCTGGCTTTATCTTGGCTTACACTCCACTGCTACTCTATCAAATCACTCCCCCCCATATCAGTTGTAGACTGTTGTTTGTTCTAGCTGCCAAAATACTGTATATGTATTGCACACACCAGTCATCATGTTTCATTTACCAGTATGCAACCTGTAAGTCGCTTCCCTGTCTCATATCAATGTTTACCACCTGCGGTCACCCTATGTGGTACCCTTGTATGTATATCCAGCCTGTATCATGTAACGTGCATTTCATGTATATACTGTTATTACCTATCTGTGTTTGTACTTTAAGTGTTTATGTCACAGGACCTCCTTGTGAATGAGCTTGCTCAATGGAGTTTTCCTGCAATAAACCTGAACTTGAACTTTCACAAGATCTATTGGAGATGGCAGCAGGGGAAGTGGACATTCTTCTGGGGGGGGGATTTTAATCTGACAATGGACTCCCTCCTGGATAGATCTAACTGCAAGTCGGATGCACACCACCGATCTATTAGGGCTTTAAAGGATTTGTTATCCCTGCACAAACTGCAAGACATATGGAGTGTAGCCCACCCAGTTGAGAGGGACTATACATATTTTTCTGAAGCTAAACAAGTTGCAAGTAGGATTGACGACTGGTTTACTTCCCCAAACATTATAAGTAAGGTACTGGATGTCACAATAGCCCCCCTGTAAATCTCAGATCACGCTCCATTGACATAAGCAATGGGACCTTTTGTCCCCACTACCAGGTCAGTTAGTTGGAGGCTAGACCCATTATTGTTGCAGGATACAGACTTTAAAGAGTGGCTTAAGTAGGAGGTAAAAACCTTTTTCTCTGACAATCTGTGTGGGTCTGCATCTGCAGCAGCTGTTTGGGAGGCTTTTAAAGCCACTATCAGAGGTTGCATCATTAGCTATGCTGCCTACCATATGAAGGAGATAAAATGAAACTAGGGAGCTGGAGAGGGCATTGGGAGAGAAAGAAGGCCTGTATAAAAAGGATCCCGCTAATCTCCAAAATCCAGACATGCTGCATGGCCTCCTGGCCCTACGAATGAAATTGAATATGCTAGCTTTTAGAAAAGTAGAACTTCAAATATTAAGATTAAAACAAAAATATTGGGTGGGGGGGGAAGCTGGGAAACTTCTAGCATTCCGTTTAAAAAAAAAAAGGTGAGAGACATATAGCCCAATTACGAGACAATAAGGGGGAGAAACATAATAAATCAGAGGTCATTAACCAACTTATGTTGGTTTTCTACAAAACCTTGTACAGTCCCCACAGTACCTGGGACAAGTCCAAATGTGAGCATTTTGTGGCAGGTACAAAGCTTCATAGGCTTACAGACACCCAGAGAGAACAACTAGAGATGTCCATAGAGATACAAGAAATCAGGGAGGCAATTCAAAAGACGGCCCCTAAGAAAGCCCCAGGGGGAGATGGGTTCTCTGTTGATTTTTGTAAGGTCATAGAAGAGATAGTATCTCTCCCTCTGAGGGATATGTTAGGGAGGCGATTATCACAGTCCTTCCGAAAGAAGGCAAAGATCACACCCTACCTACAAGCTATAGGCCCGTTTCATTGTTTAATGCCGATACCAAAATTCTAGCAAAGGTATTAGCAGCTAGGTTGGAGAAAGTCCTTCCCAATTTGATTCACACTTTCCAAGTGGGCTTTGTGAAGGGCCATGGCAGTACTGATCACATTAGATCTTTAATCTCCCTTGTATAGAAGGCAGTAAAGGCCCCTACTCCAGCAGCCGCCATATAGGTAGATTTCGAGAAGGCCTTCTATTCAGTAGAGTGGGATTTTCTCCATATGATGCTGCAGAACTATAACTTTGGGGATGTGTGCAGGGGCTGGGTCAAAACTCTTTATATGTGTCCCATGGCCAGACTGCTAACTAATAATACATTCTCAGAACCATTTTAATTGCACAGGGGTACTAGGCAGGGATGTCCCTTCTCTCTGATGTTGTTTGTGCTGGTTATAGAAGCCATGGCTAGTGCTCTGAGGGAACATCCAAATATTGAAGGCATACAGGTAGGCCCTGATTTGTATCATGCACTGCTATATGCTGATGATTGTCTTATTCTAACTGACAATTTTCATACCAGCGCTGAATACATTGTGAATTTATTGCAATCCTTTGCAAGCATTTCAGGCCTCAGGATTAATCAAGGTAAAAAGAAGTCATCCCTCTAAATAAGCACCTTTCATCCATGGATATCTCAGCAGTGGGCTTAGTTAGTGCTAAGGCGTGTATTAAGTATCTAGGCATTAAGGTAAATGCCAATGTGTCTTCCTTACTGGAGACTAACATTTCTCCCTTAATTGATAGCTTTAAAGTAGAAACTCAAAGGTGGAAACAGTTGAGCCTCTCTCTCCCTGGGAAAGTGGCAGCAATTAAAATGATGATTACTCTGAGGTTGTTCTACATATTATCCCACCTACCAATTGAGATCCCAAAGTAATGGTTTCAATTACTGGACAATCTACTATGGACCTTTCTGTGGTGCAATAAAACCTCGAGGTATAGTAGAGCCAAACTCTGAGCCCCATGGAACAAGGGTGGGTGGTGCCTTCTGCATTTCCAACACTACACATATGCGTTCTCAGCAGCAACCACATGTAAACTGCTGTGGAGAACTACCTCCGACTTACCAGCCTGGGAGTCAATAGAGAGGAATGCCCTGCATGGGACCCATCAGGTTGGGTACTTGGGTAACCCCCTCCTCTCCAAATGTTGTTTTTGTCTCACAATAAAAGCAGCTCACAAGGCCTGGCAACAAGTTGGGCCATAAGTAAGACCTGTTTGAACCTGGGGAAACACTTCCCTCTATGGAATAACCCTGACTGGACCATTGACTGTAAACCCTTTACTGGGAAGGCTGGGAGGAGATGCAGATAAATACACTACAAGATATACTAATGGGGGATGGCCACAGCCTAGGCAGTTTTACTTTCTCGAAAGGGAAATATAACCTGGGCCCAAGTGATTTTTGGAGGTATCTTCAAATGAGACTTATTTATTCATTTTATTCATCCTGGCTTAAAGGAGGGAGTACATGTGTGATATGCCAATATGATGGCAAAGCCAGGCAAAACAAATTGCCTTTAGACAGCTGGCTACAGTCACAGAAAGGCCTGGCCGGCCGTATTTATAAGTTCATGAGGGGAGCCTTACCAGATCCATCCCTACCTGCCAAAGCAAGATGGCAGCATATGCTGAATCTTCCTTTTAGTGAGGATGCCTGGCAGAGTAGCTGGTTAATAGCAAATAAAGCCTGTGGAGATGCCAGAAGTTTCTTTATTCAAAATAAAATAAGACACCTCTGGTACCGTACCCCAGTAGTACTAAAGAAAATGAATTTACTTGAGAATGATGTGTGCTGGAGATGTAACGTGGCAGGAGCAGACTTACTTCATATATTGTGGCAATGTGGCCCCATTCGTCCTTTCTGGTCTGAAATACTTACATGTTGCTCCCATATCTTGGGACAAAAGGTCCCTACCTCCCTTAGCTTTTGGATCCTGGGACTTCTGCCTACTTAATACAGACCACCGAGACCCAATTTGGCATGACTTGTACAAGCCTCTGTGGAAGCCAAACGGTTACTTGTGTGTAGATGGAGGACTACAGAAGTACCCTCACTCATGGCTTGGCTAGTAGCCATGGCTAATCTGGCTAGCTTTTCTAAGCTGACTCATTTGGCTATGGCATCTATGTGAGCCTTCTCAGACAAATGAGCACCATTCATGCATTACTTTCCAGTACTCACCCCCCAATTCCATAAACCCTTTGGGTAAGGATATGTTAAAACCACCTTGATGGATGACCAGGCCTCATATCCTTCCACCCCCTGCTGGTAATAGTGTATGGCTTATGGGATTTCCCCCGCCCCCCGTACCCCTCCTTGTAAGTAACCAACCCAGTCCCACATCAATTCTGTGATTTCTTTCATTTCCTTCTGAGTATTGTGAATTAACTGTAAATACCTCACTATGTTACAATATGTAAGTCTGAATGGAGTGTAATGCTCATATATGTATTGAGATATATGCCTTGTCTCTATAACACAATAAAAAATCTAATTGCAAAAAAAATGTAGTAAACAGACCCTCACTACTTACAGATTGTCAAGATTTCTCCCTGTCAGCAGATGTAAACAAAAACAACTTGCCTGATAGACAAGGGACTGTTTCAACTTACATTGCCAGAAATGACAATACTGCCCAAAGATATCAACAGTGTATACACAACCAACAACAACAAGAAACAGACTGAAATACTCCTTCATGAGGAAGATGAACAACAAAACACTGCAATTATCTGCTACTATAAGTTGAATTAAGTGTTATACTGACGTGCACACTCAATCAACTTTTTTTAATGATTTATTTCAATACTATTGGGGCTATTTTTTCATGAATGGATGAACAAAATACTTAAAATCATAAAACTAATAAAAAATATCAATATTTTAGCAAAAATGCATTTTTTTATCTTGACTGATTTTATAATTGCAATAATGCACTCAAGGGGGCATGCTGTTGTGAGAGTTACACATGCCTTGGGTGATTTCTGGCACTCGGCCTTCAGCCTCGTGCCTCACAACACCCGAGGCATGTATAAATCTCACAACAATACACCCCTTGTTGTGCATTATTGCTTAAATAATGAATTCTTATGGTCCATGGTTAACAAGCAAACCTAAAAAAGACAAATGACTGACAGGTAAAAAACATCTGTGAAGGGACTATTTGACATTTTCTAAGCAATTTTTTACTGTATTTTTTGTGACTGTTTTTATCTTGTAGAGTGTTTTTTTTTTCATTTGCTCAAGCCCTTTTCTAAGCCCAGTAAGACCTTTCAGGGTGTGTGATAGTGGTGAATATATGGCATTGTGCCTTGACATGCTCCTGTGTGTGTGGGTTTGCATTAATACCGCCACCCTGTCATCTCTAATTGCTCACATGTTTTAAGCAACAGAGGGCCTTATTGTTACTTTAGCACCCTTGAAGGGTAATTACTTGTTGCTATCATGGCAGCTCCCCTTCAAGGAGGTTATTACAGACTTCATTTGATGTGCTAAAAAATTTATATTTTTCATTATTTTTATGATTTTTAGTATTTTGTTCATCCGCCCTTCAATAACCTCCCCCTTCTCTCATCCACTGTCAAACTACTGCTTCCTTTAAACACAATTTAAGGAAACACTTCTCCTTGTCCTTTTGCTGTAAATGTCCGCTCACTTGACTGTTCCCCTAATTCTGTACCTGCCCCCCACCCACACCCTCAGTCCCACCTCCTTCTTAACTTTCCTAAAAGTGCATTTTGATGCTTTTTCCTACTGGGGTAAGCTTTTTACCCTATCTCTGTCTACTTCTTTTCTATTTTATTCCCCCTCAGCACTTCCTCATACCACTACACTTCAAACTTAATTTAGCCTTAGCTATTGTTTGAACTGTCATTGTTTTGTGACCTGTCTACTGTTTGTACCATACTGCTTATCCTTGAATGTGTTATGCAAAATTTGTTTGTGCTTGTCCAAAACTGGATGCTTGTGAAAATGGGCAACTTTTCCTACATGCCTTTCCAGTATAATAGATAAACTGAACTGAACCAATCTGGGTACCTAGTGTATTCATTTTTCATTACAGTCCATGCATAATGTAACATTTTTACATTTCTGACAAAGGTTAATTACACGTGATCTACCCTCAGTCACTAGCAGCCAAGAGTAATGGGCTACATGTATATGGGACCTATCTGAGCAACATATACAGTCCTGGTCAGCAGTGCTTGGCACACAAGTTTGACCACCAATGCAGAATGGTTCAATAAGAGGGGAGGATTTCACCTTGACTCCCACATTGTCAGTCTTACCTTCCCCATAGCCATATCCCCATCTGATAGGTCACACCTGGAAAGAAGCTCTGATTTAGTGTTCCTTTCCTAGTTAAACAATTTCCCCTTTCATTTTCCCTGTAGAACACCCCTTTCATCTGCCTGAGACCCTGTCTTGGTGCTATGCTTCTCTGTGATTTATGATTTTCTGCAGCACTCAGTTAATTTACTTTGGGATGATCCCTCATGGTCCTCAGCATTAAATCTATTTAGCAGTTACATTGTCCAAAAAGGTGTTCTGCGTTGCTAGTTTCTGTCATATGATATTAATAGCTTAGGCAGATTCCTTCCATCTCTTAAGACTATAAAAGGGGCAATTTTCATTTTACTTGTCCCTAGGCAAGGACATCAAAACTTATGTTGCACAATACTTTCTTTTTCAGACTCTTTCAGAATGCTCTTGAATGTTTCACAGCCCTCATTTGAATTTGTATCCATAAGGTCAGACTTGCTGCTCACACCTGTTGTTAGTAGACCAGCTCTATAACCTACTTTAGGATCTTTCCAGCTCTTTTCTTGTTAAGTCTCCACTGGTCATTTCTATACGGGGTGTCTTCTGTTGTCCAGAGTCAAAAATCTGTCCATGGCACATCCGTACCTGCAGCCCTGCCACCAAACTTAGATCTAAGAGGCAAGCTTCATACAGTATACCCAGTGCAGTAAATTGGGACTCTTCTGTCAATCAGCTCACACCAGTCACAGAGCACTGTGAAGCTCATGTATTACTGGAATACAGACACATGTCCAAGGGAAGAACATTTTCCTCAGATACTGCTGAGTCCCACAAGCTGACAGGAACCGCAGACCACTGCAGTTGTCATTTCATTAGCTATCCACGCAGCCCAAAGTCAGATGAGGGGCTACTTATTTGTTCCCACTGGGCAGGACTCCCTTTCACTGAAACAGACCTAGCCAACCTATAAATTTATTTTCTGCCTCTTTGATACATTCTAACTCCTCCTACATCTCCAGTTTACTGTATGTTTACTGCAGGAGAATTTGACACAATAGCTAAGTGTTAAGAATTTTTGTGAAGGAATGGTGCACTATTCCATGTGTAAGCGCTGGGCACCCCCTCTGTCTTGTGGTATACTGTGGCATCTGTTGTCCAGAGGAGCACCCATCCTCTGCCATCAAACATAGTATATTTACCTTTTACCTTGCCACCATGGGTCAAGTTGAATGGGGAGCAGGGTAAATGGTACACATTTGTGGGTACAATTAACATGAAACAACTCACAAATGAATGTCCATGTTGGGAGCTGCGATTAAGTAGAGTGCATATTTATTTATTTATTTATTTATGTATGTATGTATGTATTTATTTATTTATTTTATTATTCTTTTGGTAACTGGATAAGGCCCACTTGCCCAACACTTCTAGAGTACACTGCTGCTGTCATTTGCTATGCTTTAGCTTATTTGTTTAATATTACTACTTCCAGAGGAACATTTCTGAATACCTTGAAACTGGCCAAAGTCATCCCATTTCTTAAGGCAGTGAAAAATATACCCAGCACACTAACTATTGGCCTATATCCCTCCTTCCTATTGTGTCAATGGTCTTGGAGAGACTTGTTAAGAAGCAAAGCGCAACATTTCTGAATACCAACAATTATATTAATGTTATTCAATCTGGATTTACACCCCATCACAGTACCCTGTCAGCTTAGTTTAAATTAGACAATGATCTCCAGTTAGCAAATGACAATGGTTCCACAGGTGGTGCAATTTTCATAGATATCTCCAAGGACTTTGATGCAGTCAACATACACTACTGGTCAAAAGTTTTAGAACACCCCAATTTTTCCAGTTTTTATTGAAATTTAAGCAATTCAAGTCCAGTGAATAACCTGAAATGGTACAAAGGTAAGCGGTAAACTGCTAGAGGTTAAAAAAAAGTTTAGGTTAGCAAAAACTGCTGTAGAGAAATTGCAAAGAAAGCCAAGGTGTCAGTGAGTACAGTTTCCTATACCATCAAAAGGCACTTGGAAACTGGAGGAAACTCTGACAGGAAGAGGTCTGGCAGAACCAAAGCCACAACAGAATCAGAAGACAAGTTTCTGAGAGTCAACAGCTTGCGTGATAGGCAGCTCACAGGACAACAGCACAGAGTAACTGGCACCCTGAACCAAAAGAGCTACCACAGCATTTTGCAGTACCATGCAATACCCTCTGGTCTACGTCTAGTTGGTCAGGGGTTCATCCTACAGCAAGATAATGACCCAAAACATACCTCCAGTCTATGTCAGAACTACCTTCAAGGAAAAGAACAAGAAGGTAGGCTTCAAATCATGGAATGGCCAGCACAGTCTCCAGACTTAAACCCCATTGAGCTGGTTTGGGATGAACTGGACAGAAGGGTGAAAGCAAAGCAACCTACAAGTGCAACATATTTGTGGGAACATCTTCAACAGTGTTGGGAAGAACTTCCTGAACAATATTTGATGTCCATTGTAGGAAGAATGCCACAAGTGTGTTCGGCGGTTACAGTATATCTGTAAAAGGTGGCTACTTTGATGAGTCAAAAATTTAGATTAAATTTTGTTAAACAAAATGATTCTATGATTTCTTTTTTATCTCCAATTGTTTATTTGTTCTATGCTTTAATTTCAGAGAACATTGAGACATTAACCTGCATAAATTTCAATTAAAACTTTTGACCGGTAGTGTATATATACTTCTGCTATATAAAATGTGCTCTGTGGGCTTTATTTTTAAACTTCACAATTAGTTAAACAGTTATGTCAGAAGGTTTTTATTAATGTTACATTCTGTGATGTAGTTTCAGTGAGTAGTGGAGTTCCCCAGAGCTCTGTCCTGGGTCCACTGCTCCTTAATTTATGAATAATTTTAAAATAAATAAAAAATGATGTCATCATGCACCTTTTTTGTGGATGTCACAATGATATATTGTTGGAGTACGAAGATTCAAGATCTACAACTTCACCTTCAACAGGCATTTGATGAGGTCCAGTCTTCCTTTTTTTTAATAATCACTTAAATTAAAGCAGCAGAAAACACAGGTATGCAGTTTGACACTCCCAGTCAATTAAAATTTAATCTATATCTGAACATTATCTCTCAGAAAAGATCACACCTGCAGGGAGTTTCTCAAGACAAGAACCTTGGCACATAATGGTATGAGAGTTTTAAGTGGGATTTCCATATCTCAACAACTATTAGGAAAGCAAATGTCAAAACAGGGTTTTTATATCAAAATAAATTCTGTTTTATACAGGATGTTAGATTAGGATTGGTCCAATATATAATTATCCCATTAATTGATTATGGCTCTGTCATTATCTTCCAGGCTACTAGTGTTTGTTTTCTTACCGTGAAACCCAGTAAAATTCCAGAATTTAAACTGCCTGGACATCAGCAAAAGCATAAGATTTCACAGAATTTGGCACTTCATTCCTGATCAGTAAATCTGCACAAATTGTATTTTTCTTAGTATTGCCTCCTGTACTATTTTCAGTTTGCATTGTTCAATGCTCTGTATACTAAGCCTTCTTTCATTCTGATTATTTTTACACATACTAAAAGAATGATAGTAGAATCCCATTAATATCCAGAAATTAGACTAACAATCATCGACTCAATCCCTGGATTTTCATGTCTTGAAAATGGAATTTCAATACTTTAACTACCATAAATCCATAGCCTTGAATTATCTTGGGTGCTGCTGCAGTACATCCTTACTTAGCTAGATGCAGCATATCATAAACATACAAGATCTGTGCTCCAATCACCCAGGTCTACTCATAATTGCAACCTACTCAGGTAGCTTGGGTGGCATAGTTTCAGCCAAAGGCATTCTTTGCATACCCTCGTCCTTATGTGGAAATGTGCCAGGCAAAAAAAAAAAACTCCTTACAAGTAGGACTTATTTTTGATTCATCCAATTAAAAATAATTTCAGGTCAGCAGTCATGATGGAATATGTTGTTCCAGTTCTTAAATCTCTATTGGACTTCAGACTTTCTCCTATAAAGGAACACAGTCCTCAGATGTCCTTTGTTTACATTTGTGGCCTGTAAATTGGCCTTTATTCTAATTGCACGTCTTAAGAAATTTATTGATAGTAACTCAAACAGCTTGCTGTGATGATTGCGTGTAGTTGTCTTAAAAGTTACTATGCAGGTGCCACACCCACTTTTTTATTGTGTTACTTATGATAGTGTGATTTAGTGATGTATGAAGTGTAATTGTTCATCAACTCCCAGCTTCTGTATATGATCGGGTAACTCTCCCCCCAACTGAATAGTGTGATCAATTTGCAGAACCAACTCATTTTCTGAGTCTTAGAAGAGCCAGGTATCTGCGAGTAGCTCCATGTGTTTAGGCCATGTAGGCCCTTTGCCTGCACCAACGAACATGCAGCCTGATTTGAGATCTACAACCACCAGCCAGCACACTTGCTCACCACCTGTCCTGATTTAATAATAGTTCATGCTAGTACTGTATGGCCTTTCCAGGGACATCTGCATCACTGTTGCTTACTATCTCAGTCTATTCGCAGCCAGTCTCGGTAGGGGATTCCCTACAGTATATAACCCGCATGCTTGAGGCCCTCCTATCGTGGGTAGATGATATTACCACTACCCTGGCTGGAACAACAGCAGATGTAAGGCAGCTACAAGACAGGATGAATGCAGTGGAACAGAGGGCTGAAACCTTGGAACAGCAACAGGGCAAGCTCTGGCAGTGGATGCATATGCACGAGGAGAGGTTAGCGGCCCTATGGGACCGGGCCGAGGACCAGGAAAACAGGGGGCACCAAAACAATCTCCATATTATCGGCATCCCCAAAGGTTCAGAGGAGCAGTGTATGGAAAGATTCCTTAATGAAATCATCCCCATCATGTTGGGAGAATGGTGGAGAGGGCCAATTGAAGTTGAGAGGGCCCACCATCTGACTGGGTGAAAGAAGAGACCTGGGCAGGCGTCAAGGCTATCATGGCATATCTGCTCCACTACTCCACCAAAGAAAAATCTTGAGAGTGGCAAGGGACCTGGGTGAGATACAGTGGCAGGGAGCACATATCTCCTTTTACAGGGGCTTTACTCAGGAGACAACTGTCAACTGCAAAGCTTTTGTTCCCTTAAAGAAGGTTTTGCACACTCACAACTTTCATTATTGGTTCAAAGGCCTTACCATGTTGTAGGTCTCTAAGGAAGGCAGGGAGATTGTAGCCAACCATCAAGGAGAAGTAGAGAGATGGATCTGTAAATTCTGGCCTGCTCTTCCCCCTCAAACTACATCCTCCAGGAGGCTCTGGGATCCATATAAGGTGACCCCCCCCTCCTCTGGGAACCTGAGTTCAGGGTTGAAGATTCCTGGAGAGCACTTTTCAGGCAGACCAGATCCATCACAGAAGAATGGTTCCCTCAGTTCAAGAGGCACAACCCGTGCTACTTCCTCTGTCCAGACTATGTCTGGTCCAGTATTGCTCCCTGAAAACTTATCTCTGGCCCCGCGAAGCTCAGGCCCAGCTCACTGCCAAAGACAGCATTCTAGAAGTGGCCAGCACCTCTCACCAGACCAGCGCTCAACAGCACCGCTGGGAAAATTCCAAGGGACGATCCCTCTCCAGACCCTGCCTGCTACCAGCTGCTTACACCTGAGTTGGTCACTATAGACACAGAGCAGCCGCTAGATTGGGCAGATATCTCTGAGTCATCTCTGATGGAAGTAGTGAATCTATCTATGCCGATCAAACCCAGTTTCCTGTTTTATGCTGCAGCCATAACATCCAACTCTGCAGGCTCAGCTGAGGGCCCTGCTAAGACCCCCACCTCCAGTGATGGACATACAGCAGCTCCCCTACTTAGCAATGGACATACAGGCTGATTTTTGAATTCTTTCATTGAGAATTTTCTCTTTGTTGTTTAACCAGTTTTATAGCCCTGCCATAGATTTAATTGCCCTTTTAAGGCCATGATTTGGTGATCCCTTTATAGCCTTCTCAGGCTGCAATTTGTGGACCGCTGCATGGTCCTTGCACCTGGCCATTGTCTGCTGCTCATGCTAACCCAACCGTCTATGTACTTCTGGGGGTTGCATGACCGAGGTGGGGGCAAGGGGCACAGGGGATTGCGATCCTATCCATTTTGAACACTCTGACACATGGGGTTTCCTGCCCCCTTGGGTCCAGTGCAACTATCTTGACAGGGTTCACCCACCATTTACTGTGGGGCACTATTGGGGGTTATCCAACCTCTTAAACCAGGTACCCATGGCACTGGCAGGAGACCAGACCATCCCTCCTGCTCAGAGTACCCCTCTTGCCCTGGTTGGCTTTTAGAAGGGAGTCACTTTGAGTTACTGCCCATGCTTGTATCTGCTGAGCACTCAAACAGGCGTAATGTGAATGACAGCAAGTTATATATCTTCTTCAGGCCTATACAGCCTACATTGTAAGTCCGGCTGGGCTTAAGTATATGATTGGGGGATTGTCCATACTCCCCCTCTCCACCAGCTTACCTATGTCCCCTCCTTTTATATTCCCCTACCCCTCTCCCCTTCCCCCCTCTCCCATATCCCCCCCCCCAGTATCATCATACCTGACTGTGGGGAATCCATCAGACAAAGAGGAGTTTAAATCCATTGGATTGCAGTTTACTCCACCCCCCCATCACTAGGTGCTAGAGCTAGCATAGCCGAGGGAACCCGTGATTCACCGCCCTCTTTCATCACGCATTCTCCACCCTTAGCGTGTTCATGCTTGTGAGTTTACTGGTATACAGTAGACCTCGTGCAGGTGATTAGCCATTTCTTGTAGGTTGTACTGATCGAGGAATGTTATTGTTGTTACATTGATATTCTTGTGTCTTGATAGTTGCACTACATTTTTCTTGTTCTCTTTCTTTCAAGTTGACAATCATACCTTGTTATATCTCTGAAGCTACAGCTCAATTTACTGTGCTTTCACCTTCCCAAGTACACAGCAGCAGTCTGCCTCCTGTGGTGATAGACATCTTGGGTCCAGATATACCGCTCCTCCATCTCTTGTACCTGCACACATGTGAGAGTAAGTACCTTTAACTTACTTTAGTAAAACAGAGTCGTTGCCACGCCCTCATGTAAAGGGTTGCATCTGGTGTCATGGAATGTCAAAGGGCTTAACTATCCCTTCAAATGCACTAAGGTGCTGCAGTACCTATGTACTCTGCATACGGATAAAGTGATCCTACAGTAGACTCATCTCCTCAGTAAGTCTTTTCCTTGATTGAAGAAGTCATGGGTGGATGCTGTCCTGGCAAGCTCTGCCACTTCCAAATCAAGGGTAGTTGCCATACTTATCCATCGTTCTTGCCCCTGGGTAGTTGAGGACATCCATGTCAACTCACATGGTTGGTGGGTGGTCATCAGGCTTTCCTCTCCGGGGGTGCAAGTTGCTTGTCTGTAATGTATGCGCCCCAAATATAGATCATGCTGATTTTTCCCTAGTCTTAGCCAGGTCATATCCTCTCTGTCCTCGCCCTACCCTCACATTCTCATACAGATTGGAGGGGACTTCAACTTAGTACCTGACGTTTAACGTGATAAATCTAAACCCATCCCCCCAGTTACACCCCAAGGCACACATGGCTCTGCAGGAGATGAAGGAGGAATGGGGTTTAGTCGACATGTGGAGACGAGACCATCCAACGGGTTTTGATTACACCAACTGCTCCCCTGCTCATGCCACACATAGTAGCATACAGTTTTGGTTAGCCAATGGGGCAGTGATCAGTGGCATATCTAACAACACAATTGGCAATATTCTAATTTCTGACCATGCCCCAGTTATGACGATGTATACCCCCTCTATGCAACAGCCCACCACTACCAGCTGGAGGTGTAGTCTGCTATTGCTCCATGACACAGACTTCTGTCAAATGGTAATGAAGGCAGCCAGGGATTATTTCTCTATAAACTCTGACTGTGGTGTATCTTCAGGCACAGTGTGGGAAGCCTTTAAGGCAGTCTTCCAGAGACACATCATTGCAATTGCTGCAAAGAAGAATAATGCTCACAAGATGACTCTCGACCTATTACAGGTGGAGCTCACGGAGCTAGAGACTCGCTTCAAAGCATCCCCAGCTGTTGCTAGAGATAGTTCCCTGACCTGGAGAATAGTTGTGCTAAAGTATCAAATTAACTCCATGTTGCATCAGAAGGCAGAATGGCTTCTGCTGAGAACTAAACATGCCTGTTGGGAGAGTGGGGAGAAGGGGGGGCAGGCTGCTAACTTATCAGCTATGAAAGCAGCAGGCCTCCTCACGTAAACATGCTCTCTGGACCTATGCAGGGAAAGTGACTGTGAACACTATGAGCATTAACAACACCATGCAGCAGTATTATCAGTCCCTATACCAGTCACACTCTTTCCTGACCACTACCCAGCTCTCACAGTGGCTCCAGCAGTTCTGCCAGCAGTTTGTGGTGCCTGGCCTTTCACCAACCCCAGCAGATCTTCTAGATGCACTGATCTCAGGTGAGGAACTGCATCTAGCCCTCTCACAGATGGCCAAGACAAAGGTGCCCAGGCCAGATAGGATGATGGTTGAACTTTATCAAGTGCTCGGCCAGGAGATTGCCCACCCGCTACTTTTAGCCTTGCAAGATGCCCATTCCTCGGGGGTTCTCCCTTCTACTATGAGAGAAGCCTTAATAACTCTCCTCCTTAAAAAGTCTAATGACTACACCAATTTTGGCCCCATTTTCCTTTTATCTATTGACACTAAAATCATAGCTAAGATTCTGGTTACCAGGATGCTGAATGTCTTACCGTCCATAATTCAGCCAGCACAAGTGGGGTTTATGGAAGGGAAGTCTGGGGCCAACAACACTAGACTGTTACTCAGTTTGAAATGGTTGGCAAGCAGCTCCAAAAGTTCCATGGCCACACTAGCCATACACTTTACTAAAGCCTTTGACTCGGTAGAGTGGGACTACTTGCACGAGGTCCTCCGTTTGTATGGATTTGGCACTCAGTTTTGGTAGTGGATAGCAATATTGTACAGCTCTCCAATAGCCAGAATCTTAACTAACACTAATATATCTCTCCCCCTTCCCCTTATATAGAGTTATCTGCCAAGGATGTCCCCTATTCCCTCTTGTTCTTGGTGGCTTTGGATCCCCTTATGCGGGTGTTTATTGTGTCCATTAAAGTCTCTGGTATCTCGGCATCAGATAACACTTACCTGGTAGTGGTGTACGTGGACAATCTCCTACTTACCTTGTCCCATCCACAGCACTCCCTACTGTCTGTCCTACTGATTCTGCAGGACTTTGCCTGTCTATCCGGTTTGCAAATCAACCAAAGAAAGACCACCCTTGCTCCGCGCAACCTGGATTGCACCAAGGACTGCCCCCAAGGTACCGAACTAGCTTGGGCCACACAGGGTTTCTCTTACCTGGGGGTGTACATTCCCCAATACATGGGCCAACCTTGAATCTGCCAGTTTCTTTCCTCTTCTAACCCAGTTGTTTGCTGAAGTGGAGTGCTGGCATAAGCTGCACCTTTCTCTCCCAGGTAAGATGGCTGCTGTTAGTATGCTTCTCCTCCCCAGAGTCATCTACTTGTTTAACAACCTCCCCCATGCCTCTCTCCCAAGTTGTTCACTTCTCTCAAAAAGATTATATCCCAACTTCCGTGGAAGGGCCGGGCCACCAGGTGGGGGAAGAACAAACTGCAAGCACACTGGACTTGGGGGGGGGTTGGTGTCCCCTGGCTTCAAGGATACCACCATGTATGTGTGCCTGCACACACCATGAGGTGGTTTGTTCCAGCACCCACCTTCCCCCAACATGAGTCCACTTAGAAACCAGCTTAGTGGGTACCACTCCCCTTAGGTCATTGCTAGACACTTGTGGCCCTGCTAGCAAGGATCTCTCACCTATCATGTGTGAGACTAGACATGCTTGGTGCTGTATTATGTCCCTTTCCCACACCCCCTGGAAGTCCTGAGCCCCTCCTTTGTGCTATGCTAAGCTTTGGTGGAACAACTTCATAACTGTAGGGGGGAGGGGAGCCTCTACATTGGCCCTCCTGGGAGTCACAAGGCATTAGATACATACAGGATCTACTCATGCCAGAATACAGTATGCTATTATCCTTTGAGCAGTTAAGAGAGAAACTTAACCTTCCTAGTAAGGATTTCTGGAGATATCTCCAGCTGTGCAGCATGATCAGTGGCCTACAAGCATGATACAACCTGCACAGTAAGTGGCAATGGCATGACACATTGTACAAATCTTCCTCCACCTGGGGGTTAATTGGGCATTTTTACAACACCTGGCGGGACTCACAACCTGACTCCACAGACTACTGCAGACTTAAGTGGATGGCTGATATGAATGTGGACATCCCTGAAGACTCCTGGTCCCAGTACCTTAAGGCTGTCCATCTTACTTACAAGGATACCAAAAGCTGAGTTTTGCAACTCAAAATCCTCCTACATTGATATCGAACACCTGCTGCCCTCCATTTGGCTGGGGTACTCCATCACTCAGACTGTTGGTGCTGTCAACAACCCTATGCTACATTTTGGACATCCATAGCAGTAGATTATTCTAAAGTATTGAGATCCCCCATCACCCTTCCAGACCCCAAGTTGCTTTTAGGAGACACCTCAGAGCTCACCTTCCTGTCCAAAGCACACCAGCAGTGGCTATTGTTAACCCTGCTTGAAGCCAAGTGGCTACTATTGATGCAATGGTGACAGACGGTTTTACCAGCCCTGGCATCCTGGCACACTGCCATGGCTTGGTTGGCACTTTTAGAGTGACTATCCTACTCTCACCAGGGCCAACTAGACCAATTTTTTAATAAGTGGGAAGCACCCATGACTTCTTCAATCAAGGAAAAGGCTTACTGAGGAGATGAGTCTACTGTAGGATCACTTTATCCGTATGCAGAGTACATAGGTACTGCAGCACCTTAGTGCATTCAGTCACCCCTGTGTAAGACCCCAACTCCTCCTGGCAATCCCCCCTGCTGAGGTAGTGACAGCTGAGGGCTTGTTTCCCATATATTTGTTTAGATTACTGGTTGGGAAATTATAAGCCAAAGTTTTATGGTATTGATCACTGCTGTGATGCCTACCTTTCTTTCTCTTTCTCTTTTTCTTAACATTAGCAACAAATTGTAGCTGAAGGGTAGTAAAGTTATGCAACATATTTCCTGTTGTGGAGATACTCTGTTACATGTGTATGATTGATGATCTATACTGAACTGTTTTGTAAGGTTGAATTTAACAAAATCTAATAAAATCTTACATGATAAAAAAAGTCTTCCATTTCTTCTTGAGGCAGGAGGGGTAGACTGCTGATGTCACTACTGCAGATCTAGAGCTGAGGAGGAACTCAGAGGATTCTGTCTGCAAGGCTTCTACTGCCACTTTAAATTTTTCTAAAAGGTATGCCACGTTGCCTTATTTGCCTAGGAGCCAAACATACAAAAATGCTGTGTGGGATCACACCATTTTCCAGACTCTCTCTTTAACTTTACAGGTTTATTACAAGCTCAAGAAAATGAATGGACCCTCTGGGACCAGCATTGCTCAGAGCAGGCACAGCATTGCCCAACGCCCAATGCCTTAACACCCATAGACACCAAAAGATGGGATGCTGTGCTCCAGAGAGAAGGAGGAGAAGGGACTGGAAGGAGACTATAATACTAGGCCATTAGCTTGTCGATGGAGAAGATGCTGGCAGCATTGAGGACACCAGGACTTCAATATTCGGAGTTGGCCTGGGAGCTTGCTGTTAAGAATTGCAAACAAACTGCAAGTGAACTGAGTGAGTGCAAAAAATCTAAAAACTTGAAAGCTCCTGTTACATCTTGGGGAAGTTGTTTTACATGGTAACATGAAAGAGATATGCACAAGGAGTGAGACTGTGTAATATTTTGACCTTTATCATTGCAACTAAAGTAATCAGAATTTGCTAGAGTTTTGCTGCATTGACTAGTTGAAACTAAAAATATACAGTTATGTCTCTCTAGTTCCTGTGCTTTATATGTTTGTTTACTGTGATTAACCCAGCAGCAGCCTCACTCCATTTTCTTCTTTAGAACTTCACAGCACATAGTGCCCAGTGCAGCTTAAAGTTTGAAGCCTTTTCCGCTCCATTTTCCGGTGCTTCTGTATTTGGGCAGTTTGGCGCTTTACTGGTATGGCACTTTACTGCTGCACCTTGTTTTTCCCTGGAGCAGCTTTTTGTTTCCTTTTCTGCATTTTTGCATTTGTGCTTTTGGCTATGTGAATATCCCTCAGGCACCATCTCCCTTGGTACACCTGCTGAACGTTGTCTTGAGTTTGCAGCTTGCTGCCTGCATTTTTAAGTATTGTGGTCTTGTACACCATCTCTAGCTTAATAGCTTCACAGGTATTCTGCTGTATATAAGTATTTAAATCTCACTGGTTATGATATAAGGCCTTAATCAAGCATTCTTAGGCCTTATGGCCCTGTAACCATATGATAACCGAAGAGTTACAAGATACCTGTAAACCTTGCTGGCTAAGTATAATATAAAGTTAGCCTGCTAAATGGTATTTTATATTAAGCTAGCCTTGTGTAAACACTGTGAGTTGCTTTCCATGTGTGCCTTAGCAACCCATGTTTATCTGGCAAATTACAAAATCCACAAATGTGTATCATCACAACTTTGTATAACTTATAGCAGCTTTTATAGCTGTATTCCTTTTATAGCAGTTTGTTGCTTTTAACAAGCACTTAAAGTATCTTTTGAACTATGTCTCAAATGTTAAGGCCTCCTTAGAAGACTGGTGTTTTTTCTATTATTAAAACTTTCATTTTTAATTATTTATGAGTTTTTGAACTCCAATCTGTGCTTTTTTAAACATCATTGCATTTTATTCAAAAAAAAATTCAACTCTGCACTGCCCTTGTGGTTCATGTTAAAAGTTGTGCAAAGTTCCTGTGTGTGTACAAAACATTTTACACATTATCTTATTTTTTCTGTAGCTAGCAGTTTCTCCTGATATTTATTTTAACTACAGATACTTAATTTTATGGATATAATATTTACATTACTGGATTTTGGGGACATTTTAGAGCTTGATTTTTATTTCTAACTGCTTCTTTGAATTAGTTTCTGGCAATAAGCAGGAATAACTTGAGATTTATCTCTGACACAGAATCTATGAAATTGTAATACCAACCCTTTGACTGAATAACGGGAATGTACCAACGACAGTTGTTAAATTAATTATGTTAATCAGCTGTTAAACTGATTAACATCTTCATTAGTATCATTGGTCACCTATCAGCCATTTACTAGATACGTATTAGACATCTGTTATGTACTCTACAAGAACTTTCAGTAGGGAGCTGAGTAACAAATCTAAGTACTGTATATAGGCAAAGGACTGTAATTGATCATGGTATTTACTAGATGTGGGAAAAACAGTTCTCTTATATTAGTCATCAACTCTGCTTTTACTACTCCCAAGAAAAAGAAAATGGTCAGAAATAAGAATAAGTCCCTAGAAGTACCCACAGAAAAAAATATGTCTAATACTAAGAACAACAAGGCCAAAGATGACCTGAATAGTAATAAACAATAAAAAAAACTAATTTTTTGCAAGGATATACTCCAACTCCAATAAACTTATCTACACCTACTATTCAAGGCAGGAAAATCAGGAAAAATAAGTAAATCACAGGAAAAATGATATAAATACAGAAAGCACAGAAAAATCTGTTCCCAGTGATACTCTTGATCTCTTTCAGGAGCGTATCTCAATACCCACATATATTGTAGCTGGGAAATGAATGGTCCTTCCATTTTTGAGTATAATTCAAACACATAGGATACAGAAGGTATATTTTCTCCTCAAAGTTACCCCTTTGATGAGGAGAACAGTATTCACAAGTCAGATAACTCCTACCAAGAAGTGAGAGAGATCTGGAACAGAGTAGCAGAGATTTGGAGGAGAGACAGAAGCCAAAGTATTCAAATAAAATAACATCTGTTACCCAATACCTGAATATAGTTATTGAAGGATTGAAAGATCTAGTACCAAATTACCCGGAAAAAAAAAACATTAACACATCTAGCATTCATTTGAAAGGGGTGCCTAAGCCTAAAGAAATGAAAGAGATCTAATTTTCATCTACCAAAGAGAAGGCAGAGTTTAACCAAGCAAAACTTGACAGTCACAATGTTATAGATTAAGGAAACTTCCTTTCAAGTTCCATACTTTCTGATTGTACATTAGAATTAGTAAAAAAAATATACTTTGCAAGCATAGCAACACTAGAAAATGTAGCAATACTGATGGACAAAATAGCCAATTTGAGAACTGATGTGTTCTATAATCAAACCATCATCAAAATGCTAAGCCAAACCAACACAGGAAGGTAACGACTCCAGAGACTACGAAATAGGCAGTCTGAAATGGAAACTATAGAAATACTTAAAATCCATAAAGCTATTTAATTTGCCAGCTCCCTTTAATGAAGAAAATAATCAATTGTTGAGCCCCCCAATTAAAAAAACACAATAAAAACATTGTCTACAAAAAAAGATAAAAAGGCTAAAGAATAAAAAACAAACTCAAAGACTAAAAATTCTAACAGTACAGAAAACCAGTCCAACATAGCTGTAAACCATAACAAAATAAACACACAGGACAGTATCTCTCTGAAGGTAAATGGAAAGTCTCAGGGAATGAAAATCATTGTAGAATCAGAAATTGTAAGAGAGAGGGAGACCAAGGGACAAAACGTCAAGCAACCCAACAGCTTCAATCACAAAGATACAGCAGAAACTGGAAAAGGAATACCTAAACAGCCACCCTGCAGGGATGTAAATAAAAAAACAAAAACAAACATAGTACAGAAAGTGTACATGAAGAACTGGAATTTGAAAATTTACTTGAAATATATGGGATTAATCATCTAAAAAATGAGACCCCTGAAAAATTAAAAACTTGGATCCAATATTTATTTCATTTAGAAGACACAGATGGTACAGTCTTCACAATGAGGCTGACAAATCTTTTGGTCTAAGACTGTGTGTTGCTATAATGTAAGGAAGAGCCTATAATAAAAAAGATATGGTCTCAAAAACAAAATTTGAGCCTCATAGGTATCTATCTATGCCCTCCCATAAAAGTTCCAGCTCCAGTTCAGGAATTAGGTCACAGCACCATACCAGACAAGTAACCAACTGGAAAACAAACAAATCTAAAGGATACAGTAAATCTGATAGAACATTTTAAGGCCTAACAAAATAATGAATGGAAATGCAAAACCATCACAGTGTTTGGAAGGAAGATAGCACAAAATGTTCTGGTTATGGGCTGGCTAAAGGCCGAGGTCCAATGTGGAGTAATAGCTCCTCCCACATTTTCCTTGAAGACCAGCCTCCTACAGAACTCCCCTGCTTAGCACATTGTGCAACATCAGCGCCTGGGCTCCTGCATGTCTCATGGGCTAAGCCTCCTTCCCTCTCTTCTCCTTTCTTTCCCTGTGCTCATTGAGGTTCCTGCCATGCATTGTACAGCACGCCATCTGCCTCTGCTACTATGTGTTGCCTTCTGTATATTGCTTTTCATTTGCCCCACCCTTTCTCTCCCTCCTCCTGTGTGTTGTCTTTTTTCTTTCTTCACCTTTGCCTCTGTTTTCCCTCCTCCCCACCCTACACCTCGTTTGCTGCTCCTCTTTACTGGCTCCCTCATGTTGTCCCTCCTTTCAGAGCCACCGCTCTATTCTTGCCTCCTCTTCCAGGTGCAGCGTCATCACCACTGCTCCCGCACTTGTCATGCTGTCTGCAACTTTCTGGCTTGCTGCTTTAGGAGCCGCTGCTGTGCCTATGGTTCTGCCTCACTTCACCTTTTATCCCATCACTAACTTGTGCACATCTTGCTGTAAGCCCTGACTCTGTGTTATTCTGGATGCAACTTTTGGCTATAGCCACTCCCTGTGCTTTTCTCAATCACCCACTGCTTCTCCTTTACTAGCCCCTTTCTCCCTGGACTGCCTGCTTACAATGCATTGCCCTATACATCTTCCTCTTTGGTACAGTTTCATCTCTCTCTCTCTCTCTCTCTCTCTAAGCAACTGACCACAAGGTATGGAATCCTTCAATTTTTTGGGAGTGTGCACTCTCGGCTCGTATGCTAGCATTTGTGAAGGTTTCCTTTCTGGAACATTTTGTGACGATTGTTTTTTTTTCACTTTCCTGTGATCTTCTGAATGACTGCAGCCACCCCACCCCCACCCCGGTGTCAGCTGTCTGTTCCTTTTACATGGGAGCTCAATTTCTCTGCTTCCATGACTCCTGAAGGCAACATCTCTACCCCCTACTGCTCCATCTTCCCACCCTCATCCCCCATTCCTGCCCTTGTCCCATGCTCCCCTGTTTTTTCTTTTTGGGCCTTCACTCATCAATCCAGCCTTCTTGCCTCCATAGCTTGTCTAGCCTCGCATGGACCATTACCCCTATGGCCTACTTGGCCTCAGTCATTCTTTGCATTCCACTGCTACCTGCATGCTCCTTCCTGGATTATTGTAAATCATGCTTTACTGGCAATCCTGATGACTACTTCTCACATTCTCCTACTCTGACCTGCTTCTTTCACATTTATACTGCCTCACTATTTACCTACCTAAGACTACATAGCCAGCTTCCTTTTCCTTGCTCAGCCCATACCAGCAGTTTGTCTGGACTATGTCCCTAACTTGTACCTTCTGAGGTACTGAGCTAAAGTAGGCTTGTCCTGTCTACCAGGATGGGATTCCAATTCACTCACTACTGCCTACTGCTTATAAACCTGACATCCTCCATCCCTAACTTTGCCTGGCAGCATCGAGTGAAGGTTAGCTTACACCAACTACCAGGAATGGGAACCATGTCTGCAATCTACCATGTCAGACTTATGCATTCTCTACCTGATACCAGTTGCCGCTTCCCTTCAGGAATGGGACCTCTTACCTCATGTGCCTTCAACATCTTGCCTATGCTTTGTGGCCTCAAGTCAAGGTCATCTTGCCTCAATTACCACAGATGAAAGACTGAGTCTAAATTCAACTGTTTCAACCTTATCCATTTTCTTCGTGATACCCAGTTACCACTACCCTTTGGGAATGGGACCATTATATCCAATTTGCATTCAACATCCTACCTCTGCCAGGCAGCTTTGAAAATTGGTCATCTCACATTGACTACCAGGGATGGAAGCCTGTATCTGCAATCCACTGTTGCAACCTTATGCATTCTTTACCAGAATATACAGTTGCCACTTCCCTTCAGGAATGGGACCACTTTACCCCATTTCCTTTCATCATCCTACATTACCTGGTGACATCGAGTAACAGTCATCTCACCTCAAATACCTGGGATGGGAGCCTGTTTCTGCAAATTACTGTTTCCTTCTTATGTATTCTCTACCTGATACCCAGCTGCCTCCATTTACCTATGCTGACTTGACAACACTATTGTCGAAGTTTGGCATAGTGAGATCCCTGATTTAAACAAGTGAAATTTCACCTGCCAGACATCAGTCTGTTTTCTCCTACACACCCCGCTTCTTTAGGATTCCTAACTCCAAGTCGAAGTTAACTTGAATGGGGGGGTGAAAGTCAGCGAAAGGGTGAAATTTTGCCCACACGTCACCCACATCAACAATCTTGAAACCTGTCGAGATTGTCACTGTGGGGATTTCGAGATGTGGGTTTGCCATGTGGTCAGCATACCAGTTGCCGCTTCCCTTCAGAAATGGGACCTCTGTACCCATTTGCTTACCACATCCTTCCTCACCAGTCTCCATCCTGCACTTCCATGAACTCATCCTCCTTGTCCCTGCATTGGCCTCCTCATGCTCTGGATTTGGAATCACCTCAATTTCATGGCACTTCATACCTGGCTTCACTTCTTGGTGTTTCATGCATCTGCCTCTTGAAGCCTGCAGTGGCTTTCCTGCATTCTGATTCAGTTTGTTGTGGTGCTGTATACAATCCTGTTCCTGCCTGCACCTGCAATGTCAGTACGGCTGGACCTATGCCATCTTCTTCTAGAAATCCTTCCTTCAGTCTGCAGACATCCACTCTGGACTTTCCCTCCATCCTTAGACTGCTGCCATCTGCTCACCACCCTGGCAACTCAGGACTACTTCCTGTATGCTGTGGATCTTTTTGGGCATTTCATACCTATCGCCAGCCAGTATTCCTACTCAGTCAACTACTCCTCCTGTTCATCTGTTTCATACTCCTACCATGGCCATCTTAACAGCTACCATCTACTACTCTACGGAGCACTCATCTAGCAACATCCCTCTGACAACATGCCTTATAGACTCTTATGTCACCATGCTCCTTCCACTTAAGACTTTCTCAGACAGCAGGCTTCCATTGATTCCTCAATATGCATGTCCATAACTGACCTGGCTGCCTCACTATCCCAGTCATGCCTCTCACCAAGCCTATGTCTGACTTCAATGCTAGGCACCCCAGGCTTTCTACACTGTTCTCAACTTCCCATTCCCACATCAGTGTAAAGACTCCTTCAAAAACCAACTTCCAGGCTTCCTACAGCATTCAGACAGTGGATCAACCTGTAAGGCAAGGCAGTCATGGCCACCTCAGCTAATATCGCTGGTAATTATGCCACAGCATTACCCATATCTCATTTTCCCTCCAGCAGACCAGAAGGAGCCTATGCAAGTATTATTATGGCATCAATACCCACATCAACTCTCAAATTCACTGTACTGAACTTCCAATTATTTCTGGCTACATTCAGTTACCATCTT
Organism: Neoceratodus forsteri; assembly: GCA_016271365.2. Lineage (NCBI taxonomy): Eukaryota > Metazoa > Chordata > Ceratodontiformes > Ceratodontidae > Neoceratodus > Neoceratodus forsteri. Next base: position 530,116,975 of record CM057455.1, on the reverse strand, counting down.
TACTGCTTATACCAGCCTTCCTACATTGGTCAAAAAACATCCACCTCACCCCTCCTACTAGGTACCTTAAGATTCTGTCCAATTCCTTAATTTTCTTCATGGATACCTACATTGCAACTTAACACTCACTGCTTAACCCCATATTTTCAGACTCTAATGTGAATGTCAAATCATCTATAAAGTCAGATTGCTTATCTTATGACTTCATAACCCATCATAATTCCCGTTATTCAAAGTCTGGCAGCAAATTTGATCAAATCATTATCTTCATGCTCACTTTGTCTCTGTAATACCATGGATATCATCCATCATCACCTTTGAAACCCCTTTTTAAACTGAAACTACTCCACTTTCAACTTCAGGATGCTCTTCAGAATAGACTTATCACTTCAACCTAAGAATTGTCCTTCCACAACTCATCATCCAATGGACTTTCAAGATGGACTGTCATCTCTCCAAGCAGTTCACCTGCCTCAGATATTAGAATATGGTTGCTAGAACCAAGGTTCATTTCCTCTTAGTTTGCCCACAGGATGGGCGGGTCAATAGCCAAGGGTCCTCAGAAGTTTCCTCCACCTGGGCTTTTTCCTCTCCTGTGTGCTACTGGTCATACTCTCCATGAGTTGGAGGAGGTAGTCATACTCATTTGGACATTCCTTGGTAGTTCTTTTTGGGCTTTCTATTCCATACTCACTATGTGGTTTCCTCTACCAAGGGTGGGGCTAGTGTAAAGCCAAAAAGTAAACTATGTTACACAAGCACTACTGATCTCATACACTATTCACCAAAACATTGAATGGGAGGGTTAAAGCCTGAGGTTCAATGTGGGGGAATAGTTCCTTCCACATTCCCCTTAAAGGCCAGCCTCCTACAACAGTCCCCGGCTTACCTGTTGTGCAACACCCATCATCCATCTCCTCCTTCTCTGGCACTCTGCTCACCCTTGGTACTGGGCTTTCTATTCCATACTCACTACCCGATTTCACTACCAAGGGTGGGAATAGAGAAAAGCCAAAAAGTAAACTACATTACAAAAGCACTACTGACTTAATATGCTATTCACCAAAACACTGAAACAAACTTCAAGCAGAAATAGTTACTTTTCTCTCACATAGTTTGAGAGCACCAATCACTAACAGTTCTATTGCCAGCATGAAAATCTATAAGTCGGACATCACTACTTCTCAAATTGACCTTACATTTAAGAATGTCATGCTTCCAGGAGAAAGTCTTAAAAAAAGCCTTGATGTTAGACATTTTCAGCATTCATATAGTCCCACCAGGAGCTTTGGAAACCCCACCTAGGTTGGATAACAGAATGGACAGGGAAACCTATCCAAAAAATGAAACAAAATGGAACTAGAGTTAGTACTGAAATTTCAATCACAAATAGTGATTTTTACCAAACCCAATCTCATCTGACAAATTCAATGTGACTACAGACAAATATTTTAAATTCTGTTCCAGTTTAGAAGGAATCAGAATGTGAAACCAATATTTTATCTTGAAACATAGAAGGAGCTGCTCATAAACTGGCAGATGTTGAAACAAAAAAATGTCTCTCTACATTTGAGATAATTTTTCTCCAAGAAACTTGATGTCACCCCTCTTCTTTTCCCCCAGCTTCCAGGATACTCTGCATATGAATTCCCTGCTTCTAGGTAGCATAAATATGGATGCCTAAAGGCAGGTTTATGTACAGTACTTATATCAAAACTTCTCTAAATATTAGCATTAAAAAACTATGAGCTAATTTGGAACCAGCATTACTGGAATTAGTGAACAGTCAACAAAAAATGATCCTGGTAAATACATACATACCCCCTCAGAGTAAAAAAAAAAATCTGAGATTTTTAAAAATACTGTTTCATATTTTGAAGAAGTTATTGACCAAGATAATCCGAACTCTGTTCTTATTTTAGGTGATTTTAATGCCAGGGTAGCAGATGAGAAGTGTTTACAGGATCATTATGCTGAATTATTAGCAAGTATTACAACCATGAATTCCAAAGCTCACTATAAAAAAAAAATCAGCTGATAAAAAACTGAATTCCAGGGGAAAAGAACTTTATAAGTTTATGATGGACCATAACATGTATTTAGCAAATGGAAGATGTCCAGGTGATCTAGAGTGGGCTTTCACTTATATGGGGCATCATGGTTCCTCAACAATAGACCTTGTCTTGTTAAACACAGAAGCATTGAAAAGTCTTGGATATAAAAATTCAGGATAGAGCAGACTCTTCTTATTCTCAAGTCCACATCTATTTGGATGTTTTTAGAACTATTTAGGAAGAAAATTACAATCCAATCAATAACAATAAAGGTACAATAGAGATCATAAATCAAAAAATAATATGTTGGAAATCTGATACAATTAATAATTTTTCTGAAATAATTTCTTCAGAACCTCTTAACAAACTTAGATCCAAAATGTTATCACCTCAAGGACCTGAACTGATAATGGATAGCTGGGAAAAAATTAATGTTCAGATTAGGCCACATTTTAGAATCCCTAGCAAAATCAAGGGTGCCCCCCAAACATGATTTAATAACATCTGCAAAAGAGAAAAACTTAACAAAATTAGTAAGAAAGGTCAAGAAAAATAGAACTAAGGCTAATCTTAAAATATTAAACTTAATCAGGAAACAATATAAAAGATATTAGAACAAGAACACAATAAATATAATAAGGCAATGTGGAAAAAAGTAAGAAGGACAAATATTAGGAAAGATTATTTATTTATTTTAAATTTGATGACTGGGAAAGGCACACTGAGCCAAGACTCATTTCCAGGTGTGACCCGGGTACAAAGTGTACAGTGAAAGAGCGAGTACAAAAGGTGGGGTGTACACACAGTATATACAGACATTTATACGGAAAACTTAATACTTTACAATAAAATATGAGTTAATGTGCATAGTAAGTAAATAAGGCTGAGGTGTAGTCCCAGACTAGGGTATGTTGGTAGAGAGTGTGAGGTGTTTCAGCTGGGTGCCATGGCCATTAGAGCATTTTGGGCAGGATGGGGTGGTGAGGAGCCTGAGGAGTTGCATCAAGGCAGAATGGGAAGAGGTCAGGCAAAGGTTGGAGGGAAGGTTATTCCAGAGATGGGGGAGATGGTACGAGAAGGCTTCTTGGCTGGTAAGAGTATGAGGGTGGGGCAGGTGAAAGGTGCATGGGTCTCTGTGGTGAAGAGGATAATTTAGGGAGGTGGCAGGGGAAAGGTGGGAGGTGAGATAGAGGGGTAGTGAGTCAAGCCAGTATTTTGCTATGAAGGAGACCCTGTGGATGGTTCTTCTGTGGGCCAGCGGGGCTTTGGAAAGAGAAGCATAGAGTTGGCAGTAGTACGTAAATGGGGGGGTAGTGGTGAAGCAGCAAAAAGAGTTGAGAAGGGTGTCTAGTCTGGAGAGAGAGGTTATTGGGATGGTACCATAGATTATGTTGGCATAATCAGTAATGGGCAAGATAGTTTTTCGTACGAGCTCACAGAGGGTGGGGATGGGTAAGCTGGCCCTGTGCTGATAGAGGATGGCGAGTTTGGGTGAGAGTTTAGTGCAAATGGTCTCCACATGTGAGGAGTAGCTGAGGTGGCTCTCCAGCCATACTCCTAGGTACTTGAAAGAAGGGACGAGCTCCAGAGGTGAGCCAGCCAGGGTGGTAATTGCTGGGGGGGGGTGGCAAGCTTCAGCCTGGAACCAAAGACCATGAATGATAGGAAAGATTTTGGACCCTAATTTCTACAGGGTATGAACAGTACATTAACAGATTAGAAGCACACATACCACCAACAGTTTGGGAAAATTACTACAAATCACTTTATTTTTCTGAACAAGAAATGCATATAACTAATAAAATAAATAGACAAATGCGACTCCTTAATTCTCCACAATCTATTTTTCCACAACCGATTTGTATACAGGAGTAAGAGGTTTATTTGGCAATAATATCTTTAGCCTGTAATAAAGCTCCCAAACCATAACAGATATTGGGGGACATATATTAAACTTTTTTTTGAATGGTGGATACCTACTTTTAAAATGATTTTTCATACATTCCTCCAAGGTACTCCATTCCCTAATAATTGGAAAGATAACATAATTTTCCAATTTATAAAAAAGGGATCCACTTGGATCCCAGCATGTACGGGCCAATAAGCCTAACTGACATTTCTCAAAAATATTCTGAAATATATTGTTACCCAGACTTAGAGTGGCTGGAGAGAGAGCACATTTTGAGTAATTTTCAGAATGGATTTAGAACTGGACAGTCTACCATACAACACTGTTATGTGCTTCATTACTCAATGTGGAAATATATTAAAACTAAGGAACATAAGCTCTATTGTTGTTTTGTACCCTTACTTCTGCATAGCATCAGATGAGCTCAAAAATTAGAGGAACTTAACATAGACCTTACCTTATTAAATATTCAAATTAGGCTCCATCAGAATATCTGGACAATGGCCTAGTACAACCATCAGGAGGGACACTATGAATAAAATCATCACTAATATTGGAGTTTGGCAAGGCTGTATACTAGAACCTATGCAATTTAACATTTATATTAGCTCAATTATACAAGCTATGGGGGATTTGCATTTTCATTCTCCTGCTATATTAGAATGTAAGATTCCTTGCCTTGCATACACAGATGATATTGTCCTTATTTCAACTTCCAAACTTGGATGCCAAAGAAAATTGGATCACTTTTCAGAACTCTGTGTGGTAAATTGTCTAGTAATCAATAAAAATAAAACCAAACTAGTAGTATTCAGAAATAGTTCTAAAATCATTGCCCAGGATCTCTATTAACAACAATAAAATAGAAACTACAACATTCTATGATTACCTGGGTGTTAGAGTTACTCAAAATTTGAAATGGAAAGGCCACATTGACCTGTTATGGGCCAAAATGATAACTACAGCCAATCCACTAAGGATATTTAATGTCAAGCTAGGAAAAAGCTCTGTCAAAGGGTATCTAAAAGTAATGAATGCAAAAGCTAATGCTAGCATATTATGTGCAGCAGAAGTCTGGGCTACAGACAATTTAAATAAATTAGAACAAATTATGAACAAACGCTACAAGCATATTTTAATGGTTTCTCAGTCTGTGTCAGCTGAGGTACTACTTATGGAACTGGGCCAATTTTCCTTCCAGACACTGGCCATTGAAAGAAAGCTTATATTTATTATGGGGCTACTACAATTGCCTGAAACATCCCTCTCAATATGCTGTATTGAGAAGTAAATAGCCTATTCCATGAAGGGGTTTACTTTTCCCTCTATACTTAAGATTAAAGTATTTGCTCCCTTATGGACTGGCCTTATATCCCATGACTTTGGTTAAAGAGATACAGTATTTAAAAGCAGAGTGAGAGATGCCTCAATGGCTAGTGACTTAGAAAAGCTAAACAATTTAAAATTATATCATTGGTACAAATTATTAAAGTAGACACACAGTCTTGAACCGTATTTGATGTGCATGCCTAACTCTAAGAAAAGAAGGCTTATTGCTAGATATAGACTTGCACTTTATAAAGCAAATTATGTCTACTTTCAGCAAAAAAGACTAGAGACAGAAACTCAGTTCTGCCAATGTGGCTAAAATCTGGACAATGATCTAAAACATAAAACATTACTATGCTCCCTTTATGCTAAACAACAGAAATATTGGTTGGGTGAAATTTTGAACTCCCTTGGTCTCCCTTCCTCTGAATTTATTAAAGTAGTATATACTTCTCAGGACATTTAACTTTTGCACAAACTTGCAAGCTATTGAACAACGTTGTACTTGCAAAGTTTTTTGTACAATAATTAATATATTAACGTCAGCACATTGTAACTGGACAACACTGATGGTAATATGAAATAGACTTGGTACTACCTTTGATGTTTATTGTTGTACCAGTGTACTTCCTGTTATAATATGCACAAGACACTTTTGTGACTGTACGAATCCATGATTTTATAAAGCTTATTTATTTTTCCAAAATGTCAATGTGTCTTTTACTTCTAATGGTCTTTTTACTTGTAATGCCTAAATTGCCAATCAAGAAAACACATTTGTTCTTGTAGTTTTGAGGCAAGACATTTGGTCAGGTCCTTCTCCTCCACCTCTTTCTCCCTATTGGCACTTTGAGGATTCTTCTGTCCAGGGACCCTAGCTGGGTCCTGAGTCTCCAGAGTCTTTGCTGGAGTGGACCATTGCCACCTAGACCCAGGGACTCTTTCACCATTCCTGAGACTGCAGACAATTTGGCTTGGTTGGAGCCTGAAAGGCTGGAGTCTCCTTGCTGTTCCCCTTTTCTTCCCCAGTCTCCTTTTCCCTGGAACTTTGCTAGCCTTCCTTTTCTTATAGTGCTAAATGTGGAAGGGCAGTGCCATGAATATTTATTTCTGAACTTTCTGCTTTTGGATCAATCAAGAAGCTCATAGCACAAACTCCAAAATCCCTGTCTCTAAGCAGAGACTCGCTACAGAATATCTATTAGGGTCAGGCTAATCTTTTCATTTCAAGCACTCTCTAGAAGCCTTCTTTGCTGAATGAAGAGAGAGGCTGGCTGCAAATGTAACCATTTTAGTAGCCCTGAACTGGTAGGTGGGCTACATTCCTATTTCAATATAGAGTTTTAAGGAAACAACATTATAGCTTCACTGGCTGGAGAATGTTAAAATGTTCTGCAGCAAGGACAGTCTGTCCCCAGGCAGGAAACAAAGGATGGGTTTAAACAAACTGCATCACAAACGTTTTTTATTTTTCAGTTTGGCACAAAGAGCTCAGTTTGCAGCAGCACCTCTAGGACTGAAGAGGGACCCCGGGGGACTCTCCTTTAAAGATGGTTCCTGTGGACCATGGCATCTGTGATGGGATTCCAGAAAGATGGAAAGAGCATATGAGAGAGCGTAGGAATGGACTATAAGCAGCAGAAAGACACTGAGACATAGAACCATAGAGTTTGATGGCAGATAAGGACTGCTTGGCCCACGCAGTCTGCCCATTTCCCTACCTATCTTATAAGCTGCAGATCCTAGCTAACCAACAGCCTGCTTCTTCCAACCTCCACCCCCTAGAATTGCCTTATATCTGTCCCATGCATTCTTGAATTCCACCACTGTTTTTGACTCCGCAACCTCCTCAGGAAGGCTGTTCCATGCATCCATAACCCTTTCCCTGAAAAAATACTCACTCACATTACTTCGGAGTCATCCCTGTCTAGCTTCAAATTGTGCCCCCTTGTTCTTGCACACCTCTTTTTCTAAAAGACGCTACCCTCTTGGACTTTGTCGATTCCCTTGAGGTATTTGAATGTTTCTATCATGTCCCCCCTCTCCCTCCTCTCCTCGACGCTATACATATTAAGATCCTTTAGTCTCTTTTGATATGTCTTCTGGTGCAGACCCTGCACAATTTTAGTTGCCCTCCTCTGGACAGCCTCCATCCTGTCTATGTCTTTGTAGAGATTGGGTCTCAAGAACTGCACACAGTACTCCAGATGGGGTCTCACCAGCTGTCTGTACAGAGGGATAACAACTTCTTGTTTTCTACTGGTGATGCCTCTTCCTATGCATCCCAGTATCTCACCAGCCCTACTTACTGCCCTCTCACATTTCTTGCTCACCTTTAGGTCATCTGATATGACTACCCCCAGGTCCCTTTTCATTTTTGTTGTTGTTAGTATCTCACCCCCATTGTGTTCTTTTCCCCTGGGTTTCTGTTTCCCAGGTGCATTACTTTTCACTTTTTAGCACTGAATCTAAGCTGCCATACATTTGACCATTCCTCCAACCTTGCCACGTATCTTCTCATCCTTTCCACCCCACCTTGTGTATCAACTCCATTGCAGATCTTTGTGTTGTCTGCAAAGAGGCACACTGAAGTGATAAAGGCAGAGATTGTCTTGGCTTTGACCATTTGTGGCCAGGGGAACAATGCTCGACATAGAGCTTCTTCTACTCTGTATTTGCATTGGCCATGCTCTTCCTGTCATTCATTGGTTTCCAGGCAGCTGTCACACTCCCTGTCTGAACCAGTTCTGGTCCATCATGGCCACACTGAGATACAGCCCATGCAGGGCACAGTGCTAAGTTCTATCCAGGCCACAGGGACACTTACCAAATATGTTCCCAGGTAGGGAAGAAATGTTGTTCACAGCAACCTGAAAAGAGAAGCAGCATGGACACACCAAGGACGCTCCTAACTAAGGGTTGTGATCACACCAGGATTCTGGCAGAGTGCAGGTGTTCTCAATGCCAGGGTAAGGCTCAAGGTGAAGATGAATTAAATTTAGAAGCCGAAGAAAAAGAAAAAATCCTTTGTTCAAGTCTCTCCAGTTCACACTGCCAGTGTCTCATCAGACTGCTATGGCATTGTTCCACTTCTTTTGGTGTAGTAGGAGGCTACTGCAGACCATCTGCCTGCAGCCAACATCCATCACACAACCTTTCTGACTATATTTTAAATTGGGGTTCCATAGCTATTGTTTTTGAACGTGTGATATTTAGAATGCATGCTGCATCTTGCATCCTTAACATCTTGGATCATGATTCCTTCAGATCTCTGAAGCTAAGCATGGTCAGACATTGTCAGCAGCCAGATGGAAGACTTTCAGGAAACACTAAGTGCAGCAGAAGGTAGCTCTGCAGGTGGCACTAGCCATGCAAATGCCCCAACATGGTGTTTAGGCATCATGTGCTTTTGTGAGAGACTGTCTTTTGTATGAGAACTTAGTGGTCCAATCTTCCAGTCCTTTGGTTTTCCTGCTGGATATAAAAGATACCATGACTCATCTCAAAAAAAGTTAGGAAATCTCTCCAGTGTTCTGGCCATAGTTCTCCCATTCACCAACTCAACAACTGCTTAATCTGGTTCAGTATCAATCGGCTTGCATCCGTTTCCTCTGCCTACCCAATCACAGGCCAAAAATGAACTATTTTCCAGCCCTCCTGTCCTGGTCAATAAACCTGCAAGAAAACAATCCTGTGGATGGAAAGAAAGTTGCAATTATCTAAAGATGTTAAGCGTCATGATCTGTATCTCCTGTCCGATTGACGAATGTTATGTCACTGTAATGGACAAGAACCTCCACAATGGATTGAATCCACAGTCCACAAGGCATTTTTCTGCTGGTAAATTTCTCTGTTTCTATGTCACTTGAGTGACAGGTCATTGTAGAAGGTGTCAGTGCTATCAAATAAATGCTCCTGGTCAAGTCAGCTGTGTAGTGGTGAGTTTTTGTGCAACTAACTTGGAAGCACTGGGAAGCACGAGGCAGAAAGATGCGTTGAACATTAATGTTAGTTAAACTGTGAGTTGCTGGGTCAACACTAGTGGAGAGTGAAGCTGGCTAACTTCGCTTCACAGATCAAATTGCAAATATGCCACAATTTGTAAAGTTGATCCACCTTGTGAAGTGCCAATTTGCAGCACAGGGATAACTTCATGAATGGTGAATTTGGTAATTTCACTGGTGTAGTGGGGCCCACAGGTGAAGTTCACTATGGACCATGGGATTGGAGTTCACATGTTACTAATATGAGTTGCATGTCATGTGTAGGCTGTGGTCAGTGCAGTCCTATGAAGCAAGAGTTGGAGAGAAGTCTGTCACTACTTGTCTGAGCAAAAAACATTTAGAACTAATATAAAAGCAGAGTATGTTGATCAAATTCATTCACAAAAAAAGATTAGAGCGTCTTTTGAAGCTAGAAGTATGTTGTTTGCTTCTAGTTTTGCTGTTTTATTTAGTTTAAATGATTTGTTTTATGTTGTCTAGTGAAGCAGTGCTGTGTGGGGAAAGAGGATCCAAAGGCAGAATCATGAATGCATGCCCTCCTGAGGAAGGGTCTTGGGACACGACGTGCCAGGGAAGACAGTGTGGCAATGTTGGCTTACCTTCACATCTTGTTATTTGTTATTTTCCTTTTTTTTTTAAATAAACCTTATCCAGTTCCACATTTTGGATTCAAGTTGTCTCCTTGAGTGTGCAGTTCTGTGGACTTTGTCTGTGTGGGGGATGGTGGTGTTATGGCTTGCACTACAGCCCATAAAGAAGATCAGTACTTGATCTTCTTTTACTGAGGGAACTATTCGGGTTTGCTTTTGTAGCAGCTCACTAGACTCACCTGGGCTGTTTCTTTGGCCCTCAGGTGCATACTGCACTCTCCTCTGAGTGTGCCAGCCTGGATTCACAAGTGAACAGGAGAAGAAATTATGAGGTGCCTCCACCTGGGGTAGTGATATAGAATACCTGTGGATAAACTGCAGGTTATCACCCCCAGGAAAATACAATAACTGCCCCATAGAACCTTCGCTACACAGTAAAATCACACCCCTTGCAATAATCCACAAATAAAGATATACAATATGAAGCAATTGTAGTTTTATTGTAGGGGAGAAAATAGCATAATGAAAATAAATGGCAACAACAACTATATCCCACACTGTCTCCCATACCTCCCAGCCAGCTTTCCCCTCAAACAGCTGTTAGAAACAGTCAGTAGGTTGTGGTGGGTACCACATTGGGGTGAAGGATCCAAGAGGATGGGAATTTGTGGGCTTAAACCATCTTTAACTTGGAGAACAAACTATCATCCGGGCCCAAAAAATTTTAAAGACATGCAAACTTTCACTTTTCAGCTTGGGCGCAGCTTTAAACTTGGCGCTGTCCTTCCCAAGACATAACCACCTTGTTAAGACTAGCTAGCTAGCTAAAAAAGAACTCCTCTGAACCACAGCCCAGAGGTCATTACAGTCTGTAGAATTAAACGGGGGATTTGTAGAAACTTGATTCAACGGTACCATGCCGGTATCAGGAGTTGTTGCTGGTGCACCACAGCAGCAGCTTGCAGGAAAACAGTGGCTGGTTGAAAAAAAATGAAGAAAACTGGTCTTCACCAGTCAGGCCTTTCAAATGTTCACCTCCAAGGCTTTTGTCTGCGGTGTTCAGCATGCTGATATATGCGGGGATGGTCCCCCGCTGTAGACTGATAGCTAGAAGTTTTCTGTGGAGGCCTAGTGCTTGGCGCTTTCAGTCCTACTGGTGTTGCCTGTTGTAAGTGCCCCCTCAAAGTGAGATCTATTAACCCATTAAAGGGCTCATTGTAAATGTTATGGGGTTGAGTTGTGTTGGAGCAAGATATAAACAATAAAGGTGGCCCCGTGAGACTCCTGAAGCAAGGGGGGCTATAAAAGGGGCGGTCCCCCAGACCTACCTCAGTTTTCCTGCTGGAGATCCCAGTATGCAAAACAAGTATAGGAGAACCAAGGCAGTTCCTCAGAGTTGAGGAAAGGAATAACAAATACAAAGGAGAAGTAATAATCGGGGAAGCAGCGCCTTCTGCAAGAGTGCCTCTTGACGATCTACTGTTACAGTAAGTTCTTACATAACTGTACTTTCTCACTTCAAGGGGCTCTTGCAGCAGGCAACATTAGTACCACTGAGTCCCAAGCAGTACTGGAACTGATCCAATGTCAGCTGGGAGGACTCAAATAGAAAACAGAAGGCTGATCAAGAAAGATGGCTCTGAAGGACATCTAATCTGAAACTGGCTGTACAACTGAAAGCAATATCCAAGCTGTAATAACAGACAAAGGTGTCAACCAAACTCCAAGTGGCAGCTGCACAGATGTCTGCAGCAGGCACATTTCTGAAGCATGCAGTAGAGGCGGCCATACCCCTTGTAGAGTGACCCTTGACTGTCCCAGGTAAGGGCTTGTTGTACTTCCGGTAATAGTACACAATGCAATTTACCATAAGAACTTAAGAAGATCACAGTAGATGGGGACCTTGTGATCCATCTAGTCTGCCTGTGAATCCTAGCCCCACCACTATAGGTTGCTTGCTTTGCTTTTACCTCAGTGTCTTTCCCATGCATGTTTAAATTCATTCACCTTCTTTGCTGCAACCACCTCTGAGGGAGGCTGTTCCATGGGTCTATCACCCTCTAAGTGAAAAAATACTTCCTGACATTATTTCTTAGCCTTACCCCTCTCAGATGTAGGTTGTGCCCTCTGGTACATGCTTCTTTGTTTGCCTGGAAAAGGTTGTCTGCTTGAAGTGAGTTTATACCTTTGTTGCATTTGAATGTTTCTATCAAGTCTCCCTGTCCCTTCTCTGTTCCAGGAGTACAAGTTCAAGTTCTTGAGTCTAGATTCAAATGGCTTGTGATAGAAGCCTGCACCATCCTAGTGGCCCTTCTATGAATAGTCCCCAAGCACTCCTTGTTCTTCTATAGGTTAGGCCTCCAGATCTTGACACAGTATTCCTGGTGTGGCCTCAACCAGGATCTATAGAGTGGGATGATTACTTCTTGTTTCTGGCTTGTAATTCCCCTACCTATGCAACTGAGGATACTGCTTCCCATTCATGCTGCTTTTTCTCATTGCTTCCCTACTTTAAGGTCGACTAATATGATCACGCCTAAGTCCCTTTCAGTCTTGGTCACCTCTAGTGTATACCTATCTAGGATATATTGTATTCCTGGGTTCTGGTTACCCAGATGCATCACTTTGCATTTTGTAATAGTGAATCTAAGCTTCCAGTATTTGGACCACTGTTCAAGCGTTTTAAGATTTTCTATCATACTAGAGGCTCCCTCTAGAGGATCCACCCTATTACAGAGTTTTGTATCATCTGCGAACAGGCAGACTTTACCTTCTTGACCATCAGCAATGTTACTAATGAATATGTTGAAGAGGACTGGACCCAACAGCAACCCTAGAGGTACTCTGCTGGTCACATAACCCTATTTGGACATGGTGCTGTTTACAGTGACCTTCTGAATCCCATCTTACAACCAGTTTGCAATCCAGCTTACTATCTTATGACTGACGCCTGTGGGTTAAAATGTTTTGATTAACCTCCTGTGTGGGATGGTGTCAAAGGCTTTGCTGAAGTCCAGGTATACCATGTCCACTGACCCTGGTCCACTGTCCTGGCCATCCAATTGAAGAACTCGATCAGGTTAGTCTGGCATGATCTGCCTGCAGTGAACCCGTGTTGTTTGGGGTCAAGTTTTCCTGCCTTCTTTAGGAAGTTTACTACTCACTCTTTAAGGAGTGTCTCCATGATTTTACCCACTACTGAGGTCAAGCTGACCGGGCTGTAGTTACCTGCCTCCTTTCTGCTGCCACTTTGTGCAAGGGTACCACTGTTGCCCTCTTCCAAACTTGTGGCACCCTGCCACTTTCTAGAGATTCATTATATAATTCTGCTAATGATGTGGCTAATTCCTCTCGAAGCTCTCTCAGTATTCTTGGTGGAATTCCATCCAGTCCCATACCTTTGTTTGTCTTCAATTTCTCCAGTTCTTTCAGCACCCTTTCCCTTGTGAAGGGACTTGTGTCTGCATCCTCTCTAGGGTGCTCTGTTATGTTTAGTGTTGGCCCACTGCCATTTAACTCATTTGCAAAAAGACTGAACAAAAGAATGCATTGAGTGCTTCAGCTTTGTTCTCGTCTTTTTCCGCTATCGGATCTTTGCTCGTTACTATTCTGGCTATCCCTCCTTTGTTCTTCCTTTTTTCACTGATATACCTGATAAAGGTTTTGTCCCCTTCCTTGACTCAGAGTGCTATTCTTTCCTCCATTCGAGCTTTTGCCAATCTGATAGCTTTTCCAGCATCCTTAAGCTTTTCCTTGTAGAGCTCCCTATCAATGCACCTCTGTGTCTCCTTGAACCACCTAAAGGCTTTTTTCTTTTCCTTAATCTTTACTGCTATCTGTCTAGAAACCTAGAGAGGGTTCCTCTTCCATTTTGATTTAGCTGTTAGCTGAGTACAATCTGCAGTTACCATGTTAAATGAGTCTTTTATGGACTTACAGTGAGCTTCTACATCCCCATTGGTGCTGTTTCCTAACAATGCCTTAATACTGGATCTCATTTCATGGAAATCTGCTTCTTTTGGCATCCATCACTTTTTATCTGGTGTGGCCTGAAACCTCCATATTATTAATTTGTTGCCAGACAGACCTGTGATCACTGGTTCCTAGATTGATGCTGACATGGATGTTGAATATTCTTGGACTGTTATTGAGAACCAGATCCAGTGTTGCTTTATCCCTGGTGGGTGAGTCCACTAGTTGGTTCTTCCCTGCTTCCTTTAGAATGATAAGAAATTCTCTGTTCTTTTCTGTGGAAGCTGTGCAGGTGAACCAATCTATATCTGGTAGATTGAAGTCCCCAAACAGAAGCAGCTCCCCCTTTGTCAGTCATTGTGTGAATGGTCTCAAGGAACTCCTTGTCCACACCAATGTCCTGGGCTGGGGGTCTATATATGACAACCAGGCAGATAGGAGCACTGCTCCCTGCACCCAGAGTGACCCATAAGGCTTCTGTTTTGCTTTGTTCCTCCTGAATATCTGTAGCCTTAATTACTTCCTTGACATATAACACAGCTCTCCCTCCCCTCTTTGTTTTCCAGCCCTTTCGGAAAACTGAGTAGCCAGGTATGCTAACATCCCAGGTGTTGTTTTCAGAGCACCACATTTCTGTGACTGCTACCCAGTCTAGTTGTGCCTCTGCCATAATTGCTGAGAGTTCAGGGATTTTGTTTGAAAGGTTATAGGTGTTGATGCATGAACAACTGATCCACTTGGATGGCTACTTGGTTTTTGTTGTGGTTGTCCCCCAGGGGCTTTGTGCTTTTTTGGTTCAGAAAGGCTTTGACCATTTGGACAAGCACTGTTTCAAAACAGGAGCCCCTTCTGTCTTGGGGATGAACAAAACAAATAATGGATCAGTTTTGCAAACCAGTCAGGTGCGAATCATGTAATAATGCAGCATCCTTTGAACATACAAGGCCTCTCCACTTCTTCCTCTCCGGTAATCTCTTTGGTGGTCTAGTGGACTAGAGAGGCTGGATGTTCCCATGACTTTTTTTCTGCTTGACCGCAGATTCAAGGTGCACATTTGATGTGGGGCTTGGTCTCAGTCTCTAGCTGCAGCATGAGCAGCTACTCTGACTTGCAGCAATAGCAGTCTCCAACACACTTAACCCACCAAGGGGAATCGCCGTTTGCTACTCCCTATAATATTAGCTGCAGACACTGTTGATTTTAAGGCTATGACCTTAAAGTTTCTGCTCTTTAGCAATGAACTCTGATTTCTCTTTCCAGGTTGTGGAGACAGTCTCTGGCTTCAGACTACACTTTTTATCATTTCAGGCTGCAAATTATTAAGACAAGAACCATCAGCAACAAGTTCAAATCTCACCCAGGGAATCACTTTCACAGTCCACTTCTTTTCCCTCTGGCTACTTGCTTTTCACAGGCTCTCTACAGCTTTCCCAGTACGGGGGCCAGAAGGCTATTGGACAGGTAAAACAGAGCTCTGGGCTAGTAGCCCACAACAGTTACTTCCTGTTTCCTCTCACTGAAATCCCTCAAGCATCTCCCCCTTTTGGTGGGCAAACACAGCATTTTATGACTTTTAATTCATCCCCGCTTGATTGACTACATACTTCCCAGGCATTTTCAGTGCCTCTTGACATTTACTCAGTGGTCTCTTTCTGCAGGAGTCCCACGGAGGCCACCATTATTGTCTTTATCTTGCTCCCAGGCAACTCAGTCCCATAACATTTACAATGGGCCCTTTCATGGGTTAATAGAACTCACTTTGAGGGGGGCACTTGCAGCAGGCAACACCAGTAGGACTGTAGGTGAAAGGCACCAGGACCCTACAGAAAACTTCTAGCTAGCAGTCTACAGAGGGGACCCGCTCCCACAAACGTCAGCATGTTGATATCTGCCTATACTGTAAAAGGGGACACACACCCCCAGACCTACCTCAGTTCTTTGGCTGGAGAGCCCAGAGCACAAAACAAGTAAAGGAGAACTGAGGCAATTCCTCAGAGCAGAGGAAAGGAATCACAAATGCAAAGAAGAAGTAGCAATCAGGGGGAAGGGGGGAGGAAAAGCAGCTCCTGCTGCATGAGATCCTCTCTAAAGATCTACTGTTACAGTAAGTTCTTAAGTAACTATACTTTCTCACTTTGAGGGAGCTCTTACAGCAGGCAACACCAATATGACTGAGTCCCAAGCAGTACCAGAACTGACCAAAAGTCAGCTGGGAGGAGGCAAATAGGCAACAGAAGGCTATTCAAGAAAGAAGGTGTTGAAGGACAGCTAGTCCAAAATTAGCCTTACTCCTGGAAGCAATATTCGTGCTGTAATGGCAGACAAAGATGTGAACTGAACTCCAAGTGGCAGCTGCACAGATATCTGCTGCAGACACATTTCTGAAGCATGCAGTAGAGGCGACCATACCCCTTGTGGAGTGACCTTTGACTGCCCCAGGTAATGGTTTGTTGTACTTATGGTAACAGTACACAATGCAAGTAACTAACCATTTGGACAAGCACTGTTTTGAAACAGGAGCCCTTTCTCTCTTTGGCGTGAACAAAACAAATACCTGATCAGTCTTGTGAAGCAGTCGGAAGTAATTCATATTATAGCACAGCACCCTGTGAACATCCAAGTTATGCAATAAGGCCTACCCCTGATTAGAATATTCAGGGAAATAAACAGGTATATGACTGGATTAGTTTAGCGTGAACTCAGACACCACCTTAGGAAGATACTTAGGATTAGTATGCAAAGACACCCTGTCTTTGTGAAAACCTAAATGAGGCTCTTTACACATCAGATCCTGAAGCTCAGAAATCCTCTGAGCTGAGGTAATGTCAACTAAGACTAATGCTTCCCATGACAGAAAGTGCAGCTCACAACTCACAGCCAGATTAAAGGGAAGCAGAGTGAGTTTTTCCCAACATAAAAATAAAGTCTCATGTAGGGACGGGGTCCCAAATGGGAGATTTCAAATGCAAGATACCCCACAAAAATGTGTGGGATACAGCCAGCTGGGCAACAGCTTTGCCCTCATTAGGTGCATGGTACACATAGATAGTGGAAAGGTACACCTTAAGTGAAGAGTACCCCAGGCCAGAGTCCAAGAGGGAAAGGAGGTACTCCAGAATCAGATTCACCAGAGTAGTGAAGGGATCCAGATCTACGATGCTGGTTCAACAAATGTTATGTCGATCAACATCACAGCAACAGATTTATGTTGACTGTAGTTTGCAGTTGACATAAATCTGGCTGGTGTCAGCGTGGCTCAGTTGGTAGCACATCCGCCTCTGGACCAGAAGGTCGTGGGTTCTCGTCCTACACCGGGATTGGACTTGCACCTAAAAATCGCTGGCATCTGAGTGCAGTAATGGGGGGTGCTGTACTGTTGGGGTGTGCCGTCCTTCGGATGAGATGTTAAATCGAGGTTCCATCCTGGTGGGTGTCCAGCTGGAAGTAAAAGAACCCCAGGCACTCCTTGCAAAGAGTAGAAAACATTCCCAGTGTCCTGGCCAACATTCCCCTTCCCATAAACCGGTTCATGCAATTATCAAAGGCTGTGTGTGTGTGATATGGCCACCACCACACATCCAGTCACTTCACTACCAGTCTAGCATTGCTTCTAAAGTGCTTTGGATGTATGTAAAGCACTATACAAATGCTGATTCTTCTTCTTTTCAAGTGGGGGCACCATGAACCCCCCATGTTGGGGGGCTCTGCACCCTGCACCCCCAGAATTTATTATTTATCAACTCTGAGTTGGAGTTGATTCTGGGAGGGGGTGCAGGACCAGGGGAATGAGTGCCAGGGTCTCGGGTTGGCTATTACAGCGAACTGTTGTTGTCAGCATTGAAGTGTTCTCTGCAACAGTGTCGCTGTACAGAGGGCTTACCATGGGATCCAGGTGGCATGCAGTGGCCCATATGGAGAAGCGCTTCCACTTCATAGCATAGGTGACTCTTGTGGAGGATTTCCTGGCAACCAGCAAGACATCAGCAATCCTGGAAGCAACCCAAAAGTGGGCTTACATGCCCCCCCCCCCAATCCTTGTCATCCTTGACAAGCCATTAAAGTTCAACATATTTTTTTTCCATAGGAACATTTCTAACTAGCAGTTCAGTTCCTCACTGTTCAGGCAATTTGAACATAGCAGATATGTTCTTAGTAGACACCTGATTCCTGTCTATCAAGACATTTTTCATTATCAGTCACATTAATTCAATCACAATAGCTGTCCTAGCTAGACATTGGTCGCTGTCTAGACAACAATATGCATTGGTAGGCCCATGCACTTTCCCACCCTTTCCATTTTACAGCACATGGAGGATATATTACCAGGACAATGTGCTTATGAAGCACCTGAAGAGGGATATCAGAGAAGGCACCTAGGAGGTCACATGTTAGTTTCAGGGGTGGTCTACATGTTCTACTAGACTTGGGGGGACTACTTCTTCTTCCATAGGAATAGGATGCGCTCTGTCCTCTTCTGGCACTGTGTCCTGTACAGAGATCTGATTTGGAATTACAGGGATCCAATCAGTCTTTGTTAACCAGTCCTCCCCTATGAACTCTACATCCATGTCTGAAAAAGGTTCCTCTTGATTTCCAACTGGGGTGCCTCTTCTCACTAAAGGTTCAGCCTTAGGGTCTGCATAGAACAAGAAATCTGTCTCCTCACTGTTTGCTTGTGGCCAGTCCACAGGAGTCACCACTTCTCTGGGAACTTCTGCAGGAGATTGATACCAGTACATTTCCTCTTCATCCTTGATATTTGCACTGTCTGTTGATTAAGGCTGTATATATGTCTCACTGTCCACTATTGGATCAGGAATGGTCACCGCCACCTTTTTTCTAGCTTGAGTACCATTCCTAGTTCTGGCAGATCTCAGCCTAGACTCTGGTACAATAGACAGAAGAGGTATCCCATCAAAATAGTGACTGAAATTGAGCAACTCGAATAATAGCAACTGAATTTCAGCACTCATCATGTGAACTTCCCAGAAAGAGTAGTGAGGGGAAAATAACAAGGTGACTGGAAGAACAGGAGGGGGAACAGAACAGGATGGAAGGTATGTGGGAGGTAGTGTGGTGAGAGGCTGCCGAGCTGGCTGTGAGGTGTGGTGGTGAGGGTGGCTGGTTACAGTGGGGAGGTTTCAGTGTTCAGGACTGGGGAGGTGCACCGTATTTTGTGTTTTGTGGGTGGGAGTATTTTTTTTTTTTACAAATTTCTCCCCTTCCCCAACATGCATCCCCCTGGAGTTGATAATCTTTAGTAAGGGGAGTGCTGGGGGCACAGCCGCCTGCATAAAAAAAACATTTGTTTATACTGGGAGTATGCATTGCAGTTTTGTATTTTCGGTGATGTACACTCGCTATAATGGCAATTGCTATGACATAGAACCAGCAGAAGGTTGTTTCTGTGAATTATTTTTACAATAACCCTGCCATGTTCTTGACAGATACAATACACAGGGAAATCACTTAACTTTTTGAGGACAACATACTGTTCAGAAGACCAGCCTATCTTGTGCTTTCCTTGAAGTCCAAGATTTCTGAGAAGAACCCTATCTCCAACTTGTAACACATTTTCACACTTTCTGGTCATATCTGAGTTTATTTGCAGCACTGGCTTTACCAGCAGCTTCTGTGGCCATCTGATAGGCCTCTTTCAGTTGCTTTTTTAGGCATTTCATGTATTGAAGATTGGACTGTTTGGAGGTTCCATCAGCAGACACTCCAAAAGCTAAGTCAATTGGAAAATGAGCTTCTTGACCAAACATTAACAGGCAAGGTGAAACATTGAAGAACTGTTTTGAGTACAATTCTAAGCATGCATCAAACTGGGAATGTGCTGTCTCCAATTTCTCTTCTGTTCCAGGTCCAGCATTCCTAACATATCTAACAAGGTACAATTAAACCTTTCAGGTTGCTGGCCCCCTTGAGAATGGTAGGGAGTGGTGTGGGGCTACTGAATGCCATGGGCAGCAAGAAATTCTTTCACTAGACAGCTCTGAAAGTTAGGCCCTTAATCGGAGTGAACATGCTAGGGTATACCATAATGAGTTACAAACTCCTCAAGTTTCTGCACAACAGTCTAGGGAGTCTGATTTCTAGTTATGTAGGCTTGTGCATACCTTGTACAGTGGTCAGTAATGACTAAAATTTGACTATAACCTTTGCTGTCTAGTTCCAGGGTCAAAAGTCCATACACAACAGTTCTAATTGTTCAGTATTTATTATGTTTACAGGTGGTGCCACTTTCCTGGGCAAAGTCTTTTTTCTGAATACAGTTGGCACACAGAAACATAGAAACATAGAAATTGTCAGCAGATAAGGACCACTAGGCCCATCCAGTCTGCCCGTCGGCCATATACATTGTATGTGCCCACTGACCCTAATATGATCAATGGCTTTTTTTCATCACTCCCTCCCCTCTCAACCTTTCCTTGTGCCTGTCCCAGGCATGCTTAAACCCCTCCACTGTGCTTACCCCCACTACATCCTGTGGCAGACTATTCCAAGCATCGACTACCCTTTCTGTGTAGAAAAACTTCCTCACATTACCTCCTAATCTACCCCCTTCCAATTTCATATTGTGCCCCCTTGTTCTAGTACTTTATATACACTGAAAAAGGTCCCCCACATGCACCTTGATTATGCCCTTGAGGAACTTGAAAGTTTCAATCATGCCCCCTGCTGTCTCCTCTCCTCTCCTCCAGTGAGTACATATTGAGGTCCCTTAGTCTCTCCTCATATGTTTTGTGGTGCAAACCATGCACCATCTTTGTTGCCCTTCTCTGGATAGTCTCCACCTTATCTATGTCCTTGCACAGGTGTGGCCTCCAGAACTGCATGCAGTACTCCAGGTGAAGCATTACCAATGTTTTATACAATAGCATCACCTCATCCAGCCTCCTGCTAGTGATAGCCCTGCCTATGCACTCCAGCATGCCACTGGCCTTCCCTGCTGCCTTTGTGCACTGCTTTGAAGCCTTAAGGTCATCAGAGATGATAATCCCTAGGTGTCTTTCCTCTTTGGTGACAGTCAGCTCCCCCCCAACCTGTAGCTCTCCACAGGGTTCCCTCAACCCAGGTGCATTTTCTTTGCCTTTCTTTGCATTGAACCTCAACTGCCACATCTCTGACCATCTTTCAGGCTTCTCCAGGTCCCTCTTCATTTTCTGCACCCCTTCTGGAGTATCCACCCTGTTGCAGATCTTGGTGTCATCTGCAAACAGGCAGACCTTTCCTTCCCCTACCGGGTCATAATGTTGTATGCTTAATAGCGTATGACATTATAGCTAACCTGAAAGAGCGCTGTCCAGGAGAGCGAATGGTGCAATTCCACATATACTGCTGTACAAGGTATTGCACCATTCACACTCTCCCAGGCAGAGGATAAGATCTCTGCTGGGAGTGGGTTCCACTGAGCAGCTGCCGTGGCTCACTGGACCAAGCCACAGCAGCAGGAACCCAGGCGCTGCATCTGGGACCGGATTTGATTCCCAGTCCCAGACATTTTATTTTTATTCACAATCTGTGCACTCCCCAAGTTGAGAATCTTTAGTGGGGGGTCTGGGGGGCACAGCCTCCCGTAACAAGGGGTGTGGGTGGTGGAGCTCCTGACAGAAAAAAAATGATGCCGCATGGCAATATTGAGCTGTATTGACAGTGTCATTTTGCAATGTGGCATAATGTCTTGTGACATTATGACCTCGTGCCTTTCCTTCCAGCCCCTCTGCAATGTCACTAATGAAGACATTGAACAGGACTGGTCCTAGTACTGATCCCTGTGGTACCCCACTTGTCACCTTCCTCTCCTCAGATTGTACCCCATTTACCACTACCTCCTTCTCCTTCTCTTGTCTGTTAACCAGTTCTTAACCCAGTTCACCACCTTGTCTCCCTTGACCAGACTACCCATCTTGTTAATCAGCCTTCTATGTGGGACAGTGTAGAAGGCTTTGCTGAAATATTGGTAGGCAATGTCTACTATCCCTCCCTGATTTATTTCCCTAGTCATCCAATCAAAAAAATCTATTAGATTCATTTCACATGACCTTCCTGCTGTGCATCCATGTTGCCTCAGATCCTGAGCTCCTCTGGATTCCATATGCGCCACTAGTCTTTCTTTCAGCAGCATCTCCATGAGCTTTCCCACCATTGAGGAGAGGCTGGCTGGCCTGTAGTTCCCCGCCTCCTCTCTACTGCTGCTTTTGTGCAGTGGGACTACATATGCCCTCCTTCAGTCCTCTGGAACAACACCCATGTTGAGTGACTCTGTGAACAGGGCTACGAGAGGCGCTGCTAGTTCCCTTTGCAGCTCCTTTAATATCCTCGTGTGGATGCCACCTGGCCCCATGGTCTTATCCACCTTCAGCTTTGTGAGTTCTTCCAGGAGACTCTCCACAGTTCTTGAAGTATTTCTCCCATGTCAGATACCATTCTAGGCCAATAAAATCAGCTTCGTACATGGATCATGGTACTCTGGAAGTGGAACCCGAGGTGTCCAATGCCGTCATGTAATGCTTTGAGGACAACTTTGTGGTATTTCCACAACAGTATCAACTAGTTTTAGGTGACCATTGATTTAGGGTCTTGCATAATGGTAGGTGAAAGCTGCAAATTCTACTTTTGCAGAACTTCCACGAAAATTCAGAAATTTTGCGGAATTGTCTGAACTTCTGCCATTGGCGAGATCAGAAACTTCTAAATGTGTTAGGCAGATTTTCACCCTGTTCTGAGGAATTTATTTGGCTGGACTGCAGAATAATACACATGAACTGCAGAATAACAGTTCTGAGGAATTTGTTTCCACAGTTTGATGAATTATTCCGCAATACTGTACATGTAACCATTCCACAGTTCAGTTATCAGTTCTGCAGACATTTTTCTCCACAGTTTAATGGAATAATCCACAATTTATACATTTATTCCACTGTTCTAAGTCAGAATTTCAGTAAGAGTTGCTAATTTAATTTCTGCACTCAGCAGAAGCGAAATTCAGACTTTTGCAGAAATTTCACTGGCAGGAGTTTTTTTCGCACGCCTCTAGTCTTGCACAGTTCTGTAAAGCAGTTCATCTTTAAAGAGCAACTTGCTCCATTCTTTAAATAAAATTGGAACATCAGGATGATCATTCGGCAATTTGTCTGGGCCCTGTCCTTTTACCAGAGGTGGAATGACTCCTTTTAGCTTGTAATCTTGCAACTGCGATCATCTTTGTTCTTGCTGTTTTGGCCTGGGCAAATGGCTAATGTAAATTCTCCAAGTTCTAATAGGCTTATGGGAACAGCGTCAGGGTGGGCTTCCATTACATCAATTGCTCTGGGGTGACAATCAGATGTATCACTATCTAGATGGACAAATTTAGTGCATAAAGCTTTTACAGTGGCAGGAGTCATATGAGTCCACTGGCTCACATCTGAAGGGTGAGGCCTCAAAACAGGGCATCAGTATCTGTATTGTTCATGTCATTCCAGTACTCAAGGATGAAGTCATATGTAGAAAAGGCACACAGCTAACAGTGACCAGCTGCATACAACACAGCAGTGGTGTTAACATAGGTAAGAGGACTGTTGTCAGTTCTTACCGTAAACATGGCCCCATAAAGGCAGTCATGGAAATTATCTGCAATGGCCCACTTTAAAGCTAAAAAATCTAGCTTGTGCACAGGGTAGTTCTTTTTACTAGGCATCAGAGTCTGACTAGTGAAAACAACAGATCACAGTCCTTCTGGGTACTCTTTTTTTTTTTTTTGTCGACTTTCTTTCACTCCAGTCGCGGACTGAGGAACCTTCTTTCAGGCATCCTGTCTGTGTCCTGTCCACCTGAGGCTCCCAGAACTGTACCTCCTCTCTCCTCCACTCTCTGCAGCCAGCACCCCCAGTTTAACCCATCTGAGGTGGGTCACCCTCTCCTCTTGGGCGCTCTTCTAAGGCAGTCTCTGGCTGCAGACGAGGGCTGGCAGGAGGAACTGGAAGGCCAGTCTGGGTAAGCCCAGCAGAGGGCATGGTGGACAGGTGCCAATTCCTGTTCCTCAGAGCCAGTGTTTTCCCTATTCATAGTAGATCCCCTTCCCCTTCATGGGCATGCCTGATGAAATGGCGCATGGCAACTCTGCCTGCATCAGTTATGCTATGTGGTGTGCAGCCTGCGCACTGCAGCACTCCCTAGCTCCACCAGGAGCCACTGGTACGCTGGGCTATCCCTCACCCACCCACCTGTAGAGGAGAGCTGCCTGCCAGGTGCTCAATCTCTACCATCCCCTGCCGACCCCTGGCTCCCAAGCTCACTCATGAACTCAGGTCGCCAGCGTGGCGCGAGGTGTGGCATCCAGTGCCTCAACCCTCAGCATGACTGGGTGGTCCCCTTGATCTAGTACTGCTCCCAGCCCATCCTGTTGGCATCTATGTGTAAGAAATAATACCCTTTGGGATCAGCAAAGGCCAGCACAGGAGCTTCAGTAAGCCTCATAATTATATCTCTGAATGCATTTTTCCAGTCCTGATTCCTTCTGTCTCCAAATGGTTTGTTAACTTTGTTGTAAGTCTTTTGTGGTGTCTCTTTCTTCTCCTTCTGTTTCTTAAAATTGGTAGTTGGAACCCCTGTAACAGATTTGTAAGTGGTTGGACCACCTTGGAGAAGCACTGAACAAACCTCCAATAATAACTGCAGAAGCCAAGAAAGAATTTCAACATTTTCAGATAATGGGGCCCAGGCCTGGTAGTAAGGGCTTTAACTTTGTCAAGGTTGGTTTGGACTCCTTTGGCTGAAATAATGTGCGCAATATATTTTAGAGAGGTTTGACAGAATTGACGTGTGTTAATTGACACTTTGAGTATGTCAAGAACTTTCATCAGGCATTCTTCATGTTCCTCCAAAGAGCGTCTAAAAATAATTAGGTCATCCAAATAGACTATTACTTGCAGCATATTCATGTCTCTCATGTCTTCTTCCATCATCCACTGGAAAGTAGCTGGTGTTCACGAGATACCTTGTGGCATCTGTTCAAATTGATAAACTCCAAAGGGGCAAATGAAAGCTGTTTTCTCCTTGCCCTCTTCAGCCATGGGAATCTGGTAGTATCTGCTCCATAAATCCAACACAGAAAACCATTTACTGCTAGTGAGGTAGGCAAAAGCATCCTCCACTTGCAGTACTGTGTATTGGTCTGGTATCTTACACTTGTTTACATAGAAACGTAGAAACATAGACTTTGACAGCAGACAAGGACTGCTTGGCCCACCTAGTATGTCCATTTCCCTATCTACTAGATAAACTGCAGATCCTAGTTAACCAACAGCCTATTTCTTCCTACCCCCAGAAGAATTGCCTTATGTCTGTCCCATGCATTCTTGAATTCTCCCACAGTTTTAGACCCCACAGCCTCCTCAGGAAGGTGGTTCCATGCGTCCACCACCCTCTCTGTGAAAAAAATATTTCCTCACATTGTCCCTGAGCCGTTCCCCCTCTATCTTCAAATTGTGTCCCCTTGTTTTGCACATCTCTTTTTCCGAAAGATGCTACCCTCTTGGACTTTGTTGATTTTACTGAGGCACTTAAAAGTTTCTATCATGTTTCCCCGCAGATTAAAAAATACCCCATAGCACTATCACTTAGAGTTCACTCTCAACTATGTTGTTTTCTCAAATATGATAAAAAAAGAGATACAAATCAACCCCTGTTCGGAAACCCCAATTTTAAGATTGAAGATAAATGTATCCCCTCTAACTGGTTACCCCAATTGAAGGGTATCCCATTGAATTCCTTAATAGGGGATGATGACGCCTGGTTATCAGGCCAAAGTATAATGCAAAAGTTTAAGATCCCTACTAAACATTTTTTTAGAGTCATTCAATTCAGACACCTTTTAATTAAAGTGTTTGGGCAAATGGTAAGCCCATGTACAGGCCCTCCCCTAGTGCTTGATTTGACTCAATTGGTGGGCCAGCAGAAAGCTGTCTCCTAGATTTATGGTATTCTGTTTGATAGATTATATCCAGATTGCTACGGTCCGACTCGTTACTGGGCCTCTCACTTCCCTGGCTACAACATTAATTGGGCTGATCTTTGGTTTAATTGTCATAAATTCATAATGCAAGATAGATTAAGGATGAAGCAAATGTATATTTTACATAATGTATATCTTTCCCCTGAAAAAATGTTAAAGTATGGTCTAACATCTCCTTCTTTGAGATCCTGCCAGACTGGGAGAGGGAAGCAGATGGACGGAAGGTCAGAGAAGGGGAGATAGGGGAGCTAAACACGTGGCTCAAGGACTGGTGCCAGGAAAAGGACACAGATTTGTGAGGAACTGGCAACAGTTCTGGGAGGCGAAAGTTCTTTAAATTTGATGGACTGCATCTGACTAAAGAGGAGTCAGTGCATTGGGGCAGAAGTTTGATGTCTTTGCAGAATATTTAAACTAGCAAATGGGAGAGGGTGCAGCACCCCATACGTGGAATGGGAAGAACACCCTTCCCCCCTCAGCTAGTGGTCAAACAGGAATTCAGCATGTTTGCCGTTCATTTGCATCACCAGGTAAGAAAAAAGGTTTGTCTCCCCATACGATGCACAGGGGTAATGCCAAACTTCACCCAACAACTAACACACCAAAATCTGGCCAATGGAAAATCATGTACACAAATGCTCACAGCCTGGGAAATAAGATCCCAGACCTGCAGGCAATAATGTCAGAGGCTAAACTGGACATAGTAGCAATTAGTGAGACGTGGTTTACCAGTAACCACACTGAGAGACTTCAGTACCTGGATATGTATTGTTCAGAAGAGACCGAGGTGCAAAAAGGGGGGGAGGAGTGGCCCTGTATGTTAATGAAAATATCAAAGCTACAGAAATTCAGAATACACATAAGGAGCCAGAAGAACTGTGGGTCACCCTGGAAACAGGAAATGGGACAGCCATAAGAACTGGGGTTGTCTACAGGCCCCCAGACCAGAGGGAGGACATAGATACATTACTGTTAGAAGATATACAAAACATGACAGCTAAAGGGGAGGTTCTGATAATGGGAGACTTCAACATGCCAGATACAGATTGGTCAATACCAGCAGGAACATCTGCCAGAACTAGACTCATAGTGGATTCCTGCAGGGGAGGGCCTCAAACAACTGGTACAGCAACCCACAAGAGACAGGGCTATCCTAGATCTAGTACTGACTAACAAAGAAGGGATCACAGATCTCCAGGTAGAAGGTCACCTGGGGCCAGTGACCATCACATGGTATGGTTCAGTTTGGCTACTACATCTAAATCATCCCATTCAAGGCAAAAATATGGGACTTCAGAGGAGACTTTGATAAGATGGCCTACAGAGTTAAGCTAGCCCTGGCAAAAGAAACACAGGTGAGGGGTACAGGCAAAGTGGGCAAGCATTAAGGATGCAATACTTGAAGCAACATCCCATTGTGTTAGACAGAAAAAGTGCAAAAGAAGGAAACCACTTTGGTTCTCAAATACAGTAGCAGAAAAGGTCAGAGCCAAAAGGCTGGCCTTCAGGAAATATAAGGGAACACAGCGGGATGAAGATAGGGAGGCATACCAAACTGCCCTAAGGGAAGCAGGTAAGGCAGTAAGGCAGGCAAAGTCCCAAACTGAGGAAACACTAGCACGAACAGTAAAAGAAGGTGACAAGACTTTCTATAGATACATTAGTGAAAGGAGAAAGTCCAGAGGGGGTATTGCTAAGCTTAATGGAGAAAAGGAGCATGTGAGGAGGAGGACCCTGTAAAGGCATCTATCCTAAATAGATACTTTTGCTCAGTATTTACTGAAGAGAAGGTAGGACAGGGCCCACAGCTCAGCATCATGGACACAGGGGGGAGGGAGGTGAGCACTACTCCCTTCACAAAAGAAAGGGTCCTACAAGAGCTTGCTAAGCTCAGGGTGAATAAGGCAGTGGGACCTGATGGCATACATCCCAGGGTACTTAAGGAGCTAAAGGAGGAACTAGCAGAGCAATTAGCAGAATTGTTTAGTGAGTCTCTGAGCACAGGAGAGGTCCCAGAAGACTGGAGAAGGGCTCATGTGATCCCGCTCCACAAGAGTGGTAGCAAGGAGGAGGCGGGGAACTACAGACCGGTCAGTCTTACCTCAGTAGTGGGCAAGATTATGGGCACTCCTTAAGGAAAGGATAGTGCAACACCTGGAATCCATGGGGCACAGGATCCAAGACAGCATGGGTTTACAAAGGAAGGTCCTGTCAAACTAATCTCATAGATTTCTTTGACTGGGTAACCAGAGTGGTGGACCAAGGGAGCAGTTGATGTCGCCTACCTTGACTTCAGCAAAGCTTTTGACACTGTTCCACATAGAAGATTGATAAATAAGCTGGGTAGGCTAAGGGTGGGTCAAAGTTGGTCAACTGGGTGGCAAACTGGTTGTGCGGGCAGAAAACAGAGTGGTGGTAAATAGTATACAGTCAGAAGACATGCAAGTCACAAGTGGGGTACCTCAGGGATCAGTCCTGGGGCCAGTCCTCTTCAACATCTTCATTAGTGACCTTGCAGATGGACTAGAGGGTAAGGCTTGTCTGTTTGCAGATGACACCAAGATCTGCAACAGTGTAGATGATCCAGATGTGGTGGGCAGAATGAGAAGAGATCTGGATAAACTAGCAGAATGGTCAGAAGAGTGGCAACTGGGATTTAATGCAAAGAAGTGCAAAATCATGCACATAGGGAAGAAGAAACCTTGAAGCCACCTATAGGCTGGGAGGAGTTGCTAGCAGTCACAAAGGAAGAAAGAGACTTGGGCATCATCATCACTGATGACCTAAAATCATCCAAGCAGACCTCTAAAGCAGTAGGTAAGGCTAGGGGTGTTAGGGTGTATTAGTAGGGGTATCAAAGTCATAAGAGGAGGTAATAATCCTCTGTACAAGACACTGGTTAGGCCCCATCTGGAGTACTGTGTGCAGTATTGGAGCCACACCTTCACAAGGACATTAACCAAATTGAGGCAGTCCAGAGAAGGGCAACCAAAATGGTGCAGGGACTGCATCAGAAGACATGAGGACAGATTAACGGAGCTCAATATGTATACCCTTGAGCAAAGGAGGAGAGAGGTGATATGATCGAGGCATTCAAACACCTAAGGGCATAAACAAGGTGAAAGAGTCTAACATGTTTAAATATAAGAAAATAGCAGGACAAGAGGACACAGCATGAGATTAGAGGGAGGCCGGATTAAGGGGAATGTGAGGAAATTCTTTTCACAGAAAGGGTGGTGGATGTATGGAATGGCTTACCACAAGAAGTGGTGGCTATGAATACAGTGCAGGGCTTCAAACAGGCATGGGATAGGCATAAGGGAGCAATACAAATGACTATGAATAGATAGGTCACTGACAGAGCAAAGGCTGAAGGCACATTTATAAGGTAGAAAAAGAAATGGGCAGACTGGATGGGCCTTGCGGTCCTTATCTGCCGTCAACTTCTATGTTTCTATGTTTCTATGTAACATCTTCTTCCCAATGTGTGAGATGTTTTGAACACGAGGGCTCCTTACTTCATATTTTTTGGACCTGTCCCAAAATAGTGCCTCTCTGAACTACCATTCGAAATAAGACTGATCCCATCTTGGGACTAGAGGACCTGTTTAAACCTGAAATATGCATCTTAGGTGATTTCTCAGGCATTAGTTTTCCCAATAGGAAATATTATATGGCCTTGATATCCCTGTCACTTAAGAAAGTAGTTCTAAGACACTGGAAAGACCAATCTGAAATCGCGTATGGGGAGTGGTTATCTGAGCTCCTTGCGAATCTCAGAATGGAAAAGGCTATTGCAAGTTTAAATAATAGGCTGGAAAGGTTTAAAAAAATATGGGACCCCTTATATACATTATTCTCGATCTAAAGTTTCTCAGAGTGAGGACTTTAGTATCTAGGGTATTCTATTACTATTGTGATGTCTGTGCTGTGGGATTGGTAGGGAATAGGTTCAGACCAATGCTGTATTAGTGGGGTGGGGTGGGGAATAGAGATGTGGGAAGGGGGGGAGCTGACAGATTAAGATTATTGTATATTGCCAATGTATACTATATCTGTACTGAAAGATCTGTCATGTATGGTAAAATTATTAATAAACTTTGAATGGAAAAAAAAAGTTTCTATCATGTTCCCCCATCTCCCTCTTTTCCTCAAGAGTATACATCTTAAGGTCCTTTAGTCTATCCTCGTATGACTTCTCTTGCAGACCCTGCACCATTTTAGTTGCCCTCCTCTGGACTGCCTCCATCCTGTCTATGTCCTTACAGAGATGAGGTATCCAGAACTGGACGCAGTACTCCAGATGGGGTCTCACCAACTATCTGTACAGAGTTTTCTGCAGGTGATGCCTCTTTCTATACATCCCAGTACCCCCTCCAGCCCTCCCAACTGCCTTCTCACATTGCTTACCAACCTTAAGGTCATTTGATATGATTACCCCAGGACCATTTCCATTTTTTTGTTGTTACTACCCTGCCCCCCATTGTGTACTCTTCCCCTCGGTTTTTGTTTCCCAGGTGCATTATTTGCACTTCTTTGCATTGAATCCAAGCTGCCATACTTCTGACCATTCCTCCAACATTGCCAAGTCCCTTCTCATCCTTTCCATGTCCCCTTGTGTATCAACCCTGTTGCAGATCTTTGTGCCATCTGCAAAGAGGCATACTTTTCCTTCCAGTCCCTCTGCAATGTCACTTATAAAGAAATTAAAAAGGACTGGACCAAGTACTGAACCATTTGGTACCCCACTAGTAACCACCCATTCTTCAGAGTGCACTCCATTTACTATTACCTTCTATGTCCTGTTGTCCAGCCAATGTTTTACCCAGGCTATCACCCTGGGACCCACTCCCAGGCTGGTTAATTTGACTACTAATCTTTTGTGTGGGACTGTGTCAAATGCCTTGTTAAAGTCTAGGTAGGCCATGTCCACACCCACTCCCTGGTCTACTACTTTGGTCATCCAGTCAAAGAAATCAATTAGAGTCATCTGACATGACCTTCTCACTGTGAATCCAGGTTGCCTTGGGTCCTGTATCCCACTGGCCTCTTGGTACACAACAATTCTTTCCTTCAGAAGTGATTCCGTCATTTTCCCTACAACAGACATCAGACTGACAAACCTGTAGTTTCCTGCCTCTGTCTTGCTCCCACTTTTGTGAAGGGGAATCACATCCACCCTTCTCTAGTCCTCAGGTGCCACACCATCCTCCCATTATTTGTTAAAAATCGTAGTCAGTGGTGTCACCAGTTCTCCCCTTAATTCTTTTAGAATTCTGGGGTGAATCCCATCAAGCCCCATTGCTTTGTCCACCTTCAGTTTTAGGAGTTTTTTCAGAACCCTCTCTTCTTTGAAAGGACTTGGATCAACCCCCCTATCCAGAGTGCTTCTGTTAATTGGATTAGGTACCTCCCCCTCCTTCTCTTTTGTGAATACTGAGCAGAAGTATTCGTTCAGTATCCCTGCTTTTTCACTGTCCCTTTCTGCCCACCCACCGTCCATTCTATTCAGCCTCACTATCCCTCCCTTTGTCTTTCTACATTCCCTAATGTACCTATAAAGGTTTTTATCCCCCTTCTTAACTGAGTTGGCTATCCTTTTCTCGGTTGGGACCTCTGCTATTCTGTCTGCCTTCCCCGCTTCCTTCTGCCTTAACTGGTACAGTTCTCTGTGCTGTTTCTTCTGTGTTTCTAATACTTCCTAAATGCTATCTTTTTCTCCCAAACCATCCCAGCCACCTCTTTTGAGAATCATATTGATTTTTTCTTTCATTTTGATTTGTTTATTGTTTATTTGCTTAACGTTCTGTAGTCAATACACAAGCGGACAGCCCCATTCTTCTTGTGAATGACCACTATAGGGATGTACAGTATAATGGCTTCTAGATTCAGATATGATACCAGAGACTAGCAATTCTTGTAATTTTTTGTGAACATCTTCCACATCAGCTGGGGCTAGTTGTCAGGACCTTTCTCAAAAGGGCTGGTTGTCACTCAGGCATATGTGATATTCACCACCATGGTTGCATCCAACATCAAGTTCACTGCTGGAAAACACATTACTCTTCTAGGCTAGTTTCTGTCTCACTTTCTGCTGGTAAGATTCAGGTACAGGAGAATCTCCAAAATCAAACAAGTTAGGATAAAGCTTTTTACCTGTAGCCTTATTCAGAACTGTGAGTTGTACTGTCTCTGCCTTGTGCTAAGGGCCGTCCTTTCTGAACAGTCACTTTTTTGTCAGTTTCATTCCTCACCAAGACATTAATCTGGTTTGTTCCAATGAGGATACCAGGGGGCAGCATCACCCCTCTCTGTACTACTAAACTATATGATTGCTCTTCATCC
Organism: Neoceratodus forsteri; assembly: GCA_016271365.2. Lineage (NCBI taxonomy): Eukaryota > Metazoa > Chordata > Ceratodontiformes > Ceratodontidae > Neoceratodus > Neoceratodus forsteri. The sequence continues at coordinate 530,084,771 of CM057455.1, read as the reverse complement.
GTAGGCATGTCCACAATACAAGCATGACTTCTGGCAGGTAACTTAAACTCTATCTCCCCCATCACTTGGAACTCAGCACCTGTGAGTAAAACCAAAGGCCAGGCATCTCATATTCAATGTCTGACTTACCAGAAGCTAACCCCTTCATATATACATGTCTGATCCAAGGGTGTATCTGTATACTGTGTATGGACTGTGGACCCTTCATCTCTTGGTAAAACTGAGCCAGTCTCCAAAACATGTTGATGTTGGTCCCAATCTATACAGGGGTCTCTCCTTCCATCCTGGTATTAGGACACAACAAGGCAAGCACTTCTATAGTGGCCTGGATTCCAGCCAGACTTTGGGGAAATTTGATGTGAATACCAGTGTATCACCAATACAGATAAGGCAGGTTGTTTACACCCCCAGACAGCTAATCCATCCAGTAGCTGCAATGACAGATGATTCAAATACTTCTTGTACCAGTTTTCAAATACAACAGTCACTTGTGCACCACTATTAAGTAGCACAGCACAATCCACCCCTTTAGTTCTTGATGGGACCCTAGCAGATGATCCTGTGAATCCTGGGTGGGATCCTAGGGCCAGTAACATTAACAGGTTGCTTCTGTTTCACAGAGCTGGTTTGGTCTTGGACCCCAGTTCATTCCTTTTCTGGGTCCCTCTGGCATTTCTCTGACATATATTTCTCTTCCAATATCTTCTGCACTGCCAGATCTGAATTTGTAGGCCTTTTCCAATACCTCCTTCAGTGCCCATCTTCATCACACCAGTAGCAGAAAAATTAATCACTACTGGAAGTGTTTGCTTTCTCAGGCTCTGGTGGGACAGACATCTGACCAGTGTAATATCTTTGACCCCTGAGAGATGGAGTTATCTCTCACAGATGCCTCTCACTGATGTCATTCACTAGTAGTCCGTAGCATGGCAACCTGTACAGTCAATTCTTTAATTTGTCTCTTCAAATCCTCAGTCTCACTGTTATCTCACACAGGTGAGTCTTGACTTACAGGAGTCCCTATTTTTTTCAGAGGTGCTGCCATCAGGCCTTGCTGTGCAGCTCTGTCCTCTTTCTCTCAGACATCATGCATTAATTCACCTAAGGAAGGGGATTACTCAGCCGTTCTCCAACCGCAACTTCATCAGGGGCATTTCTGAGTGTCCAGCTCCCTCAAGGACTTGCACCAACAACAGCCTATTCATATCTTTGTCAGTCATGGCTCCCTTATGCTAAGCTCTCTGTTTTAATTGCTCAAGATGTATCAAGTATTCAGGCAGCTTTTCACCTTCTCGTACTCTGCCTTGCAACTTTCTCAAAACTCAGGTGCCACTGTCAGTACTCCTGAACATGCCCTCCAGAGTGTTCAGGTACATTTGGGCAGTAGCATCAGGTTGGGTAGCTTGTAAACTCCAATGCCATCCATATCTGGTCCTTTTAAACTCTCCCACATCAAGTGTCTTTTCTCAGCTTTAGGACACAGGTGTTCTTGCACCATAGGAGTGGCTTAACCCATTCATGTTTCAAAGTCAGTCCTTTCCAGCAGGTACTGTTTTTCTTCTAGAGAAAGGTCTTAGTATCAGGTAAGACCCTGTTCCTCTGCCCATTGCCCAAGCAGCAAACCAAGCTGGAAGCTGATCCGGCAAGGTGACACTGTCAGCTTTGTACAGTTCTTGCACATCTTGAGGAGTCTTTCCCACTGATCTGAACAATTCAAATTTCACTTTAAAGTCAACTTTATTTGAAGGACCCGTGGGCATTTCCTTGACACTGTTATGGGTCACTATGGTCCCGGTGGACCCACTCCCCCACGAGGAGAGGGTGGTAGGCAGCTTTTCAACATCAATTTCTGTATTACTTTCAATTCATTCATTCATTCATTCATCCAATCATTCATTCATTCATTCTTATTTCATATAAAACCATTTAGGCAGTGCCTATTTTCAAATGATTTAGTGTCAAGGAATACAACAAAAATCATATCAGAACATTACACATAACAGTTGTAACAGAGATTTAGGTAGTACAAATTCCAGGATGGCAGCAACAGTAGTCTGAGCATGCATTAGTCTGATAGTGGGCTTGTGAAGGGTCAATACATATAATCATATAACTACACAATTTACAGTAAGGTGTTGATTCAAATGACAGGTTTGAGGTGAGAGGGAATCATATAATTTTAAGCAGTTACAAGACTCAGAAGGGGAGAGTATAGAAAGAATCTTAGTCCTATGATATTGGTCAAGGAACAAGTTTTTATGGTGACAGGTAGGTAATTGTTTAGGGAAACAAAAAGAGAAACAGGACTGGCCTAGGGTGGTTTTCCTTCTTTGTAGCAGAAGGGATTGTTGTTCACCTCCCTGGGTGTAATAGTTGTTGTCTATTACAGTGAAGAAAGACTTGAGACCGGGGGACAGAAGGCCATGCAAGGTCTTGTGGCCAGGGACAAGTGTGTGGAAGGTCAACTGATTGTCGAAGTTGACCCACTTTAGAGACCTATATAGGATACAGGTACGTATGTCAGGCTTAAGGCCTAGGACAAATTGGCATGCTCTACTGAGGAGGCCACTGACTCTGGTTAGTACACTGTTGCAGGCTGACCCATAAGCATTAATCCCATAGTCAATGAGGCTAGTTATGAGGGACTGTACTAGCTGCTTTCTTATCTCAGGTATGAAGCTATGTCTATGCCTGTACAGCAGACCAAGTCTATGGTTTGGTGTTTTTATTAATAGAGCAACATGTGAATTGTATGTCAACCCACAGTTAAGTGTCATGCCCAGGTACTGGTATGATGTTACTTGCTCAAGCTGGGAGCCCGCATTAGTGACAATGGTGAGGGAAGGCAGCAGCTTAGCTTATTTCTGGTACAGAAGAGCATGCAAGTAGTTTTCTGCTTATTCATTACAAAGCAGTTGGTAGTGAACCATCTCTATATTGCGTTAAAGTCAGCTTGTAGCGTATGTTTAAGGGAGGTCAGGCATGAGTCGCTAGTAAACAAGACTGCATCATCTGCGTAGAGCAAAATGTGAGTAGATGTACAGGCAGCTGAGATATTTATAAAAAAGGCTGAAAAAAAGGGTCCTATAACTGAACCCTGAGGGATGCCAATAAAGACAGGTGAGTCTTCGTAGAGGATGTCCCAGCACTCTACCACCTGGGTACTTCCAGATAAATAGTTTTGAATCAAGTAACAGCATTACTGAAGAGTCCCTGGTGGGAAAGCTTGTTACATAGAAGAGCGTGGTTAACAAGGTCAAATGCCTTTGTTAGGTCAGTGAAAATGGAAACAGCTATCTCCCCACCATTCAAGGCACTATAGACTGAGTCAGTGTATTTGAGTAGGGAAGTCTTGGTGCTGTGATGTTTTCTGAAACCATGCTGCTCCCTAGCCAGTAGCTCATGATCAGAGACAGAAAGCGAGAACTGGCCATTAACTATTCACTCAAGGATTTTGGAGAGTGGGGATAGGATAGAGATGGGGTGATAGTTTCTTGTCAAGTAGGGGTCTCTCTTTTTAGGGCTGCAGTCGGCAGAGCCCTGAAGGCCTCTTGCTATGAAAAAAGGACTGCATTCTTTCCAACTGAACAACCTGATGGAGTTGCACCACAGTTGCCTTTGTGTCCGTGGAGCACTCCACTAGCAGTGCACTATTTTTTATTTAAAAAGGAAAAAGATTGAAGCCCTCCTGATTGCAACATGGATGGACTGAGCACCCCCAATGTCACTCTTATGTTTTTGGGGATGGTGCTGAGAGGGGGGTCAGGTGGGGGGTATCTCTAATTTTAAAGAAAAAATAAACAGTGTTCATGGCAGCACATGGCACACTCCGCCATGTTCAGGAAGGCCACTGCACTCTACTGCACATGCGTTACTAGTTGCTCATGCACAATGAAGTATGGTGGCCATCTTGGATGCATTGGAGAGTACCATCTTTTGCCATGACTGCTGTTTGTTTGTTCTTTAAAATTAGAGATAACTCATCCACCTGATCCTCCCTCTCAGCATCCACCACCCCACTTCCACTCCCCAGAAACATAAGAGTGTCACTAGGGGTGCCCCATCCCCAAGTATCGTGATCAAGACCGTGCTTATTTTTTTCAATTAAATTGTATATATGCCCCCACCTGACCCTCCCTCCCAGCACTCACAACCCCACTGCCTCCTCAGAACCATTAGAGTGACAGTGGGGGGTGTTAATTCCCCAGTGTCCTGATCAGGATTTCTCCATTTTTTTTTTACATATTCTCCCACCCAATCCTCCCTCTTAGTGCCCACCCCCAGTAACATAAAAGTGACACTGGGGGTGTCCAATTCTGAAGTGTAGCAATAGGAATCCTTAGTTCTGTTCATTTATTTTTTCGTCTGTAAAAGGAAAACTGTCCATGGATGTCTTTTGTGCTGCTCCTAACCCCCCACCTAACCTTACCTCTCAGCATCCACTATCCGGCCCCCTCAAGCCCTTACTTATCCTTCTGGGGTCCAATGCTGTAGTGATCTCTGAGCCGCAGACACATCTTCACTCTTGAAAGCTGGACTCCAAACTGAAGAAACAGGTATGCAATTTAATGTATTTCATTGGGGTTTGAACTTAATGGCATGACTTGGGCATTTTTGCATATTTGTGGCCCAAATTTTCAACATGCCTTCTTTGGGATGCTACCTCATCAACATTTGAACTGTGATTAGGCAGATCTGTATCAAAAGATGATTGTGCAGTCCCTGTGCAAGATCACCTTTTGGGCAAGAGCTGAACATTTTCTCTGCCCTTGTTCATGATGTGGTGTCATAAGAAGGCAATGTTGAAAATTTGATGTAAAAATGTTAAATAACTACAAAGTTATGTACCTATGCTGAATTTTGTGAATGCAGGCTTGTAATTTTGCTAATTTTAAATATTTCTACCCCAAATTTACAACATAGCCATATCTTTACAGTACCTCATGAATGTGACAGCTGTCATTTTTCAAATCCTGGCCAAAATGTTTTTTACATCCTGGAAGGTGATTTTGTGGTCCTAGCATGAAATCACATTTCAGGCAGGAGTTGAACATTTTCTCTGCCATTGTTCATGAGGTGTGGTCATTAGAAGGCTATGTTGAAAATCTGGTGTAAACATATTAAAAACCAACAAGTTATGAGTCTATGTTGAATTTTGCAAATGTAAGCTTGTAACATTGGTAATTTTCAATATCTATACCCCAAATTTACAACATTGTCATATCTTTGTAGCACCTCATGAAGTTGACATTTGTCACTTTTGAAAGCCTGGCCATGTTTTTTTTTACATTTTATTACATCCTGGAAGGTGATTTTGCAGTCCCTGTATGAAATCACCTTTTGGGAAGGAGTTGAAAATTTTCTGTGCAATTGTTTATGATGTGTGGCCAAAAGAAGGCTATGTTCTCAATTTGGTGTAAAAATATATTTTTTTAAAAAAAGTTATGACGCTATGTGGAATTTTGCAAATGCAGGCTTGTAAGTTTGGTAATATTCAATATATTTACCCCAAATTTTCAACATAGCCATTTCTTTACAGTACCTCTCGAATGTAACAGCTGTTATTTTTCATCTCCTGCCAAAAGTGTGATCTTGCACCTTGAAAGTTGATTTTGCATTTCCTGTGTGAAATGACCTTTTGGGCAGGATTTGAACATTTACTCTGCCCATCCTAATGAGGCAGTGTCATAACACAGCTATGTTGAACATTTTATGTAAAATATTGAAAAAACAACAAAGTTATGAGCCTACATTGAATTTTATGAAAGGAGGCTCATAACTTTTGTAATTTTCAATATTTTTACCCCAGATTTATAACATAGATATATCTTTATGGCATCTCATGAACTGTGACAGCTGTCATTTTTTAAATCCTGGCCTGAATTTTTTTTTTTATATCTCAGAAGGTGGTTTTGCAGTCCCTGTGCAAAATCACTTTTCAGGCAGGAGTTGAAAATGTTCTCACCCATTGTTCATGATGTTGGGTCATAAGAATGCCATGTTCTCAATTTGGTATAAAAATATTTAAAAACAAACAAAAAAATCAGGCGAAGTTGAATTTTGCAAATGCAGGCTCATAAGTTTGGCAATATTCAATATTTTTAACCCACATTTTCAACATAGCCATTTCTTTACAGCACCTCATGAATGTGACAGCTGTCATTTTCCAACTCCTTCCCAAAATATGTTTTTGCATCACAAAATTGACTTTCACAATCCTTGTATGAAATCACCTTCTGAGCAGGTTTTAAACATTTGCTGTGCCCTTCCTAATAAGGCAGGATCATAACAATGCCAGGTTCAAAAATTTGGTGTACAAGTATTACAAAACAATAAATTTAGGAGCCTAAGTTACATTTTGCTAATGAAGGCTCATCATTTTGATAATTTTCAATATTTTTACACCAAATTCCTTGTCTGCAGCCCTATCAGCTCTGGTCAGAATTTGTTTAATACACAGGTCAAAAGGGCTTTTTTCCAGATATCAGGTAGCGTATAACTTGTCAGGGACAGATTAAAGATAACCTGTATGAGGAAGGTGACTTCCCTTAGAACAAACATTAGCAGATTTAGGTCAATGTTGTCAGGACCCAGACTTGTTTGATTTTTGTTCTTTTGAGTACCCATAGACTTCAGCCCAGGTTAGCCTTTTAAAGTAGATGAGCTGTCTATTAAGGAGAACAGGCATGTCTTCAAGCAAGTCATGCTGTATCCCAGAGGAGGTATATGAGCTGAGAGGTCACTGAATGCATTATTAAAGGTGTACGCAATATTTTGGCCACCAATAATTAGTATACTGTAATGCATGATAGAGAAAGGAAGTGTTTGCACACACTGCACACTCCTCGAAGGGGCCTGGGTTGGACTCAGAAGTGGACAGAAGAAGAAATGACATGGTACCTCCTCCTGGGGCAGTGATACAGAATATCCATGGAAAACTCTTGATCAATACACTTACACTGTTGCTAGTATGATTGTACCTTAGTCTTTGTACCTTTAAGATGTCAAAACAGTCCAATGCCAACAGTTCATCAATAATTTTTGATTATTCAAACCTTCTGAAATACTATTCACAACGAGGGCTTTTTTACAGTCCAACTTCTCCCCTCATCACCAGCCTTCCAAGTCCCAGAGTGCCATTTTGCCTTTTCCAAATGCTCCACGACAAATATTTGGGGCAATCTTTCTCTCTTACGGGAGTCAGTTTTTTGTGGTACATGTGTGGGGAGTGGGAGGATCCCAGTGGTGCCTCCATTTGTAGCAGCCCCCCAGACTCACCTAGGCTGTTTCAGGGGCCCTCATGCCCACACTGCACACTCCTCGAAGTGGCCCAATTTGGATTCACAATTGGATAGGAGAAAAAATAATGCAGTGCCTCCATTTGGGTTAGTAATATAGAATGCTTGTGGATATACTGCAGATCACCACCACCCCTCCCCCTGAAAGTGCCTTCCCCACACAGTAAGAGCACACCTCTTGGAATAATCCACAAATAACTATATATAACAATAAACAATTGTAGTTTTATTACAGAGAGGGGGCAGGGAGAAAATAGCTCAACAATAATAAATGGCAACAACAGATATATCCCACACTGTCTCCCACACCTCCCACCTGTGTGCACACTCAGCTTTCCCCCCAAATGGCCATTAGAAACAGTCAGTAGGTACCACACTGGGATGATGGTTTCAAGAGGCTGGACATTTTTGGGCTTAAACAGTCTTTATCTTGGAGAACAAACTTTCATTGGGGCCCAATAAAATTGAAACAGATGCAAACTTTAGCTTTTCTGCCTGGGCACAGCTTTAAACTTGGTGCCGTGTTCCCAGGACTTAACCTCCCCCCTTTTCGGACTAACTAGCTAAATAAGAAATCCTCTGAGCCACATCCCAGAGGTAATTACATTCTGTAGATTCAAGGGGGGGATTCGCAGAAACTTGATCCACAGTACCATGAGGTAGACTCGTGAGGAGTCAAAGCAATTGGCGGTCAGGAGGGAGTTCTCCATGTTGTTGTTCCTTCCTGCTTCTATATTAAATACAGTATTGAACCAGTATTTGCTGAGCAGTGCATTTTCTTTGGAAGGATCTGAGTGACACCGAGTCGGGAGTTGTACCATGCTGGTATCAGGATTTGTTATTGGTGCCCCACAGCAGCAGTTTGCAGAAAAACAGCAGCTGGCAGAAGAAATGAAGAATGCTGGTCTTCATTTGTCAGACCTTTCAAATCTTCACCTCTGAGGATGTTGTATGCTGTGCTCACCTGATAGAGCTCTTTACATCTTCCTCTCCAGTGATCTCTTCAGTGGTCTGAGGGACTCGACAGGCTGAAAGTCCCCTAGAAATTTTTCTGCTTGCCCACAGCCTCCAGATGCACAGTTGCAGTGGGGCTTTGGCTCAGTCTCTAGTCCCAGCATGAACAGCTACTCTGGCTTGCAGCAATAGCAGTCTCCAGTGAACTCACCTCACCAATGGGAATTATAGTGTGCTAGTCCCTTTATTCTTAGCTGTAGACACTGTTGCTTTCAAAGCTATGGCCTCACAGTTTCTGCTTTTCAGTGGCAAGCTCTGATTTCTCTTTCCAGGTGGGAGGCACAGTCCCTGGCTTAAAACTGCACTTTTCTCTCATTCCAGGCTACACATTATTAAAATGAGAACTTCCAGCAGCAAGTTCAAATATCACCCTGGGAATCACTTACACAGTCCAGTTCTTTTCTCCCTGGCTACTTGCTTTTCATAGGCACTCTGCAGCTTTCCCAATACTGGGGCCAGAAGGTCATTGAACAAGTGAAACAGGACTTTGGACAAGTAGCTCACAACAGTCTCTCCCTACTGCCACTTGCTGGAATTCCTTAGTAATCTCCAGTTCTGGCTGGCAGGCAAATGCAGCCTTTTATAACTTTTGAAGAGTCCCCTGCTGATTGGCTGCATGCTTCCCAGGCATTGTCAGTGCCCCTTGAAATTTACCCAGCAGCTCCCCTGCTGCAGGAGTTCCATGGGAGCTGCCATTATTGTTTATATCTTGCTCCCAGACAACTCAACCCCATAACATTTACATAAGCTCTTTAAGGGCTTACAGTTACTTGTCCTGGCTCTGCCCAGCCTACGTGAGCCAGGATACCCTTTACTTTACATAGGGGAGCCCCCACTGGTTCACTGGGGCTCCTGATACACAGGAGCCCATTCATGCACCTTTTTACTGGCCAGGAACAATTGGAGCTTTAAATGTTTCTGTTCTGCTGGCTGCATGTACGCATATGGCACATTAAGTTATTAGTTATTAAGTGAATATTTCATGGTAAATGGGAAGCTTTATCATGAGGAAATAAATTAAAAACGTCTATGTCAAAACAATCAGAAGCTTTATCATGAGGCAATAAAAAAAAGAAGTCTATATCAAAACAATCACATGAAACCATAATATGGGACTGCAAACAGACCTCACACATGCCCGTTTTTAAAGGTATATTAAAAATGTAAAAAAAAAAAGTTACTAATGCTTCTATGAATTGTTGGCAACTTTTTCCAGTGATTGATTTATTGTATTTAAACTGAACATTTTAAACTACTACACCAAGTTTTTCCAACATTTTGTAGGTTGTAGGACAGACTGATCATGGGTATGCTTGCCATATTTCAGGTGTATACATTCCTGCAATAGTGGAAGAGCAATAAACCTCCAAATTTTTGAAAACATTTCACAACATTTCACAAACAAATTATGAAACTATAAACCCATTTAAAATGCAATTTACATAACTAAATATTTTCACATCTAGCAGTGTATAACAAACAAAGATGTGCATGCACATTTTCAGGTATCTAGCTACAAAGGTGGCCATGTGGAAAGCAAAGATATGCTGTAGTGTCAGAAAAAAAAAACATTCTCAGATGCTGAGCCTATATACATTTAAAACTACTTTCAAATCTTATAAATTTCAGCATTCCTTTAGGACACCCTACAACAACACATATTCCATGTTTCATGTCCTTCTACATTGCTCAATAAAAATAATTGAGTAACTGACATTATGAAATGACCAGGGAAGAGTGAAACCAGTAGCAGCAAGCACTACAGATGGATTAAACTTAGATACAGTAGCAGTAATTTAAAAGGTTAATGAAATATGTTTTTAACAAAAAACATTAAGCAAAAGTGTGTCAAATGAGTCATTGCCATCTATAGAAAGGGACATGAAAGGGTGTTTTCAAGAGTTACAAACAGTTTCTGTCTCATGTAAAAGTTTATTAATGATCTCATGGAAAGAATCAGAAACAGGCTGCTTAAGTTTGCTGATGCTACTAGAATGAAAAAAAAGAGTGAAGACATCAGAGGACGTGAATGTATTGTAGAGGGACCTGTCCTGTACACAGTGAGAAAGATTGCAGTGGTACAGTAGCTAGAGATATGCTCCAGTATATGTAGATATATCTAACCATTTCACAAGAAATCACAATTATTTTTAGCATGACTTCCTATGATAGATCCATATATATTTTAAAAATGACTGGGACATGTCCCTGGCTTCTACTGTACATTTACGTGAAACTAAACTATACTGCACTGTGGTACACATTAAGATTTTCATGTAGGTGATAGTTTTACAAAAAGTACAGAGTTTGTAAAAATGATTAAAAAAGCCCCAACTCTCTTTTATATGTTCATATTGTTACACATTTTCAGGTGGAATCACATTATTTTTTTTAAATGTTTTCTTTACATTATAGAATAAAGCACTAATTGCTGTTGTGAGTGAATGACAGCTACATATAAGTGAGAGCATATCAGCTGCATGTATTTGCCTGACACTAATTGATAACTGCACTATTTTTTAAAGAACAATAAAGCACACTTTGAGTAATTATAGCATACTGTTGGGCATGCTGTTCTGTGAAGAAGTCCTTAAAGGCTAATAACAATTCATTCTCAGCCCTGTTATTACCGTCTCAAAATTCCAGTTGTTGAACAAGGGATTGAGGTCACCAACAATCCCCACTGCATCTAATTTGTTTGGTCTCATAATTTCCCCTGAACAGCTGGTCAACATGACACTCTGAGCAGTTTGGGTGCCTGCTGCACACCACCAGGATGATGTACCTGTCCCCATTTCCCCCAGCTCAACCGTGATGGACTCTATGAAACTGTTAGCATCCATGATGTCCTCTTTGTCCTCCATATACTTCTTTACTTATGAACATAGCTAGTCTACTCAGTTCCTGTCAGGCTTATCCCTCCAGACCTCATATGTACCCCTCTATCCTGGTATCTCAGTCATTTTCGTTCCCCACCCACCCACCTAGACCCCATGAGACCTGTCCATATTGTGTATTAGGCTGGAAAGCTTACTTGTTTGGCTGGGTGAACTTCTCAAGAATAATGGATACTTATAAGTGTCAATATGACTGATCGGTCTAATGCACCAGACTCAAGAAGACAATTCTAAGCATTAGGAACAAAGTGTTTGTGGATGTCTTTCAGGATTGTTTCCAAACATAGTATGTAGAAGAGCAGACAAATGATGGTGCCATACTGGACCTTTTCTAGAAATTAGGAAGAATGTGGGTAGTTCACAGTGGAAGATTCTGTTTTGTCATGTGACTACAACATGTTGTTGCTCAGCATCACTTTTGAAGTCTAGCAGCAGAAGTGACAGACACTGGTTCTCGACTTAAAATGAGCAAACTTTAGTATGATGGAGGATGATCAGTCTGTTCGCAGATGATGCCAAGATGGGAGCTGTGGTGGATGACATCAAGAGGTGGAGGGGACTGCAGGGAGACCTGAATAAACTACAGGAGTGGTTGGAAACATGGCAGTTGGGGTTCAATGCCAAGAAGTGCAAAGTACTGCACTTCAGAGCTAAGAACCAGAGGAGGAGCTACCAGCTGGGAGGGGTACAGTTGGGGAACACTGCAGAGGAAAAGGACCTGGGGGTGTTTATAACAGGGAATATGAACAACTCTTCCATAGCCAACAAGATGCTGGAATGTCCAGCAAGGAGATCTCCTCTCGAAGTAGGGAAGTGATCCTTCCTTTGTACAGATCACTGGTCAGAGCTCACCTGGAATACTGCATGCAGTACTGGCACCAAATCCTGAAGAAATACATCAGGCTGTTGGAAGGGATGTAGTGCAGAGCAACTAAGATGATCCAGGTTTTGGAGGGGAATTCCTACGAAGAATGGCTAAACAGGCTTAACATGTATTCCTTGGAAGAGAGGAGGTATTGGGAGACATGATTAAGACCTTTAAGTGTCTGAAGGTGATAAATAAGGGGAATGCAGAAGAGATATTCCTGATCAGAAGGGGGAGAGATACTAGAGGGCACCAACAGAGGTTGGGGGGGAATTTTGGAGGGAGATCAGGAGATGTTATTTCATGGAGAGAGTGGTGGAGAAGTGGAACACTCTACCTGAATAGGTGGTTTCCTGTAGGACAGTGGGCTGCTTCAAGTAGGGTTGGGACACAGTGATGAGGTAATGGCTGTGGAGAGGGGAAAGAGGGGAGGGACAGCTGCAAGTTGAAGGGCTAGCTGCACAATTGAGCAGATTTGATAGACTGTGTGGCCTGTTTCTGCTAGCATTTCATATGTTTGTATGTTTGTTTGAAGAGCTTCTGGAGAGCCACAAGTGATCAGATCCATTAGAGTGATGGAAAATAAAAGGAATATCTTCAACTAGAGGATTAAAGAGGTATCTAAGGCATGTCTTAGACTGCGTGGTAAGAAAGAAAGGCAAAAAAAATCTATTTGGTTTTCCAGGGAGATATGAGAAGCAGACAGGACAAAGGAATCAGCATTCAGAAGGTATAAGGCTGAGCAGTTGGAGGCAAATAAGGAGCTTTACCTTAACAAACTGAAAGAGGACAGTAATGCAATGAGGAGGGCTGAGGTGAAAAAAGAGCTCAAAATAGCAGATGAGGTGACAGAAAATGGCAAGGTCTTTTTTAGGTACATCTGTCAGAAGAGGAAAACTGGGGAAAAATGAAAGGTCGAGAGGGGCTATGGGTTGAGTAGGACTAGCGAACAGCAAACATAGCAAACTGATATTTCTGCTCAGTCTTCATGAATGCAGAAAAGGAGTCACTACATGGATGGTGCATTAGAGTTGAAAGATTGGCTAAGTTTGTAATAAGAATCATCAGTGAAGACAGAGTGCTCATGTTTCTGAGAGTTTGAAGGTGGAGAGATCACCAGGACATGATGGACTGCATCCCAGATGCTCAGAGAGTGGGTGGACTCTGGGAGCCTCTTGGAAGACATGTTCAACTGTTCTCTGGTTAAAGGTGTGTTCTCTATAGATTGAACAGTGGTTGATGTTGTGTCTCTACATAAAAGTGGTGACAGGGGAGAGCTGGACAACTAAAGCCTGATCAGATTGATTCCATTGTACGGACACTGCTGCGACTATTATTATGGAGTCATTGGTAGACTTCCTGAGGGATTTATGGAGCCCAGGGCTGTAAACACCCTGGCTTCCTGAAAGAGAGGCTGCCCAAATATACCTCATAACATTTTTCAACACTGTGTTTCAGGCAGTGAATAAGGGCCATGTGGTGGACATCCAGCATCTTACTTTCATCAAGTCCTTTGACTCAGTGTCCCATAAACATCTTAAAAAGCTGTTGGTTGACTTGGGGGGATATATAACAAGGTGGGCAGAGAACTGTTTAGGGGAAAAAAATCAATTGGTGTTGCTAAGTGGAAGGCACATTAAAGTTAGGAGGGTGATCAGTAGGGTATCCTAGATGTCTGTCATAGGTACTGTGCTCATCAATTGATTTATATGTGACATTGGAGAAAGGGTCAGAGGCAAAATGTGTCTCTTTGTAGATGACACAAAGATATGAGTCAGGGTTAACAATGAAGAAAGGGTTAGAGGTATGAAAGAAGACCTACAGTAGAGTAATTTGAAAAGTGGTCAAAGATCAGGCAACTCAACTTAGTTTTATTACGAGGTAAGTGTGCTAAACAAACAACTGCCTATTTTCAGGCACTACCAGGGAAATTACAATCAGAACAGAATATAATGAAAAATGCAATAATGCAATATAGTACAGACAATGGTAGAGACCATTTCAGCGATGCTGGCACATTGTTTACCCAAGAGAAAAATCCATTCCAATCAGACATTGATCAATATTGGAAGGATGGTTCTAATGTACATCTGGCCTTCTTCTATACTCATAGTTTTGTATGAAGCTTTAGTATGAACCATTATTTATTTATTTGATAACTGGGTATGTACACTAGTTTGAGGGACTGTTTTAAGGTTTGAACTGGACCATCTGGATGGCACACTCAGTGCTCTTGAAGCAACATACAACTTGAGGAGGCACATATAGTACCGCTCAAGCATAAAGATTTAACAAATAATACAGGTAGAAATAACCAGCAATACAGTGAATGCAGTAAGCAACATTATAAAATGGGTAGTCTAAATCCGACAATGTGATTGGCTAGTTACCCATGCATGAAATTTGTTCCATGCATGGGTAAAAAAAGGTCTGGCAGTAAAAAGGTCAATATCCATAAGCCATGGAACATTGCCATTTTTACTGTCTGCCATCTTTGTATTTGACAAGCGTGAGGAAAACAGAGTTTGGATTATTCAGCCTACCCATTTGGGATAATGAATGCAGGCATGAATTGACTGGTCTCAATGGTGCACCACAGACATTCTGTCTGTCTCTCTCTTTTCTTTGTGGGTGTTGAATTTCTGTCACGGAAATGGGCATTCTCGTTAGTCACTCCCAGGTCTGATGCCCATGCATGTATGTAGGTGCTGTTTCAGGAATCATGCTGCCTCTGTTGCTGCCCTGCTTTCTGGTTGCTCAAAGCTCACAGCAAGGCAAGGCTCATGGCCCACTAATTTAAAACTCTCATTTGATTTTCTGTCTCCTTTCAGTACATCAAACTCTCCTACTCCCATCAAGGCAAGACTGACGACCCGCTGTTGTAAACCTGTCACTTGATTCTCTCTGTCTCCCTTCAGTACATCAAATGATCCTATTATTAAACGGTCCTACTAGGCAGAGTCATTTGTTGGTTACCATTAATATTTTTACTTCAGCTGGGGCTTGTCAGGCAGTAATTAGTTAAGAATTTAGATCTGCTGTCATAACAATTTGGTCTCGGGACTTTAGAATGTAGGGGGAAAGTTCAGATCATGCTTTATGTGCAGTGCTTCTTGTTCTCTCTCTGGCTGCAGTAACAGCAAAATTGTACCGGGAGCCTCGCCGATTATTCAGAAAGATATGCAGCTGGCAAATGTTAAGCATCCACTCCTGTTGCTGCAATTGTGCTGCCTATAGTAAAAAAATGCTGGCTGTCACGTAGCAACCCTGTGTCAAATGCTAATGACCTCATAAATATTAACACAATGACTGTTTTATGATGGATTAGCAGTGTTACATTTTTTTTCCACATACAGCAAAATTTTTTTAACTGTACAAATTTAAATAAATATAGCAGCCCATTTTATAAGTGCAATTAGATGCTCAAGGTGTGTGTATGGAACATATTTTACCGCACCCAGGGGCTAAAAACACTGAGCCAAGGCCTAATGCCTTTTATGCCCCGGCCATGTAGTAAAACATGTTCCGTTCACACCCTGTAGTGTCTTATTGCTTACAAAATAAAAGTTTTATGAGTAACAGAGAATACACATTATATACCAGAATATTCAGACATAGTACACTTGATTTGAATCAAATGAGGATTATTTAAATAAAAATATGGCAACAAAGGACTTAACTCTATCTGTTAAAGGTAACCAATATCCTTTTAACATAGGTGTTCTTACTTACAAACATACAGTAGCTGTAATTCAGTAGAATATGTTTCCTAAGGTTGGATCTGAATGCTAGATGCACAGTACTACAAAAAAATGCTAAGAGCAAAATAATTCAATGTCTTTGCACATGTCAAATAAAGGAAAGGTTACTTATTGTAATGCAGCTTCTAGGGGTAGTTAGGAATGTCTGATTTTGGAACCTTATGATGCAGACATGCAGTGTCACTTTTAAAAGCACAGCTACAGAGGAAGGGGAGTGTTAGTGACAAAGTAAATTATAATGCAGTCTAAGTTAAAAACACCCACAATACAGGGGAGCATCATCACAGGCTTGATAAAAGGGTGCAGTGAAAAGTGAGGTGGGATTTTGCCAGTGCAAACTGGCATATACTGTATTATTACAGTATATGTGACATCCCTCCTTTTCATGTTAGAGTTAGAAGATTTGCAGCAGTTTAATGCAACATACTGTAGCTCAGTTCAGGCAAAAGACAGCTTAGGCAACGACCATGTGAACTTTTCAGGTGAGATCATTCTTAATTCTATATGAGAGTCCCAGTCTAGAATTTATAAACCTGCACAAGCCATATACAGTACTTGCAGAGTGGAGCCAAGAGAAGTGTCCAGAGTATCTCCCTGATACTCAAAATAAGTCATAGAAAAGAACCATCATGGCTTTTTGGTAGTAATAACCAGGATAGTTTAACAGTTTTGGTAATGATCCAAAAAACATAGATTGTCACTTAGTTGGTTTCAGAAATAATTTGTTTTGATACAGCCAAGGTTGGACAGAAGTAAATCAATGTTACATTGCCTGATTAATTCATTTATACAACTATACAATAGGACTAGGTCATTTGCATCTAATGCAAAAAATGACAAAGTAATGCTCATGAGGAAGGGAAAAGAACTGCAAACACAGTATTGTGTGAGGTGGGGATTAGGCTAGAACAGACTTCATAAGAAAGGGACATGAGTGTTATCAAAAGTAGCAGCATTACTGAAGAGTACCATAAAGCGTACTGCATGTGAAAGCCAACGGGACACTGAAATGCATTGGCAGGGACTTTTCCAGTAGAAGGAATGCAATGATTTGTCCTCTCTATAGGTTTTATATTCCAGTCCACACATGGAATAATGTGCACATTTCTGGAACCCTCACATTAAGAATGACAAAGATTGCATAGAATTGATCCAGAGGAGGGTCATCTAAATGATAAATGGGTAGCATGAAAAGACATGAGGAAGGACTGGTTGATCTGAATATGTAGTCCTTAGAGGGCAGAAGGGAATGCAGAGCTATGCTTTAAACTTTTGGATATCGGAAGGGACTTGGCAGGGTAGACTGCCAGCAACTGTTTAGGCAATGTGAGGGTCTGTGAGAAGATGGCATAATTATATGTTGATGATGGTGGTATGGGATTTAGGGGCAATGTGAGAAAACATTTCTTCACAGAGAGGGTGGTTGACAGGTGGAACCATCTACCTGGGGGCGGGCTTATCAATTCTGAGATGGTTACATGTCATAGCAGAGGGTGGGATAGACACATGTGTATATTTAAAATAACATAGAGGAAGAAGGGTCATGTGTGAGTCACTCAAGTAGCAAATAGAGATGCAGTGAAATAAAATGTTTTGTGAAACTGTGGTGACACTTCGCAATTTTGCCCACTGCCGATGACCACTGCAAATGGCAGTAAGTACCCCACATACACACACACACACAAATCAGCCCCAACTCATTGGTGTCTAGTGGGCTCCCCTGGCCATCAACAGCCATAATTTACTAGATAGGCACTCCGTTGCTTGACTCCCGCCATTTGTTTTATAAAAAAAAATAAAAATTCAAACCCAATTCCCTGGTGTCCCTAAACGCTCATTCATTTAAGTGATCTGTCATGCTCAGTCTGTCTGCCAGCCATGGAGGTGAGTGGAGGCTGTGCCAGTGGCCCAATTGGGGTACTGTGGGGTGGAGCTGGGTGGGAGCTGCTAGGTAATGATGTGGGGTGGGGGGTCTGCTAGACACCAGGAGTTGGGGTTGAATTTTTTAATAAAACAAATGGCCGGGGGCCAAGGTAACTGGGGGAGGGGTACCTATCTAATTAAATTATGCCGGTGATCGGCCAGGGGGGAAACACTAGACACCAGGGAGTTGGGGTAAATTCATTTTTTTTGATAAAACAAATGGTAGGGGATCAAGGTAACTCAGGGGGTGCCTATCTAATTAAATTACTGCTGGTGACTGGCCATGGGGGTGACTGGACGCAAGGGAAAAACAATTTGGCCCAGTGAGCTGCCGGGGGGGTGGGGGGACCACTAGACTCCAGGGAGAACTTTGGGAAGTGGCTAATGACCACTAAATTTCCCCATGGGAGGTGAAATTACTTCTGCAGGAGGTAAAATTTCACCATGGGTGATGACATTTTGCCCGCGGGTGGAGAAATTTTGCCCGCGAGTGAAATTCTGCTTGAGGGCAAAATTTTGCTAGCAACAGAGGGCAAAATTTCACTTTTCACCCAGCAAAATATTTCACGAAATGCAATAATTATATGAAATATTTCTCTGGGTGTCATTTTCCAATTTTGCACAACCCCAGTAGCAAAGCAGCACTACACATTGGGTACTCTAAGTAGGCCCTACTAGTGCTAGACTGGTAGCACCTAAGGTAGGGACTGCATAAATATGATGGAATTAGGGTCTTTCTGTGCCTAAACTTCTATGTTTCTATTTTTCTGTTAGCCTGCAATCAGAGCCCCTGCATTTCTCTTTGACACCCCAGTTAGATCCCTTTTCTTCTGTTACACTGCAGTACTATCATTGTTTGCTTGTTTGTGTTATTGATTATACTGGTAAGCATAGTAGGCAAGATAATGCCCATTTTCTCTAGAGACCATAATAAGTTAAGCATTTCTAAAATTTAATTTCACAATGAAAACAGTACAAATAATAGAAATGCAGCATATATCATGGTTAAGGCTATAGTTTTTTCACAACAAAAAGTGGACAATTTCACGGCACCAGCATGGGGAAAATATAGAGTTATTGCATGGCAATGCACAGCATACATGAACAATATTTATTAATGTAGAAGAACAATATTTATTATGCAACACGTTAAAAGTTTTTAAAAACATTGAAAAATAAAAAAAAATGTAATATTAGCATCTGCAGCTTTCAATTTACTGTAGTTTACTTCAGTTTGTTTTGCTGTAACCTGCTGTAGACATGCAATATCTCCAGCTTGATACTCCTGTGATTATCTGCCAGCAGTGTAGCATAATGGGAAAATGATCTCTTAGCAGTCTTCAGTCTTGGAAGCAGCCAGTATCTTTTTGGTTACAGATATTGGCATGGTAGCACGAGGTTGAAGCAATGTGCAGGTAAAAATGGCTGTAAGTTAACTTGGATTCCTGGCTTGTTTTGAACACTGAGAGCAACTACAATCAAATGTTCTCTGGTTTTTACAGGTGTTTTGGCATCAGGGGAGCATGTCTGGGAGCAAGTCTGGGAGCTCTGTGCTGCATATTTACGCTGCTTGGGATACAATGTTGGAATTTTCCAGGAGAACTACCATTTTCATGCTAGAGCTGTAATTTCATGGAAATCATGAATTTGGTGATGCCCATGAAAAAAATACAGCCTTAATCATGGTTGGTAATTACAATGGCATGAAGACATCAAACTATAACAAGCACTAAGACTTTGTATGAAACTTTCTAGCACTGTTTGGTATTCCTCAATGGAAAAGCAAATAAGAATGACTGAGATGTTATTGCATGGGTATTTCTAATCTTGTCTGAAGGAGTAAAAAGTCTGGTTATGCATTTTGGGTAGTTACCCAGCACCACCTTATGAATAAATGCAGCAAGTTTGACAGTTTATGATCTTCAAAAGAGAGAGAACTCATGCACTCATAAAGAGTGTAATGGTGAGTTCATAGTGGAAGATCAGTTACAAACCAACAAACATGGTTGTACAAAGTATTAACTCTGGTCAGAAATCCCACCCCCACCAAAGAAATACAGATCAGCTCATAGCCAGTTGTAGATAATAGGAAACTGCAGCCAACAGTCTCCTAGTTTACCTAACCAGGTATTTTCTAATTCTGAAAAGCATTCCAATCTTCTGATGAACTCTCTTAACCAACCTAGTAATATGTGGACCATATGTTAATGAACTGTCCACTGTTGAGCCCAAATGTTTAAACTCATTGACTGTCTTAATAAAGTCACCATCTAGAAATGCAATTTTAAGTTCTAAATTTACCCTCTTATGTTGCCAAGCAAAAAGCATGTTTTTTTTGATAATATTTAAGATCATCTTGTTTGACCTAAACCAAAGTTGAAAATCATCAGAATCTTCTTGAATCAAAATATTCAGTGTCCCCTGCTCCTCCCTGTCCCCAAACAATACTACACCATTGGCATATAATACAATCACAGAGGAATGACAAACACTGGGTAGATTGTTCAGAAAAAGGAGAAGAGAAGGTGTCCTAGAATAAAACCCTGCAGGCCTCCACAATCGATTTTCCTGTAGTCAGAGAATGGGTCCATGACCATGGTCCTTTGTGCCCCACTGGTCAAATATTCACCAAACCAATTAACTACCTTGCCTGTGACATTTAGACATAACAGTGTTTTAAGCAGTAGAGGATGGTCTACTAAATCAAAATCCTTGTTGAGATTCCCAAACGCCATGGCCACCAAGCCAACAGAATTGATTGACCAATGGATGCAGTCAGTTAAACCCACCAAGGCCATTTCAGTACTGTGTTCCTCTTGAAAACCATGTTGTCATGGAGTATAAAGATCAAAGGTCACCATAAAATCATTTAATTAACAAAAACTACTCTTTCTAAGATTTTTGACTGGGTGTCCAATAATGAATTGGGCCTGTACTGCCAGGATCCATAACTGAATCACTTTTGTGAACAGATAGAATAGTCACCAGCTTACAGGCTTGTGGAAAAACACTGTAGCATAAAGAATAATTAAACAACTGTATGATAGGAAAGTCCAGACCATCCGGTCATGTACAAGGCTTCATATTACACTTATTTAAATAAAATTTTACATCAGCATATGTTAACATTTTAAAATAAAATTGTCATAACAAATTGTGGGGAAAAACTGGGTCAGTAAACTTATTGGTCCCAATTAACAAAAGTCTCGATAATGTCGCAAGCCACGGGTGTGCCAAGCATATGGCGCATGGGGTTTGCAGCACTCCCCAGATGGCAATTGGGATTCTTGATCCAATTGCACCAATTGCAGCCAGTTGAACCTGCTTTTTACTTGTCTAACTGGTGGCAATCTTGGGACCCTTTTTATGGGCTTGCACCAAATATTTGGCACAAGCTGCCGCAAAGTGGTCAAAGTATTGTAAATGTGCCCAATCTTGGATGTGGTGCAGGGTACAGCAATGTGTTTTCTGCAGCTACACCAAAAAAATGGGTTTGACACAGGATTTGATGGAAGCCCTGTGTCAGTCTTCTTGAATCAGGCCAGTTGCTATCATTTCCAGACAATGAATCTCTAAATTTTGAAAATCCCCAAATTGCTCATTAAATAGTGTGGGTGCATGTTCTCAATCGATGATCAATTTGTGATCATGTTTAAGAGTATGGACATCACAATCCAAATTTGTTCCTGAAAACTCTTTGAAAGGTTCCCAAAAATTACACTGATAATCCATAGTTTGAAGTTGTTTATTTTTGTGATAGACTATTTTTGTTTTCCTAATTAAGGATTTATACCTGTCACGCTTGGTTTTATACTCAACTAGTCTCTCGCTATCCTGTTTTGTTTTTATATATTTTGCTCATATCTTCTTCTCTTTCCTGAACATTTTTAGTATTTCCAAGGTAATCAACTCTGATTATTACTCCTCACTCTTAATTTCTTAATAGGAATCAGGGTGTCACATATTGCATTAAACAAGAAGGAAAGTCTATTAAGGGCTAAATCAATTTGGTCAATGGTATCCAACAATGACCAATCAACTCCAGACTATAACTGGATGAACTTGTAAGGATCTAAATGCTTGTGATTATGAAAACTAATAGCAACTGTTTTTTTTCTTTTAGCTCTTTTGCTGACCAATGACAGTAAACCAAAGAATGGCAACTAATATCATCAGGCAGAGGGCAACATTCAACTACTTTCTATGGCTGAGAAACAGTAATCCAATCAAGTCCTGAATGTACTCTAGATACATAATTCTAATGGGTAACTACATTTGTTACTTGGTGGAAGCCAAGATCCTTAAACAACAAGCAAAATTTATCTGAACTCCCATTTAACTAGTTAGAATTAAAATCACCCAGTAACAATCTTCCATATTTGAGGGTAAAATTTTAAAAAAATAGCATGAATAACATGCATACCATCATCCTGGCATCCTGGTGGAATATGAACCTCATCAATAATGATGATCTTGACTCCACCTAGTATCAAGTTAATAGACAAAAAAAAATCACACTTGGACTTGGTTTGGGGAGGGGGCAATTCAGCCACCTTTAAATCCTCCCTTACATAACAAATATCCCCAGACCCCTCTTGCCCATTCAATCTTTCCTAATTTTTTTTTATTTTTTTATTTATTATACTTGTTGCTTCCTGCCCCAGTCCTGCTTCCCCAATGACTGCCATCTGCCACAGGTATCCCCTGGCTTACCCCCCAGGGTGGGGCCACAGCCTCACAACCCACCCGTCTATGATGGGTAAGGTGTCAATTCTGACTGACATTGCCTCCCTGGCTTCCCCTCAGGGAGTGGATCAAGGCTAGTTGTGAGTGCTTTTGGAACCAGTATTTAATCTGTGGCAGCATGGTGAGGAGTGATGAGGACCTGGAAGCAGGGCAGCATCATTCAGAGTGCCCCAAAGAGATTTTTCTTGTTTTTCCAGGAGGCAGGGACTTGCAATGGCACCCAGTATCCACCCCGCCTCCTGAAGCATAGTGACGCTGATTGCTGAGGTGCTCCTGGCCTCTGCCAGGGGTCCCTAATGCACAGAGCATACTTCCCACCCTCCTCCCAGAGAAGGAGAGCAGTCCACAGGATGCTTCATCCTTCTTCCCTGGCCATCCCTCGGATGACCTGGGTTTGTTCCCAGCGTCTTAAGTGGAAATCCAAACACTGTGCTGATGGGTAATCTTTTCTAAATGTTAAATATCCACCTATTTGAATACAGTCACCTGGTATACTGTTATGTAACCATGATTTTGATGTTTATATACTATAAAATGAGTTTTCCACACTCCAGGCCTCCAACAATTCATTATCAGCCAAAATACTCTGTATATTTAAATGGGCTATCTTCAAAGATGGTTGCAATCCCTTATCCTGGTTAGAGGTTCTAGTATGGTCATAATGGTGTGAGTGGGGAAGAACACCACCTGACAGAAGTAGCAACAATAATATAAGTATCCTTAGTGTAAACACATTATATCTCGGCTCTTCATTGCACCAAACTGGAAATTTGTTTAAGGCAGTAACCCTTGACACTTTTATTAAGCCAAGACATGTTTTAAAGAGAAAGAAAAAAATCACTTTAGAGATGCTGTTATCAACTGAGGATGTTAATGGATGAATGAAGTTGCTTGCAAAAGGGCTAATCATTTTACCCAAACATTTGTAGTCAGGCATCCAGAGCTACACCTCTGACAGCTCTGTTTCACAGCACACTGGAAACAGGAGTGGCTCTGGAGGACTGGAGGAGGGTGGATATAGTCCCACTACACAAAGTGCTAGCAGGGAGGAGGCTGGCAATTCTTTTTTTATATTTTTACTTATTTATTATGGGCTTGGATTACAACCTTTGAGCTAAAAGCTCATTTACAAAGGTTCCACATCAATGAACAGTTAAAACAGCACATTCTACAAGTAATCAAAGTGAAGATTACAGGAGTACTAACTTTAACTCTGGCAAAACATTTGTAGTTCTCAGAGGAAAAACAATAATTACAATTGATTTTGTGAATGGGTGAGGAATTCTTGTTACATGATAATACAGTTACATGAAAGACAAGGTAATTAATAAATTCAATGTAGGAAACTAGCACAGCCAGTTAGCTTTGTCAAGACTGGGGGGGGGGGAGTGGATGTTGAAAGATTGTTAAGGTGGGAGCAGAGAGGAAAGAAAGATAGAACAGTACGTGTATAAGTTTGTTTAGAGATGGGGAGTGGTGGTAGAATGGTGGTTAAGTAACAAGTATGGGGAGAAAAAAGTGCTGAGGTATTCAGTAGTAAACCTAGGTCACTTTGAATGGCTAGCAGAAGCAGGTACACTTATAGGCTAGTCAGCCAGACATCGGTGGTGGGACATTTAATGGGATCACTGCTGAAGGAATGGATTGTGGAATATCTTGAAACAATTAGGTTACAAAACCCAAGGCAGCATGGTTTCACAGGGGAGGTCATGTCAAATGAATCTGATAGTTTTTTTGACTAGGTGACCAAGGAACTAGATCAGGGTGGAGTAGTGGATGTGGCCTACCTAGATTTCAGTAAGGTGTTCAACACTGTTCCACACAGGATACTAGTAAGCAAGCTGGGTAGCTTAGGAATGGGTCCAAAGGTGATAAACTGGGTAAGAAATTGGTTAAGGAACAAGCGACAGAGGGTGGTGGTAAATGGAGTTCACTCCAAGGATGAGAGGATGATCAGTGGGATGCCTTAGGGATCATTCCTGGGACTGGTCCTCTTTAATGTCTTTATAAGTGCCATTATAGAGGAGTTGTAAGGGAGGGTCAGCTTCTTTGCAGATGACACCAAAATCTGCTATAGTGTGGACACTCCAGGATCATGGAAAAGATGAGCAGAGATCTGAGAAAACTGGAGGAGTGATCAAGGGAATGACAGCTGGGTTTCAATACAAAAAAGTGCAAAATCATACACTTAGGGCACAGAAACCCAGGGGCAGAGTCTAAAATGGGTGGAGTGGTATTGATGACCACCATACAGGGCAGAAACCTTGGGGTAATCATTATCGAATGACCTACAGGTTTTCAAGCAGTGAGAAAAGGCAGTAAGGAGGAAAAGGTGGATGCTAGGGTGCATAAGGAGAAGTTTCACCAGCAGATAATGTGAGGTGGTGTTTCCTTTGTATAGATCAATGGTAATACCCTACCTAGAGTATTGTGTCCAGTTCTGGAGACCACATCACGGGAAGGACATAGACCGAGTTGGGGTGGTCCAGAGAAGGGAAATGAACTAAAATGGTACCGGATCTGCATCAAAAACCTTATGAGGGGAGACTAACTGACCTCAATAACTGTACCTTTGAACAGAAGAGGGAGAGGGGAGATGTGTTAGAGACCTTTAAATACCTCACATGGGTAAATAAGGTACAGGAGTGGAGTATTTTTTAGAAGACAATGTGCTTGAGAAGAAGGGTACATGTTATAAAGTTGGAGGGTGTATATCCAGGAGAGATATTAGAAAGTACTTCTTTACAGAAAGAGTGGTGGATTCCTAGAACAGCCTTCCAATGGAAGTGGTGGTGGAAACATATTGGTGGGGTTCACAAATGCATTGGATAAGCACAAAAGAATCATTGTGGAAAGGATGGGGAGGGAAAAAGAGCTGTAGATCAGGCACAGTGTGATGTAATGGTGTAGGTAGGGAGAAATGAGCAGATTGGATGGACCAAGAGTCCTTATCTGCCATTCAAATTCTATATTTTTTTTATTTTAGTCTTTGGTAACCGGGTACGGCCCACTAGGCAGAAGTGCCTGTTTTCTGGGGTGACCTAGGAGCACTGAGCGGTTAGGTGACTTGCTTAGAGTCACACAGTATGCAAGTGGAGGTTGTGAGAATCAAACTCAGGTCTGGTCTGCTGGATGTACCAAGCTTGTTCACAGCTCATTCCTCTAACCTCTAAGCTATACTGCCAGCTCAATATTTCTATGTGTTTCTATATTATATATATATATATATATATATATATATATATATATATATATATATATATATATATAGTATATTATATTTCTATGTAATATTCTATGTAAGTTCTATGTTCAGGTCAAAGTACATTTGAATAGTGTTCTTGGTTAAAAAACACAAATGTAACCCCCCTGCAAATGGGGGTTCCCAAAAGACTTCCAGGAGCTTGCTTGAATGCTCCAAGCCTGAATGGTGTTTGGCATTTAAGCCATTTATCAGTGAGTGTTTTTAGAACCTCTGGTACTGTCTCTTTAAGAGCTGTCTGCTTGCAGACATAATTAGTTTGTATGGGGGACTGTGTGTTTCTTTGATTGAGTACCACTCAAGCTGCTGCCAATTCACTTCATTTTTGCAGTCACTAGGAGTGCAAAGGGAACCTATCTGACAGATGTAACTGTTTGCCAGAAATTATTTAGAGTAATAATGAAATTACAGTTTGTCTAACTTGCTTTCTTTGCAGTCAGAACTGTGTCTGCTAGTTCCCATTCTAGTTTTGAACTGCTGAACTGGACCAATCAGTGTGGGTAAGCTAGCTCTAAAATGGTGCCTTGGACCAATCAGAACTTGACTCATAATCTGAGCCAGCCACAAGAGGATTGTATGGGCAGTGACTCTGGGAGATGTAGTTTAGACTTCAGCACCTTTTGGACCAACAGCAGCAGTCTATTGTGAGTGACAGCCAATCCAGTCAAGAACTGGGAGGAACTCAAAGGAAGTGCCCGGTTTTGTCGGTTGGAGTTTCAGTTGAGCTTTGGCAGTGAAGAAGGAAGGAGCCCTGTGCTTTTCAGTGTGCAGTTTTAGTCAAAAACGTGTTAAGGCCCAGAGTTCCGGTCTGCAGCTTGTTAGGACTGAATCCGTCCTGTGAAAAGAATCAAAGGATCTCTGAAGAGTAGAAACCAGGCTCACCCTGTAGAAGACTGGAGGAATTGCTGAAAATTACACTCGTCTGTCAGGAACTGAATCTGCTGTGTGTTCTCCGGTATTGTGCAGTAATTGCGATCGGGATACAGATGCAGCCTGCCTGGTATAGTGCTTTCTTTTATATGGATGTGTGAAGAGGTTTGTGCACCTCAAGTGAGCCCTGCTGACATTGAAGGACCCTATCTTATTTGGAGGTCTTGAGTACTAATTCAGGTCGCTCCTGTTGAATTGCCGCATTAAATCCAAATGGAATTACTGTACTGCTGACTGTTTAATTCTCTTTTCTCTGTGTGAAAGGCCCCTACCAGCTGCCACGGTTTGGACTAGCCACTAGGGCTTGGGTACCCAGGGACAGTAACTGATAGGGATAGGCCTGTGCACAGAGCCATGGTAAGATTATTAAAGTGATAAGCTAATTAACCTGATTTCCCTGTCCTTGTTATATCCCCTAAATAAATCAGAGCTGCTTGTTTCAGCAAAGTTATACTGCCTGGAGGTATTTGTCTATGTTAAAGTACTGTACTGTGATTGTTGCACTGTATCTCATTTCACAGGAGGTCCCAGTGCCGGAACAGACCTGGGGGTAAGTGTATACTGTGAAGGTAATTCTGATATATTGTGTGGGCCACTAGTGGGAAGAAAGGGGTTGCAGTGTCCCAGAGGGCTGTGACCAAGTTAGTTTAACTATTGCAAACCCTGACCTCTGGGTGGAGGCACCGCATTGGATCCAGGCCCTCAACCTGTTAGTGGCAAATCAGGCAGGGGTAGTAGCCCCTGGGATAGCGCCATCTAGGGGTTACATCTTTGAGGCTCACCGCTGGGATTGTGTGTCCTCTAGTGGCCATATTTACAAACCACTGTTAAGAAAAAATGGGTACCCCAACAGAAGTGGCTGTGTACCGGTTGGTGGAGTGGTGTACTGGGGAGGAGATCGACCCCCAAAATGCTATGCTTATCCTGGACATCCCCCTGGGTATCAATACGGACACTGTGCAGGGAGTACTTTCCAAGGTGGAAGGTTTACAAAACCCTGCGGTGGTGGGTCGGCATGCTAATCTGCTCACCCACACTTTCCTGGCCCTAGTAGAGTTTAAGGATCCCATAGATAGCTCCAAAGTGCCACAGACCATTACCCCAGAGGTAGCCCTCACTGCTTGGAGAGTGATAACTATGGACAGTAAAGACCCGGGGGGGAATCAGCCCCCACCACTATCTGAAACTTTTGAGGAGAAATTTGCTGAATGGTTGCTGGGAGAGGGGAAAACTGTGGAGGACTTGAAGAAACTATTCTTGCCACCTGGGGTGTTCCTCCCCAACACCTCTCCTGCTCCAGTGCCCGTAATGGTGGCTGAAACCAATGCAGACTCCTATTTCTGCACCTGCCATTAGTCACGACTCATCAAGGTTGAGGATCTTCTGGCACCCTCCCACCACCCAAGGGAGGATGACTGGGAGACCTTGATAGACTATGTTGCCCCCAAGTGCTAGAATGGCATCTCGAAGGTAAAAGCTAAAGAGGGTTAGTGAGAGCCCCAGGTCCTGCCCTGGCTACCATCCATGCTAAACGGGCCAGTAACCCTGAAGCGACTGCACAGGCCTATCTTGAGGCCTTGGAGAATGTATGGGAGCCCAGATTCTGATGAGGACCTATGGTGGAGAGTAAGAAATGCACAACAGTACCAAGGGAGTTGTTGTCTGTGTATGTCTCTCGGCTGAAAAATTGTTGCAAGAATGCCTCAGAAAGGGTGGTTGCCAGCGATTGAACTGGACCGAACCAGACTGGACAGAATCCTTAAGTCTGCCCCTTCTCAGAACTGCTGTTGCTTCAGTTACGCCTGGCAAATCGACTGGAATCCCCACCCTCCTATGATGAGTTAATGAGAGAAATTCGAGGAGTTGAGAAAAGGCGACCTCGAGGTACCTGCACCAACAGCTGTGGTTACGACCGAGTGACTGAGGGTGACCCATCAAGTGAAGTTCTAGGGCAGAGGTTGACAGTCAATGAGTGCTCTGACAAGGAAAAGATATGCCACAATGGGGCGAACTGTTGAGAGAGATCCGGAATTAAAAACAGTCCTTTATGAAGGCCACGCCTGCAAGTACTGGCCCTGACCTATATCCGACTGCATCTGCTATGGGGTGTGGATACCCACCCATGTATCTCCAGCTGATAACAGCTCCAAACTCAATTCCTTGACCATGGAAGTGGAGAAACTGACGAGATGTCTCCAAATGCTTATCACGCCGCTGACAGAGATGGCACCAGGTTTCCAGTTAGTAATACCCCGCCCTGACTCCCAGTGTGGCGCCGCCAGCTCAAACTCCAGAAAGTATGTTTTGCTATAATTGTGGAAAGATGGGCACATGAAAGGGAATGCCAGTCCCAAAAGACACTGACAAAGTTGCATATAGGCTGCCAAGGAGAGCTTCGGAGAAGAAATCAGTGGTTAAGAGGTACCATATGATCCCAGTGAGGGCACCAAAATGCTAATTCACGTCCTTTTGTGGCAAGGTCGGTGCCAGGCCCCACCACCTCTCCAGACTGGTCCAGAATAGTGGGTCCCTCCATGGAGACCACTGTAAAGGTGAATGGAGTGTCTACAAGAGCTGTATTAGACAGTGGCTCCCAAGTGACAATTATGTTCCAGGATTGGTATCAGAAGCATTTGTCAGACGTACCCTTACAACCATTAGAAGGACTGCATGTATGGGGTTAAGTGAGAAGGCCTACCCTATTCCGGTATATCCGAATTTGGCTGTCTTTCCACCTCCGTGGCTGGAGTGGCGAAAAGTAGAGACCCTAGCCTTAGTGTGTCCCCCACTGGACTGTATGATGGTGTCCCTTTGTTGATTGGAACAAATGCTCATATGTTCGGAAGGCTGGCACAGTTGTATTATGAAAACAGGGGTCAAAGACTAGTAGAGCTTTAAGAGTTCGGCTTTAATTAAGAAGGCTTATGAGGCACAGAGATGCTGAAAAACAGAACCAGAGGAACCGGTCGGAATTGTATGGAAGAAGGATCCTGAGTCTCTGATCCTGGCGCCAAATGCCCAGTGTACCTTACAGGAGAGGTCCGTATCAGAAAGGATGTTAAGAATAAAATATTAATGTTGGATGCACCAGGCGATGGAAAATTGCCAGAGGGACTGCTGGTCAAGCTTAGTATTTTGCCCGCTAGAGCCCATGCTTATGCCAGAAGGGTAATGGTCCAAGTTCATAATGTGTCTGAAAGAGACATTCGAGTAAACAGAGGTTGCATCCTGGCTAATGTGCATTGTGCAGACACTGCAGTGCTACCCAGCAGCAAGAGTTCAAGGAAGATGGCAGAGTAACGCCTGACTTGTTTGATTTCTGACTCCTTTACAGCTGAATGGAAAGTGAGGATCAGTGAGAAGCTTGCCCAGAGAGACCAGGTGTTTTCTTTAAAGGAATGGGATGTAGGATGCGTGCAAGGAGCTGAGCACAATATCCGCTGCATGACGAAAGACCATTTCATGAGAGGTCTCGACGCCTGGCACCTGCTGACATAGATGATGTGAGACGGCATCTGCAAGAGATGTTAGCTGCTGGTGTAATACAAGAATCCAGAAGCCCTTATGCTTCCCCATTGTGGTAGTGAGGAAAAGAATGGAACAGTAAGGATGTGTGTGGATTATCGCACCTTAAACCGCGGACTATCCTGATCAGTACACAATGCCCGCATTCAGGATGCTTTGGACTGCCTAAGCGGGAGCAAGTGGTTCTCTGTGCTGGATCTCCGCAGTGGGTACTACCAGATCCCGATGGCCCCAGAGGACCGTGAGAAGGCGGCCTTTATCTGTCCGCTTGGCTTTATGAATTCATGAGGATGCCTCAAGGATTTCAGGTGCCCCAGCCACTTTCAACGATTGATGAGCGTGCAGTGGGACATGAACTTACTAGAGTGCCTGGTATACCTAGATGATGTTATTGTGTTTGGCAGCTCACTGGAGGAACATGAGAGCAGATTATTTAAGGTATTGGACCGACTGGAGGACTTTGGCCTTAAACTGTCCATTGATAAGTGTCAATTCTTTCAAACATCAGTAAAGTATGTGGGACACATAGTATCCACCGAGGGAATAGAGACCGACCCAAGTAAAGTTGAGGCCTTGACCACCTGGCCACAGCCCAAAAATCTAAAAGAACTGCAAAGATTCCTGGGATTCTGTGGTTATTATCAGCACTTCATCAAGGACTATTCAAGAGTGATCCGCCCTTTACTTAACCTTACTCAAGGGTATCCCCCAACCCACAAAAAATACCAAAAGTCAGCGTCCCTCAAGACTGAAAGAGTGTATTTTCATCCGAGTGAAGTATTTGGGCCCGCTGGACTCCTGATTAGTGAGACTGCTTTTCATGAGATCATATATCAACACCCATGCTCCAGTGCTGGCCTATGCCGATCCAAGAAAACCTTACGTCCTGCACACTGATGCTAGCTTGCAAGGGTTGGGGCTGTGTTGTACCAAGAGCACGAGAATGGCCTGAGACCAGTGGCCTTTGCCAGTAGAAGCCTGACCCCATCCGAAAAGAACTATCCTGTACATAAGTTAGAGTTCCTAGCTTTGAAGTGGGCTATTGTTGACCAATTCCATGAGTACTTGTATGGGGCTAAAATACTAGTAAAAACTGACAATAATCCTTTGACCTATGTGCAGACCTCAGCTAAGTTGGATGCCACTGGCCATAGGTGGCTTTCTGCATTATCTACATATGACTATGCTCTCGAATACCGAGCAGGTCTGAACCACATAGATGCTGATGCTCTCTCCCGGAGGCCTGTTCCCCAGAATGATTGGGTCCGATTGGCAGAACCTGACATTCGGGCACTCTGCCGGAAGTTTGACAGGGAGGAACAAATGTCCACTGACGCAGTGGACTGCATGGTGGATTGCTTGGGAGCCTCTGAGAATTGCATACCTGCTGCTTATTGCCACTTTTCTGCAATAGACATTGGTGCACTGCCTCAGCTGGACAATGACAGTATTCGGCGGGCTCAATCCCGCGATCCCATGATCAAAGCAGCTTTAGAAGCCCTCTATGCAGGAAAAGATGTGTCCAAATTACGCTCCACTGATTTGAGAACTGCACTGTTATACAAAGAAGGTCCTAAGTTGAAACTGATCAATAAACTGTTATACAGAGAAACAGTAGACAGAGGGGACAAGTAGACAAACAACAACTAGTGCTGCCCAGTGCCTTCGAGACCTAGTACTGAGGTCCTTGCACAACCACATGGGGCACCTTGGTATAGACAGAACACTTGACTTGGTGAGATCCAGATTCTATTGGCCTAGATGGGGGCTGATGTGAGCAACACATTCAAACTTGTAGTCGCTGCTTACAGAGGAAAGCTTTGCCCCAGAGGGCTGCCCCTTGTTAACATCACCACCAGTGCACCCTGGAGCTGGTCTGTATTGATTTTCTGAGTTTGGAGTCAGATCAAAGAAATATCAGTAATGTGCTGGTGGTCACTGACCATTTCACGAGATATGCCCAAGCTTTCCCCACCAAAGACCAGAAAGCATCCACTGTGGCCAAAGTACTTGTAGAAAACTTTTTGTTCACTATGGAGCTCCACAAAGAATCCATTCTGATCAAGGGAGAGACTTTGAGAGTCATCTGATCAAAGAGATGCTTTCTCTGTGGGGAGTGCGAAAGTCCAGAACCACTCCTTACCACCCCAAGGGGGACCCACAGCCTGAACGTTTCAACCGCACTTTGCTAGATATGCTAGGCACCCTGCACCCAAAGGACAAGCCTAGATGGAGCCAACAAATTAGCACCCTGGTACATGCTTATAACTGCACCAAAAGTGATGCCACTGGATTCTCCCCTACGCCTGATGTTTGGAAGAGAAGCTCGACTACCAGTAGATGTGTGTTTGGGGTCTCTCCTGATGGGGTTCAAGCTGACAACTATTTACAGTATGTGCAAAGTTAAGGCCCAGCTAACTCATGCGTACCAACTGGCTCAAACCATGGCTGCCAAAAGAAATCTGGCCAACAAAGAAAGGTATGATAAAAGGTGGAAAACAGGAACTCCAGGAGGGAGATCGGGTATTGCTAAGAAATCTGGGACTGCATGGCAAGCACAAGATTGCTGACAGATGGCACCATCTCCTCACATTGTAGTGGGCAAACTAGATGATCTGCCAGTGTACAAAGTAAGGCCTGAGAATAATTCAAAAGATGTAAAAACAATGCATAGAAATCATTTACTGCCCATTGGACAAATCTTAATTGAGTCTGAGCCCCTAGAAGATGCCCCCTCTGGACCAGTGACTAGAGCTGCCGCTAAGAAAAGATCAAGAAAGTCTGCACCTACAGAAGCAAAGTTAAAGTGTTCCCCTCCACAAGTCCCAGTTGAGCATGACTGTCAGTCCATATCGGAAGAAAGTGAGAGTGACTTTGAATACTATCCTTCTTACGAACTGAGTCAATTGTTCGGGGCAATCCCTAGTCAATACTGGAGATGAAGCTGGGCCTTCTGGACTGTCTAAGCCCCAGCTTCATCCCTGGAGCCAATGCTCCCAGAAAGTGAAGTGCAAAGCATCAGATCAGATCAGATGAAATGGAATCATTGTGCATGGTTGAACTGTTTGAGCTTTCAGGGAGAAAATGATAGATTGGGCAGACTGGTGATACACCGAACAAGAAGAGTATTTTGAGTGCCCTGACAGTCCACTGCCAGTGTCCGAAAGCTCTCCATGCAGCCAAATGTTGTGGACTCAGAAACTGTAACTCCTGGAGCTGAAAGTGCCCCAAGTTCTACCTCTCTACCCCCATGGAGACTCCCTGACAAGTGAGGACAATGCTGAAAATGAGGCTCAGAGTGCAGAGACTATAACAGTTCCCCTAGAAAGACTGGTCAAGCTGTAAAGCCTGTGGTGCACCTCAGTTATGATTCACTTGGGAGGCCTGTGGACTTGCCTCTCAATGTTGTCCATAAAGGAGTGTATGTGTCCCCGAGCTCATTGCCCAAACTGAGCATCAGTGCTAACTCAAGTTACTTGTGTTGCCCTCTAGTATGGTGCCCTTGCCCCATCCAGCCCCAAGGTAACTGATAGGAAGGGCCCCTCTTCAGGTTTCATG
The DNA here is from genome assembly GCA_016271365.2 of Neoceratodus forsteri. Classification (NCBI taxonomy): domain Eukaryota; kingdom Metazoa; phylum Chordata; order Ceratodontiformes; family Ceratodontidae; genus Neoceratodus; species Neoceratodus forsteri. The sequence goes on along the minus strand of CM057455.1, from coordinate 530,050,992 downwards.
TACAAGAGGTAATAACTTGAGTTATGGTACAATGTGTATGTAATACTGTGTAAAGAGGACGACTGCAATGTTTCAGAAATGTGTTCTTGGTAAAATGATATATTGACTGATGATTACATGTGCGAGCCTAATGCAAACGTATATGGTTGCAGTTGAAACTTATGGGTACCCTTGTGGCAGACGTCAAGCTTTCCCAAACCAGGAAGGGCGTAACCCCTGCAAATGGGGGTTCCCAAAAGACTTCAGGAGCTTGCTTGAATGCTCCAAGCCTGAATGGTGTTTGGCATTTAAGCCATTTATCAGTGAGTGTTTTAGAACCTCTGGTACTGTCTCTTTAAGAGCTGTCTGCTTGCAGACATAATTAGTTTGTATGGGGACTGTGTGTTTCTTTGATTGAGTACCACTCAAGCTGCTGCCAATTCACTTCATTTTGCAGTCACTAGGAGTGCAAAGGAACCTATCTGACAGATGTAACTGTTTGCCAGAAATTATTTAGAGTAATAATGAAATTACAGTTTGTCTAACTTGCTTTCTTTGCAGTCAGAACTGTGTCTGCTAGTTCCCCATTCTAGTTTTGAACTGCTGAACTGGACCAATCAGTGTGGGGTAAGCTAGCTCTAAAATGGTGCCTTGGGACGAATCAGAACTTGGACTCATAATCTGAGCCAGCCACAAGAGGATTGTATGGGCAGTGACTCTGGGAGATGTAGTTTAGACTTCAGCACCTTTTGGACCAACAGCAGCAGTCTATTGTGAGTGACAGCCAATCCAGTCAAGAACTGGGAGGAACTCAAAGGAAGTGCCCGTTTTGTCGGTTGGAGTTTCAGTTGAGCTTTGGCAGTGAAGAAGGAAGGAGCCCTGTGCTTTTTCAGTGTGCAGTTTTAGTCAAAATGTGTAAGGCCCAGAGTTCCCGGTCTGCAGCTTGTTAGGACTGAATCCGTCCTGTGAAAAGAATCAAAGGATCTCTGAAGAGTAGAAACCAGGCTCACCCTGTGAAGACTGGAGGAATTGCTGAAAATTACACTCAGTCTGTCAGGAACTGAATCTGCTGTGTGTTCTCCCGGTATTGTGCAGTAATTGCGATCGGATACAGATGCAGCCTGCCTGGTATAGTGCTCTTTTATATGGATGTGTGAAGAGGTTTGTGCACCTCAAGTGAGCCCTGCTGACATTGAAGGACCCTATCTTATTTGGAGGTCGTAGTACTAATTCAGGGTCGCTCCCTGTTGAATTGCCGCATTAAATCCAAATGGAATTACTGTACTGCTGACTGTTTAATTCTCTTTTCTCTGTGTGAAAGGGCCCTACCAGCTGCACAGTTTGGACTAGCCACTGGGGCTTGGGTACCCAGGGACAGTAACTGATAGGGATAGGCCTGTCACAGAGCCATAAATGAATTATTAAAGTGATAAGCTAATTAACCTGATTTCCCCTGTCCTTGTTATATCCCCTAAATAAATCAGAGCTGCTTGTTTCAGCAAAGTTATACTGCCTGAGGTATTTGTCTATGTTAAAGTACTGTACTGTGATTGTTGCACTGTATCTCATTTCACAGGAGGTCCCAGTGCCGGAACCAGACCTGGGGTAAGTGTATACTGTGAAGGTAATTCTGATATATTGTGTGGGCCACTAGTGGGAAGAAAGGGGGGTTGCAGTGTCCCAGAGGGCTGTGACCAAGTTAGTTTAACTATTGCAAACCCTGACCTCTGGGTGGAGGCACCCGCCATTGGATCCAGGCCCCTCAACCTGTTAGTGGCAAATCAGGCAGGGGTAGTAGCCCCTGGGATAGCGCCATCTAGGGGTTACACAAAACTCACTAAACAAGTTAAAATTAAGACAGACATTTGCCCATAAAGTTCATTAAAAACTATAAACAAAAAAACATAAAATGACTAAGCAGCCTCCCACAGGCTCCTGGCGTAGGCTCCCACCAGTGACTACTGGCATTCCTTCAGTCTATGATCCCTTGAAGCTGCCTTCTGTTCATGGTGATCCACTGCACCAGCCCCATTCCCCCATCCATTAGTTTAAAGATCCCTGACTGCCCTGTTAACTCTTCTGATCAGTACCCCAATTCTCTCTAGGTGCAGGTGCAGCCTATCCTGGGTTTAACATTCAACACAGTCTCACCCTGCTACTAGCATCCTTGAGCATCTCTGCCCTTACCAACAGTGGTTACAATCTTACTTTTCCTACAGGACCCAATCAGTTCAGATAGGATCATCCATCTCTTCTCCATCTCTTCACCCATCTCACCTCCACTCCTTGTCACACGAGGAGTTCCCCAAAGGTCAATCCTGGTTCCCCCCTTTTATTCAGCCTTCATAAATGATCCTCCCAGTGCCTCAACATCTTCTTAGTCCCAAATTTTACAAAAAACAATTCAATCATTTCTTTCCCTCTGGATACTTGCCCTTGACCACAGAGCAATTACTCCAACTTGAGTTTTTCAATGTAGAAAATTGGTTCCTTGTCAGCAAGCTAGCTGTTACTCACAAGAAAATCTGTTATGCTTTTTGACTCTGTTCCCTGGCTGAAGTCTGTACTGAATGCTATGAAGTTTGATTCAATATCTGAAGACCCTATTGACTCAGCAACTTCCTATACATATGTTGGCATGCTTCTTAAGCCACACCCTGACTACTACCAAAATATAATTTACATTGTAGCAATGTGTTTTGCCACACTTGGGGCTCTGCACAGTGTAAATAATTGTCTCCCCTTTAGCACCAGGAAATGTGTAGCGACTGTAAAAGCTTTCCTTTGTTAGATTATGGTGACATGATATTCTATGTAGCCTCCAAACTGCATTACCCAAACTCACTTTCATGTGCAATGCCCTCTGCAGATTTGCCATTACCTCTCCTCCCTGAACTTATCACTGTACTGTAAACATGGAGCTAAACTGGGACCCCCCTCATGAGGCCTTACCTGTACATTGCCCTGTTATGTGCCAGGTATTGGTTGGTTGGTTACTTTACCTTCCTGCCTGAACAATTTATTCATTCCCTTCTCCAATCTCTCCTGTTCCTTACAATTAGAGGATGTCAATAGACTCCAATTTCCTAAGTGTAGACACAATGCTGGTCAATCTTAAATCAGGTATGGACTTGCAAGCATATTGATTAGCCTCCCCCTATGTCAAAGATCTCCACCAGCTTCCACTCTGTGAAGTGCTTGATCATGGACTATTTTCAGGCCCCTATGACTTGTCGCAAATGCTTTCAAGAGTCAAGATGGCCTTTCATCTCTCCCTGGAGGTCTCTTAACATGGTAGCACAGTTTTCAGTCTATTTCTGAATTGGGCCCCACTACTGGGGATGGTGTTTTGCCTAGGTATATAATACTACCTCTAGAATAGTTATATATTTTAATTTGTTTTTGTATTTGACTACAGTCATGGTGTAATGACCTTGCCATTATGCCCACCTGGGTTCCTGTAGATAGGCTCCTTCTTTTACATTTCTCGGCACCTGTTGTTGTATATTAACTGGTTGGTATTGATTATGACTCACTGGCAGAACCACACAAACTCTGTTATACACACATGTCAATAATGGGCAATGTATGATAGAGTTTGTTTAAGCACCTTACACAAAAGTTGTAAACATGCCTCTCATTCCAGCTGTACTGATCTAATGCACCCTGTCCTTATGCTGCCAGTTCGCTCACGCTGCCTCACTGAAACTGCCAGTGCAAATGACAGAAATCCCTTCAAAGAAAAAATGGAAAATAGGGCAGCAGTTCTCTTAACTAATTTTCAGCACCAAAACCTTCTAAAATGGGACATTCAGCATGGTTTCACCCAGCTAGTTACTCGGATCGACAGGAATTCATTGAACAGCAGGAGAATAAAAACACACATAAAAAAACAGAGAGCAACATCAAACTGTTCACCAAGTACCTATCATGCATTGGTAAGTACATTAAATTCAAAACGCTTCCTATGTCTGACCGCGACAATCTCTTGGCACATTTCATATTTATTACAATACATTTTATCTGCAGTTCAAAATTACTGTTGCAGTTCACTGTTCCACACAATATGAAAAGTGTTAAATGGAAAAAAGATAAGAACCAGTTAATATAAAAAACTAAACATGGGGAAGTGTTTAAACTCAGATTTTATGCACACCCTTGGTGTGCGATGCCCTACAAAATCCTCATTCTACACACTTCCCCATGCATTATTCTATATATTAACTGTTCATTTTAAGCTCTGTATATTACCATCTCTGTAGACCAGGTGTAGATGGAGGTGGGGTGTCACCCAAGAGCTAAACAAATGCCAATGGTTGTTTAATGTAGCAGATATACCCACCATTCATAATTTGTCTGTTGATTGCATGAACACTGGGGCAAAATGGTAGTTTGCATCAATTCTGTACTGACATCTTAACAAATGTTGTGATTTTCAGCTCCACCTATTTAATGCAGATTCTTGGGTCATTACTTCCAGAGTAAGTGAAACATACATTCAAGTGTGGTCTCAATGAATAGGTGGGAGTTAGAGCTTAAAATGCATACCTATATGTTACCTCTAAAAATTAATGTTAAAAGTTATAGGGTGAAATACCAACCACCACCCCTTAATTTCTTGTGAAATTTCAAAATCTTCTTATATTTAATCTTGTTAAACAGGATTTATTGTGCTTTACAATATAATTTCTTGTTTTCTAAAAGAGTAAGGATTCGTCCCTGAAATGCATATGTATTTTTGAAGTCTTAAGGTAATATAAGAGGATTAATTGATAAAATTAAAGAAACCGTTACTAGACAAAAGTTTAGCAAGTTTATACCTTGTCAAATTTTGCAATTTTCTGATATGCGTACTTTATGCAGATTCTTGGGCCATTACTTCAAGACTAATTTAAATATGCATTCAAGTGGGATCTCAAATAATTGATGGGAGTTAGAGCTTTTAAATGCTTACCCATAAGTTGCCTCAAATGTTAATTTTAAAAGTTTTTTTAAAGAAGAACATTTATCTAAAAGTGAAAAAAACACCTTTGTTTACACAAAATATTTTTATTTCAAAAAATGTAAAATTTAAAATATGACTGTTGGTAGAGTAGTGAAACTTAGTCTTGTACATCGAGAAAACATCTTTGTCATCGTCAAATATGCCAGTATCATGTTGGTAATCACACATATCTTGGTCCTCATCATCTTCATTATAAAGCAGATACATAACATCATCTGAAAATGGTGCGTCCATCCACTTTACATTGAGATCATCAGTTCAACCATACAAAGCTGCATTTGGGGCATTGATAACTGCAATAGAAGACAGTGTCCACAATCGGCAGAAGTAGTTGGCTCATAGAATATGTAACTTCAAGGTTTCCTGGCAGGGTGGTAACAGATAAAGATCAATTATTCTGCTGTCTTTGTTATATTTCTTCCAGAAGATCTGCTGCCTTTCTATATTTACAATAAATAATAACTTCCTTCCTTCCCTACAGTTTACAGACATAATCCTCCAACAGAGCTACAACACCTTTATCTACTTGCCATTCACTCCTAAGATTCTGAAAAGCATCCAGGAACTTGGGGTACTTTTGAAGGATGTTCCAGCAAATCTTCTTACCGTTTTTTTAAAATGTGCAGAAACATAGGCATTGCCTGTGAATGCATGGAAACTGATTAAGGCTTTATTTGTTGCAGCAGTCATTTCACACTTGCTAATGTAGAAGATTTTCCTACTTTTACCATGGCCATTGTCCAGGTACTTTATATACTATGCTCACATTCTAAAAATAGTGACAGTAAAATTACAGGTATATCGGTATCCCCAGCTGGTGAATGGATGATGACAGAGTCTGGACCTATTGTGAAGGCATGTTGCACATGATGGGCAATTTTTGTGTCTGCTTCTTCCTGGTCAGAAGATAGGTCATCCACAGCTACAGTCCCTTCTTTAGTGATCATATAGCATTTGTCTATCTTCTAAAAATAGATCACTTTGCCCTCTTGCAAAATCTTGCAATTTTCTCCCTAGGCCTGCATGATCAAATCAATCAGGCACTCCTTGTTAGATCCATTAGAAAGGAAGTAACTGAAATTCTTTGGCACTTTGGTGTTGGAACCTTTGATCATATGCTTCTCACTAAATCCTCACTGAAATCTCACAGCCTCTTTGATTGACAGCTCTCTATGTGTATCTGCAACAACTTTCACTCTTGCAAATCCCTTTGGAAGATTATTTAGAAGTTTCATTGCCAGATCACAAAATGATTGTACATGTGCACTGTACTAATTAATATAATTTGTCTACTTGTACTATTGCATATGTCTGTATTTCCATTGTTATATTTGTTTGTGCTTATGTATTTCAATTGACTTGCTGCCTGTTAAAATGGGCAGAATTGCTCATCAGGCTAAAAGCATAAAAAAAAAACTGAAAATGAAAATAAAAATCACAGAAGGTTTCAGGGATTCCTGTCATAATCCACACTGTTGCCATTGAATCAACTATGTATGCTGAAACAATTTCTTGGGGGAAGAGCTGAAATGAACTGGACAGTATTCTGATGACACATAAATTAACTTGCTCTTTGGTGTTGTCCATCCATTTCAATCTGCATTGGCTGGACTCAGTGAAACTGGGTCCAGGCTATATGTTAATATAGAGGATAATGGCTGGGGATCGGGTGATAACCATGCTGTAATCACCTCGAGTGTTTTCTAGGGCAACATGGTAAACCTCAAGAGTGCAGCTCGAGAGGTTTACTGTAGCCCTAGCAACCATGAGAGGTGATTTCAGTGTGGTTGTCACCCAATCCACAGCCATCATCTTTTATAGTGTATGGTCAAAAAAACACTGTTTGCATTCTATGTGTCAGAATTATGGGACTCTGGTGCATTCTTTTTTGTTATGCCACTGTTTGGAAATTCCGAAGTGTGGTTAACAACTTTTAAAATTCTAAACAGTGCATAACAAAGCTGTGTGACTGCTGATTATGGTGGTCAATAGGCACTTACCATACATTATAACTTGTTTATATTTATGGGAAAGTAGTGCTTGTTGAAAGGGCCAATTATTTTCCTAATATATCTCCTTCAAATTTAAGTTCTGTAACTTTTGTTTGATACTTACTTATGCTTCTTTGTTTGCATCATTAACGGTTTTCACAGGGGCTTTTGAAATTGGATCAACATATTTATTTTTACCACTTTCCAGTCTGTCTTTTACAAACTGTTCTTACTTTTCTGTACGTCCTTCGATGATACTGGTGAGGTTCTCTTCAATACCAGGTGCAACAGATGCTCCCAAGGACAAATAGTAAAACCCTGAGCATCTAAAGTATCACTGAGTGGATTAATAAACTCTTGATCAAGAAGCGTCAATCTGGCTTTTATGCATTGTTCTGATGTGATGATTTCAGATGGCCTGCATGCTTTGTGTGGAATACTGATTGAACTGTGAAGGCCAATTATATCCAAAAGTGCCTCTCTGAATTTTGCTAGATGTCTCCAATTTAACACCAATTTATCATAGGCCATTTGATTTGCAACAAAGTGTTTGATTCCACTTAGAATATTGGCACTTTGACTGTATGTCTGCTTACCAGCTTGATCAACTGATTCCCTAGAAGCTTTGTGATGGTTCCTTTGAACTGAAATCCCTTGCTTTTCAATTAATACCCGGAACCCAGGATGAGAAGCTTCAAGAGTTCCAAGTGTGTGCACATAGTACTCCCCATATTGAGCATAACTTTGTTTGTTGAAGGCAAAGAACAGGGGCAGTGAATATTTCCAGCACAGTAGTCTAAGATCAAAGTTGTTTTCTTTTATTGCTGTGTGGAGCAAATGCTGCCGATCCACTATATCCAGATATGTCATCCAGAGCTGTGGAGTTTTCCACAGCTCACCACAATGAACCTGCTGCCTGAAGGCCTCATACTTAGTCTGGAAAGTGATAATCTCATCTTCCTGAAGCAGTTCATGAATGTCTATGGGTTGAGGTGATGATCTGATCATGTCAAGCAATACTGCAGGGGTGGCATTCAATTCTGGTGAATGCTGTAGAAATCTGACCTGAATCAATTGCTCTAAGGAATTTGAAAAATTCTCATATACAGTCCATGCCTGAATGTAATGCTTCCCATGCAAATCTCCCCTTATGCTGCCAGAGGCACAAAGACCAGCCTGAAATACTATGTGCTCAAATCCACTGCCACCAACTAGCTGCCCTATAATGTCAAAGTTTTCCAGGAATAGGTGGAAATCACCCGAATGAATTATGACATTGTGGAACTGATCAGAGAATTTCCACACAACATGATATGCTTTTGCTGCTGCTCCAACATCAAATGTCAGATGAACATAGGGCATATTTGCTTGCTGAGCTATTTCTTGTGTTTGTGTGAGGTATTCAACTACAGTGGCTTAATCAGTGATGGGTTTGTGGATGGGTGGAAGATATGTGATAACCGTCTTCTTTGGTGAACTTGAATGATTGCCACTGATGTTGGCACAGTAAACTTGGGCATATTGCCAAATGTGGTTGGCTCCTTCTTTGAATTCACCTGTCAATGTTCTAATTCATTTTTGTTAGATACAGTTGTCTTTCTTTTTGAATGAGAAATTTCAATAGAATCTTCTTGGAGTATGGAGACTTCAGATTCTTTCCGGTGTCTAACACCATGTATTGTGTGTATTGTTCCATGTCCAGTTACTGTTTCAATGTTCTGATCAAAACTGTCCATCCAGAAAACTGTTAAGACAACAGAAGACTCTGACTTTGGCTTAAGTGGCAGTAACAGACTTTGCTCTTGAAAATGCTGAGAAAGTTCTGCTAAACCAGTTTCAATTTCACCAACTTGGTCATAACTGCAACTATTTCCTAAATGAAGCAGGATGTTCATGGGCATTTTCTGTCTGGTCATGACGTGTAGCTCAAATTAAACAAGTGCATGTTTTGTAGTGAGAAACTTGTTGTGTTTGACACCATGAATTAGATCTTATGAGTAGGACTTTGACAACTGGGAGACTTGTTCACTCTCCATATGTTTGGGGGATTTTAGTACATGGGAGAAAAATGACTGAACTGTCTCTGGGGTTGTACTTTACTCAGGAGAGCATCCTCTGTTGGTGGTCATTGTAGTGAAGGGATTGTCTGTACAAATCTAAAGATATGTTAATGCACAAGGAAGCAGAATGCTTGATGACTTGATTGTCATCCATTCTCAAAAGCTCTGTGACTGATGCACCAACAGTTAATGATCCAGCACTGATTACAACTAGTGGTTGATGAGGATCAGCTGTTAAAAATAAAAGCAAATCCCCATATTTATTTTTCAGCTGGTATCTCAATTTATAACAGTATCATTGATCTTCTACTCTGATACATGATATTTCATTCAACACCCTCATTGAAATGGCTTGGAGTCTTTGAAGCACATTGTCTTCAATTACATGACAAAGGGCTTCAAACCAGTTCAATCTAACTGCTCATTGTCATACTCATCATCACTTCTATTCTGACCATCTGGGGTCCTATCCCTCATGATTATTGAAAAATGTAGGTAGCATGTGTCATGTGTATGAAACTCCCTTAAAATGAGGTTCTCTGTCTTAATTTATGTGAGCATATCTTGGTCATCACATAGTTTTCATTGTGGCTTCAGCTGTTTTTCTAACCATAGCAGTTGGATATTGCTTCTTCCCCTTCACTTTGATTACATATTTGTTAGATTCCACATGTATCAGGAAATAACACTTTAGATGATGAGGCACAAGCAATACCACCCTTGAAATGATGATGTGAACTACTTTCACCAGCATTTGCATGTTTTCCCGATTTTCTTATACTCTTAGCTTTTGCAAACTGTTGATAGCATTGTCTATGGTAGCCATGCTTGGCAGTCAGGCACTGGAACTGATGCACACTGCTCATCATGACAATTTTCACCACCTAACTGGGTCTGAATATCTTTTCTCTCTATAAGTGTGCAGTAGCTTTTGTTACTCAGAGGAGTTATTTCAAAGCCTCTTATTGTCAGGGCATGGTACTACACTATACACTGCAGGGTCCTAGGATTTTCCTCTCCATGTTTCCACTTGACAGAAAAGTTTAGAGACATCCTTGAAGAGTCTAAAATAAAACAAAATGTTGTGCTAGCATATATATATATATATATATATATATATATACACATATACATACATACATACATTAATTCATTGCAAAAAACTTTGTTAATGCACCATTTGGGTTGAAGAATCAAAAGTAGGGAAATATGACCTTAGGGTTCCCAAGCCAAAGACCCCACCACCACTGTGCTTGCAGGAACAGGGGTGAGGGGCGAGGGATGTGCCCAAAGGTCATTTTCCCTTCTTTTGATGCTTCAACCCTAATGGTGCATTAACAAAGTTTTTTCCAATAACTTTCCTTACTTTTTCAGAAAGCATAATCATAGCCTTATTTAATTATGGAATTGTAGAGCCCTCTGGTCCCTGTACTCCCATCCATGCTGCTTGTAGCTGTTCTTCATTTCCATGTGCAAGCACAGGGAACTTCGGGCCCTGTGCTCCTATCAGTCTATACTGAGCAGTGGGGGCACAGAGCCCTGCAGGATCTGTACTTGCATCCATGCCTACAGTATTTGTCCTTCATGTGTGTGAGGGATCTGCACTCCCTTCAGTACATAGTGTATTGTGGTACCACTGTGCTCCGCAAAGCAGTATTGTTGCTATGTTGATAATGCATTGATAATGCATGCCACAGTGTAGGTCACGTGTGCCCCATTTATTACAATTCACCAACAGTTTGAAACAGGGACTGGTAACATGCAAACCAACTTAGTAACCCCAAAGGTGTACTAAACTACCCATAGCACTGATGTTGTATCTCAAAGTGTTTTTGAGATATAGCATCTGAAAAGTACCCAATCCATCACAATGTTATCCTAAGGGAAATTCTGAAACTTCAAAGTGTTATAACTCTGCCACACAGTAACATTTTTCCACCAAATCAGATAAAAGGCACATCTTTGGGGCAAGTCCTTTGTACCCTGAAAATTGCAGGCCAAAAGCCAAAAACATTTTTTAGTTATGTGACAAAGAGACATATCTGGAAAGTGTTACAAACCGCGGCAGTACACTAATCCTTTAGGTGAAGTATGTCGCATGTAAGTAGTTCAAATTAAGTTAGCCACATCAACAGAACTCCCTCATGAGAGTATGCATGCAAAATTTCATGCACATACGTTGAAGGGCTACAAAGTTATTAAGGTGCGAAGCATGCAAAACTGGAAGACTGCGAAAATGGAAAAAACATGCAAATTTAATGATGTTTAAGACACAATAGCTCAAAAATGACAGAAGCAATTCAAATGAAATTAGCAGCATTTACAGGACTGCCCAACAACATTTTGCATGGAAACCTTCATGTGTCTATATTGAATGGATGCAAAGTTATTAATGTGCAAATTATGCAAAACTGAATGACTGTTAGCGAAATGGGAAAACATACATTTATGGATATTTGAGACATGTAATATCTTCAAAACCACACAAGCAATTCAAATTGAATTAAACACATCAACAGAACAGCACCACAAAATTATGAACACAAAATGGTATGAATCTAGGTTGTAGGACTCCAGAGTTATTAAAGTACAAATTATGCAAAACCGGAAGACTTAGTAAAAATGGAAAAAAAATGTGAGTTTAATGATGTTTGAGACACAGTATCTCACAAATCACAGAAGAGACTCAAATGAAATTTATCACATCAACTGACATACCCATGAGATTTTACATGCAAAACTTCATGCACATCTGCTTCAGAGATCTAAGGTTATTAAGGTGCAAATATGCAGAACTGGAAGACTGCAAAAACTGGAATAAAACATGTACACTTAAGGATGTTTGAGACACAGTATATCAGCAAAAACAAAACAGATTCATGTGAAATTTAAAAAAAATCAACAGATCATCCTGCTGAGCTTATGCATTCCAAATTTCCTGCAATTCTGTTACAGCATTGCAAGGTTATTCAGGTGCAATGTATGCACAACTGGATGACAGTGTTCAAAAAGCTCTTTCACTTTTATATCTAGTTTCCCCTTAGGAAATAATGGGAAAATTAAAATTGTTATGACTTTTGAACAGAGTAATTTTTTTTTTACCAAACCTTCAAATGGTACATTTGTGACCCAAGGGCTTTCTACCCTGAAAATTCCAGACCTCAACATAAAGGCATTTTTGAGATACAGGTGGACAAAAAAAGTCAAAAAAAATTTTGACAGTTTATATCACAAAAAACATACAAAGGATACTCACCCGATTTGGCAGTTTAAGGGATTTTCTCCTAGGGATTATGCATGCCAAATTTTGTTCATATTTACTGAACAGTTCCAAACTTATTAAGGTTCAAAGTTTCAGGTTTAACATGGAAGTTTGCACTCCACCCTGGTGCTACTATGACAGTATAATATATATATATATATATATATATATATATATATATATATATATATATATATATATATTTATAGAGAGAGAGAGAGAGATTCATTGCAAAAAACTAATGCAGACCTACCTACCAATGCATCAGTTAGGATTGCCATTACAGTGATAAAAGTTTGGAAATTTGATGTTAGAGTTACCAACCCTACACCCCCACCCCCGCTCTCCACACACCAACAGGCATCGGGTGTTCCTTGAGATCATTGCCCCTAACTTTCACCCCATTCCATTTGTAAGGAAGCTGAGTGGTACAGTATAGGACAATCGGGTGAGAGTTAGGCCTGATGACCCCAAGGCACACCTGGACACCTGTTGGTGTGTGGAGGGTGGGGGTAGGGGGTAAGTCTAATATCAAATTTTCCAAACTTTTAGTGCTGTAATGACAACCCTAACTGATGCACTAACAAAGCTGTCTTGCAATGAATTTCCCATCTTTTTAAGAAAGCATACTATTACTCATATGTGGTTGTGGGAGAGAAGGGTACTCTGGGCCCTGTGCTCCCATCATGCATACATTTTGTAAATGTCTTTGATTTTCATGTGGAAGCACAGGGCTCAGAGGGTCCAGCACTCCCATCTATACATAAGTGCACTAATATTTTAATGATATGGCCGGCCTGGTGGTGCTGAGGGTTGAGGCACTGGATACCACACCTCACTCCATGCCGGTGACTTGGATTTGGGAGCAGACTCGGGCCACCAGGGGTCAGCAGGGGAGGAGAGGAATTGAGCATCTGAGGGACTGCTCTCCCTCTCTGGAGTGGGGGGATCCTAGTTGTTGGTACACTTTAGGCCCTTAGTGGAGGCTGGTGGTGGTGTGATGGCACCGTGTAATGCAGGGACTGAGTTGGGGCATGGCACTGGGATGGAGCTTGTGCGGATGCGTGTGCACTCCTTCTGCTAGTGTAATTGCATGCCCCCACTCATGCAGGGCAAGGAACAAGAAAAATGGTGTCCGGTTGCAGTGGCATGATGGCACACTGGATCCAATCTTGGCAGGAGAGTAGGGGGCTCTCTACCACCCCACTGTGGGGGGTAAGCTGTGGGGGTAGAAAGTGAGGACCCCTAGGAGCCGGGATGTATCAGATAGTGGCTGGATGACTAGGATGTCAGATGAACAAGGCAGACCAGGAGTCAAGGTAGGAGAAAAAGGACTAACAAAAAATATATATATTTTAATAAAATCACATCTCAGTGTAGCCTTGCACTCCCACCACTGTATAATGTAGGGCCCTGTGTTCCTATTATTGCATAAATGGGATCCAAATGTGGGAGTGCATGGCTCTAGAGGCCCTGCACTTCCATGTACCCATAAGTATAAAGACATAGCACATGCCTAGAACCATTCCGAGTAATCTTTGTGCTGCAAAAATTGCAATATCTCAGGAATGTAGGAACTCCGGAAAAAATCCTTTGCAGTTTTATTCATGGCCTGGCCACCTTCATGCATGCTTTAAACAGCACTTAGCAAAAATTCTGTATCTCATACTGATTTCAAGATACAGCAGTTGAAAGGCACCATGACTGCTACAATGTTATCCTATGGGAAAATTCACAACTTCAGAGTGCTGTAACTATGCAACTGGTGTCCGTTTCCTCACCAAACCACCACAGAGCACATCTGTGGGGAAGGGCTTGCCACTCTGCAAATTTCAGCACAACAGTTCTAACCGTTTTCACACTATGAAGTTGCAAAGAAACTGGTTTTGGGGGCTGTTTGCCTGCGTTCACTTTCAGATAATATTTTTTTTCCCATAGGCTATGATGGGAAACTTTAAAGTTTAATAACTTTTGAATGGGTTATTATTTTTTCACCAAACCTTCAAAAAGCACATCTGTGAGGCAAAGGTTTTCGACTCTGGAAATTTCAGACCACAACCTAAAGACATTTCTGAGATCCAGGTGGACAAAGAAATGTCAAAAAGCAAAGATTGTTCTGTTTCTTCAACACTAGATCTCAGAAACAACACAAAGCTTTCCAAAAAATGTGACAGGTCCACAGAACTACCCACAGACTTTATGTATGCCAAATTTCATGCAAATCTGTTGAAAGGTTCCAAAGTTATTAACATTCACAAATTTGGGCTTAACATATAACTTACCTTTCACCCTAACTGTACTGGCACTACTGTGCCAGTATATAATATGTGTGTGTATATATATATATATATATATATATATCTATATATGGGATATGACATGGCCGACTGAGATGTCATTTTGTCTTCACGAGAGGCCAGTGATATCATGATATCTCACGAATGGCCGCCACTGTGAGATATCATGATATGACTGGCCTCGAGTGAAGATAAATATGATATCTTCAGTCAGCCAATGTCATATTCTGTTTATACAATGTATGCTTTGCCCTCACCCTAGAATAACTTCACCACATGCCCTCTCAATGCAATAGGTGATATTAAGGTGATGGCCCTAGCAATAGAACCCCACTTACAGAAAAGCTGGCAAAACAGCAGATGTCATTTATTGTTTAAAAAATATCTGGTGGATCCTGCTATTTATGGTTAGTTTTAAAAATTCTTATCTGGTTCATCCTGCCATGCCCTCCCCCCCAACAGAGGTCCACATGCCCCCAAGATAACAGATTACATAGAGTTTTGAAATATCTGGTTGATCCTGTCAATTTAAATTACTAAAATATCTGGTTGATCCTGGTATTATTTTGGTGAAAAGTTATTTTTTAAATGGTTATCTGGTTGATCCTGCCACTCTTAGTACTTTCACTTTCCTACAAGTGTACGTGACCGGCGCTATGCACTGACTATTTGTATATTGCCAAACCTTTTGTAGGAGGTGCCCTGGGTCAGTAAGTCAGAATTCGCCATCATTTGTTTGGTAATTACGTGTATTTATTTGTAAAGCTTGGAACTGCACAGCAGAATTGCAGCAGTGACCCGAGCAGGCTTTCCAACAGTAAAATGAGCGCGAGCATCTGTTTGCCAGGCAGCAGGCGGCGCAACGCCACTTCAACCTCCGACCGCATTCATACTACCACTCAATGCGATTAACTTTCTGAAAAACTGCGTGTTGAACAAAAAATGACGGTACGACTGACAGCTTTCTCTAAAAATATAATATCTGCGTAGATCGATAGTCATAGCGCTCGGTCGCTACTGAGAAATGATATGATAACAGGATCTTCAAATAATTTCAATATGACGATATAGGAACATGGAATAACATATGACGAGGTAGGAACATGAAGACAACAATGTTATCTTCACTGGCCATCTGAGATATCTTGTTTTATATTGCCATTTATCTGTCTACATATATTGTATAAATATATATAGATAGATAGATAGATAGATAGATAGATAGATAGATAGATAGATAGATAGATAGATAGATAGATAGATATGGTAGCATGGTAATGCTACCATAGTTAGGGTTGAGTAGTCCTTTTAAGGTTAAATGGTGAAAATTTGTACCTTAATAACTTTGCAACCATTCAACATATTTGCCTGACATTTTGGCAGGCATGGGGCATAACC
>CM057455.1:529877500-530030000 GCA_016271365.2 Neoceratodus forsteri | reverse complement strand
GGAGTGAGGTGCTGGGAACTTCCTGCTGGAGTGAGAGGTGGGGGGACCACTAGATCACCATGGACTGTCATTTAAGGAGTTTTGGAGACATTGGGGATTGGGGCTGGGAGCTGATCACTACACCATCAGGGACATCATTTTTTTTAATACATGGGGATTGAGGCTAGAGCAGAGGCTGCTAGACTAGCAGGGACAAAAGTTTCTTTTCATACATAGGCATGAGGTCAAGTGGGGCTGCTAGACTACCATGGACAGAATTTTATTTTCATACACAGGGATTGATGCTGAAGGGGGAGCACTATTCTACCAGGGACAGAATTTTATTTTTATACACAAGGATCAGAGCTGGAGTGGGGGTGCTAGACTACCAGAGATAGACTATTATTTTAATACATGTGGATAGGGGATGGAGGGTGGCCATTAGACAACCAGAGACAGACTATTATTTTAATACATGAGGATCGGGGCTAGAGGGGGCGCTAGCCACCAGGGACTGCTGTCCATGGTGCTATTGCTGCAAGGCCAAACAACAGATCATGGCACACATTCCTAATATGTCTGATTGGTGCAGGGAAAGGGTTGTCACAAGCTTTGGGACTTTTCTGCCCTACAAGATAGTGAATAAGGCAATGGGTCACTGGTGCACTGGCAGTGGAGCAAGCTGCCTTTGGTGTAGCTTGTGCTGAACTTTTGTGAATTAAGCCATACATGTGTTTGAACATATATGTGTATCTATATAGATATATATTATAGGAGTGTGATAGCACCCCTATAGTTAGGGTTGGTACAGCACTTCAATGCTAAATCTCAATTTGTGCACCTTAATAACTTAGGTGTTTTTTGATGGAATAGCCCAAGAATTGAGATTTGCTATTATTTTGTCAATGTTGATAGATCTGCAAAGTTTTGTGATGGCAGCTTGTATGGTTTTTGAAATATAAAGTGGTCAAAAAGGGTAAAAATGAAATGCTTTTCCCCATAGGATAACATGAGATTTTTTGCCATTATCTACAGACCACACAGAATGAAATATTCCTTTGTAATTCTAATGTCAGATAGGATATGTGTCAAGGTTGTGCCTTTGGATGATCTGGTGAAAATAGATATAATAATTTATACATTATAATGACTTATGTGGTAGCCACAGGTCAAGCAGATCAATGAAAAATAGTTTAAATGGTGAATAACCTTTCAAATGGTTAATTTGCTGTTGGCTTCTCAGAAAACATACGGCTCGTGATTTTGGCCATCTTGTTTTTCAAACAATTTTCACAATTGTGTTGTATACAACTACTGTACCCTATGGACAGCACAACAATTGTATTTAGGTCTCAGTGATATGCTTAGTGCCAGTTTTGTCTTAAAATTAGTATAGATCCATGGCAAATATGTATTTTTTAACTGAAATTCATGCTCACCATCCCTTGCTAAGTAATTGCTGTTTGGTTGGTTATTTACCATTCAAACTTTACTGTTCAAATGGCAAATAACCATTTGCACTCATTATTCATTCAAACTTATTGATGAAGAAAAAGAATCAGCATTTATATAATGCTTTTCATACACACTGTATCCCAAAGCTTTATAAGCAAATGCTAGCCTGGTGGTGAAGTGACTGAATGTGTAGTGGCTGCCATATGCAGATCATTGGTAGTACAGTGGTCCCTTCCCCCTCCCTGTTCTCCAATCACCCTCCCTGATGTTATGATATTTGCCCCTGGTAGTACAGTGTTCCCCCCATTCTCCGATCACCATCCCAATTGCAAAAATTAGTCATCACTGGTCATCTAGTGGTCCCTCCCCTGTTCTTCGATCACTGTCCCCGATGTTACAATTAGCCAGCCCTGGTAGTCTTGTGATCCCTTCCCAGGTAGTAACCACCACCCTCCAGTGTCCATTTTTTGCAGCTGCTCCCATTTTTTCATTGGTGGTTAGTGGTATTCCCTACCATCATCCCTTTTTTCTGTCCTGAAATTTAAAAAAAAATCACTCACTGTCTTTTCTATTTTATAAACCTGCAAAAAAAATGCTGATGCCACACCCACCCAATCTCCACTGTACCACCTTCCCACACCCCCATGATGTCCCCACAGATCCTCACTCACCTCCAAGCGGTCCCAGGTTCGAGACCTGCTCTACCGATCAAATACATTTCTTGCTGTTGGAGCCGGCAACTGCAATATGAACAAAGGTAAATGCACTTCAATGTATTTCAGTGGGGGGGGGGGGTCAACTTTTAGCTATAACTCAGCTGTATTTCATGATTTTGTTCCCAAATTTTCAACATGGCCTTTTGGACAGTCCACCTCATAAACAATATGACGGCTGTTAGTCAACTCCTGATGGAAAAGTGATTTATGGTTGGTTGCCAAAATCACTGTTCCAGTGGGATTTGTGTAATGATAGTCATATTGTTCATGAGGGGGGGCCATAAGAAGGCTATATTGAAAATTTGACATCAAAATTTCAAAAACTGGCTGTGTTATGAGCATTCATTTCAATGTTGCTATGCTTATTAGTAACTTCAGAAATTTTCAATATGTTCATATTATATTTTTGACATAGCCTTCTTATTACACCACCTCATGTGTGTCACAGCTGTTATTTTTTAAAATCCTGTCCAAATTGTGTTTTTTTTCCAGCACTGCAGATTGGCGTTGTGCTTGCGTAAAGTTACATTTTGGTGGAGATTGAAATATTTTCTGCATGGGGAACATGAGGTGGAGTAAAAATATGGCTATGGTGACATGTTGGTGACTGTTCAGCTATAACTGGAAGCACAGGGGCTGAAGGTACCTGTGCTTCCACAGCTAGCTACATACACACATTTAAGGAGGGATGAGAATGCAGGGTCCTAAGGACCCTGCATTCCCACAGTAATATAAGGATACGATTATACTACCTCAAAAAGTAAAGAAATAAATTACAAAAAACTTGGTTAATGCATCAGTTAGGGTTAAAGTGACAAATGTAGGGAACTGTGGTGTTTCCAACCCTAACATCACATTCCTCACCCTCCACAGACCCACAGGCAGGGGTGTCTGTCTTGGGTCCATCACCTCTAACACTCACTCTGTTGTCCTATGCTGTACCCATGTCACCTTATCCTGTTATGGAATGGGGTGAGCATTAGGGTTGATGGCCCCAAGACAGACCCACCCACCTGTGGGTCTGTGGAGGATGGGTAATGGGTGTTGTGGTTGGAAACCCTAATGCCACATTTCCCTACTTTTGTCCCTTTAACCCTAACTGATGCAATAACACAGTTTTTTGCAAGATATATATATATACTGTAGATATGCATATCTTTAAAAAAAATTGTCAATGTTCCAGTTAAAAGTAAAGCCACAAAAGTAGGGAAATGTGGCATTAGGGTTTCCAAATCTAACACCCCACCCCAAGCTGCGCACACCAACAGTTGTCGTGGGGTTCCTTGGTGTCATCAGCCCTAATGCACACCCCATTCCATAACTAAATAAGTTGAGATGGGAACAGTATAAGAGAAGGAGATGAGATTAGGGCTAACAACCCCAAGGAACACCCATGACGCCTGTTGGTTTGTGCAGCGTGGGGGCGGGGTGTTAGGTTGGAAACCCTAATACCACTTTTCCCTAATTTTGTGACTTTAACCCTAACTACAGCATTAATGAAGGTTTCTGCAATTTATTTCCTTACTTTTTAAGATAGTATAATAGTATTCTTATTTGCCTATGGGAGAGGACCTTGCACTCCCATCCCTGCATAGAAAAATATATGTATGTAGCTGTGGAAGCACAGTGCCCTCTGGCCCAGTGCTTCAGTTTATTGGACAACAGTGACCAAATTGTTAGCACATACATCTTATTACTCCACCTCATGTACTCAGTAAAGAAAATGTTCAAATTCCTGCCAAAATGTAACTCTGCACAACTGCAATGCCATTCCATGCCACATGTAAGAAAACTCATTTTGGCTGGGATTTGAAAAATGACAACTGTAACATACATGAGGTGGGGTAATAAAAAGGTTATGTTGAAAATTTGGGTTCAAAATATTGAAAAATTCCAAAGTTACAAGTGTGCATAGAAAAATTGCAACAAATGGTCATGACTTTGGCATTTTTGCTTATTTTGACCACAAATTTTCAATATAGCTTTCTTATGATCCTACCTCATGAACAAAATGAAATGACTGTCATTATTCAATTCCCACCTGAAAGGAGAATTCACCAAGTGACCGTCAAATCACTTTTCAAGTAGGAGTTGCATCATGATAGGCCATTGTTCATGAGGTGGGGTCCCCAAATGACTATGTTGAAAAATTGCTGCAAAATTGTCTAAAAATGGCTAAGTTATGAATAAAAGTTGAAACCCCCATAGAAAGACATTGAACTGCATTTACCTTAGATCTTATATTGCAGTTACCGGTCCAGCAGCAAGACGTGCATTCAATCGGAGAGCAGATCGCAAACCTTGGATGTACTCAGGTGAGTGAGACTGTGTACTGGGGGGGTGGGATGGTGGGTTCTGATTTTAAGGTCAGGTTGGCATTGGCTGGACCATTTGCTTTTTTTACAGGTTTGGCTAAAAAAAAAATGAGGGACCGTTTTCTTTATTTCAGGATTGTACCTGAAATGGGTGAGTGGAGGTGCCACAAGATGCCAGGGGACAATTCTTCCTTAACAGGATGACAATTAGAGGGTGAGGGGTGCAACTAGACATCCGGGAAGAAATGCTAACAGGGATGGCACTGGATCAGTGGGTGAGGGGTACCACTAGACACCAGGGAATAAATTGTCAGTAATGCAGATGGTGATTGGAGGGTGGTGGTGGGTGCCACTAGACACCAGGGCATAGCTCCCAACCTTTTATCAGTGAAATGAGGGACAGTAATATTCAGAATGAAGGAAAATAAGGGACACAGACTCAAACGTGGAGACATAAGCCCAGAATACTGTGATGACATTGTGTTTTTGTGTGCAAAGTTTATTGTTGATTAAGCAACTCAGAATATTATGAATTTCTGTCTTAAAGTCTTAAGTTACAGTGATTTTCTGTTTTGGCAGCATCTTTTCCATGAGAGAGAGAAGAGAGACAGAGCAATTTTGAGAGGTAAAATAAGGGACATTCCTCATAATCAGGGACTGTTGAGAGATATGCACCAGGGAAGAAACTTAACATAAGAGAGACAGTGATCTGAGGGTGGGGGATGCCATTAGACACCAGGGCAAGGGTGGTTCACACCTGACACCGCAGCTGTCAGCATGAGTTTAGCTGCAGTTGCAGAAATCAAGAAATTATCACCGTTCTCATGCAGAGAACACACAGTAAGCTCTCCTCTCACTAAGCTGGGCATCCAAGATTTGAGGTACCCAGGAAGCATACTTCTGGCCATGAACTTAATAAACAAACATCATAATCTAGCTAAACAGGCCCCATTTACCTAGGCTCTGATGGTGGTTTATTAAAGTCCCAGCATTTTTGCATAATTTCCTTGTTTGTTGGTTTGTGGAAAAATTCAACAAGATGGCTGTTGACACAGCACAAAAAAATGTTTGGTGTCCTGCCAATTCAGTGGTGAAAGCAAAAACCAGCATCTGCGAAATAAAATTTTCACTTTGTTACTGAAAGTTATCTCAAATATCATAGTGCGCATGCACAAGTTGGAAAACATTAATATTTAAAGTCTTATAACTCTGGAACCTATTAATATTTTTTTCACCAGACCAGTTGAAGGCACTACCTTGGAATATGACAAATGTCTCCTGCAAGTTTGGGATAAAAGCTCCACTCCATGTAGGCTGTGGGCAAGAGCAAAAAAAAAAAACAATGTTAACTATAGGAAAATAAAATTGACATTTACAAAAATGACATATCTGTATCTCATAAACTGCACAGGCTGCCATCAGAAAAGTTCCACAAAGCAAGAACTGGCCTCCCAGACAACACATACAAAAATTCAGCTCATTTTGGCAAAGGGAGCCAAAGATATTAGTGTGCAAAGTTAGGGGTTTAACATTGAACACCATACTCAACCCTAACTATATTCTATCTACAATATCTACTGTATATATTTATATATCTATGCACAAAAACTGCATTAATGCTCTAGTTAGGGATGAAGCCAAAAAGTAGGGAAATATGGCGTTAGGGTTTTCAAAGCTAATACCACACACCCTCTCTGCATGTATATCACAGCTGTTTCATGGGTATTTTTAAATTAAATTAATTAAATAAATTGAATGATTATGGCTGTGATACTATATAAGACATGTTTTGTATGCAACTAATTTATCTTGATAAAGCATCAAGTGTGACGTGAAACATAGATCTGTATGTCAGAGGTGCTACTGCTTTAATAAAATTGCTGCTTTTATCTGCTAATAGCATTTCATTGTTTTCTGGTGAGGATTTGGGTGAGCCAAGGGTTTTTCTTTGTATTGGTACACTGCTTTTTTTACCTTGGCTCTCCTTTGCTACAACCTTTGAGCCGTGTTTTTTGTTTCTATACACCAACAGATGTTGGGGATATGCCCTGGGATCATCGGCCCTAACACTCACCCCATTCCATAAGTAAATAAGCTGAGATGGGTACAGTATAGGAGAATGGGGTGATTGTCAGGGTCAACAACCCTAAGGCACACCCCTGAAGTCTATTGGTGTGTGCAGGATGGGTGTGGGGTGTTATCATTGAAAACCCTAATGCCACATTGCCCTACTTCTGTGACTTTATCCCTAACTAGAGCATTAACACAGTTTTTTCAATTAATTTCCTTACTTTTTGAGATAGTATAATCGTATCCATATTTTCCCATGGGACCAAAGGGCTCTCTGGGCTCTACGCTCCCATCCCTCCATAGATGCATATATGTATGTAGCCATGGAAGCACAGGGCCCTCCGGGCCCTGCACTTCCATTTATAAGACAACGGTGACCAAATTATCAGTATAGCCATCTTATTAGCCAGCCTCATATACCCAATGTAGGAAAAGTCAATGACAAAATGTAATTCTGCGCAACTGCAGTGCCATTTAAGATGCGAAAACACATTTTGGCCAGGATTTGAAAAATAACACAAGCATGAAAATGCATGTAATTCATGTCTCAAATTTGCACTTTAAAACATACAATACCAGCAATCCATAATTAAGTGGTGACAATCCCACTCCATGGTACAGGAATTTGTAACTAGGAATCATCACTCTGTGACCATAGCTAATTTCCTGATTTCATTATCATTTACCATCCTTAGTTAGGTACTAATTATAACCCAGTACCAGATTAAACAGCCTGATTCTTTATGTAACAGCAGATTTCCTTTCATTTCATTTTTAGACCAGTACTGAATATTTTATTTATTTTACAACTTATTATTTCATAACCGTTCTATTTCTGGTCCAGTGATCACTAATATTAGCCTCCAATATTTCTTGGAACTGATGGCATCATTAAAAAGACACAGGCCACAACATTCTTGTAAAACAATTCATGTAGTATCATATAATGACCCAAGTTATTTCTGTACTACATATGGAGAGGGCTTGGTGGGGTTGTCAGGCTACAAGGATCACTTCAGTTACAAAATAAGGTGTTTACCTGAGCCATCACTATTAAGTACATCTATATGCTCAGCCATTGACTGTGTAGACTTTTGAGAGCCACATCATGGCCAGTGACCCTCTTGTTTGCCTAAGAAGCAGAGACATCCTGGACTGCCTGCAGGAGGCATTCATCAGGCAACATGTCAGGGAAACCACATATGATGGTGCAATACTGGACCTGATTCTAATTAACAGGGACAGTGTTGCAGACATCAAGGTGGGAAGCTACCTGGGGACCAGTTATTATTGTACAGTGTGGTTCAACATAAGAATGGCTGCAGAATCAACCCACACAAGAGTGAGAGTCCTGGACTTCAGAAGTGCAGATTTTTTAAAGATGTGTGAATGCCTCAGGGATGATCTGGTTGGGGAGGATGACCTGTGGGTTTGGAAAAACAGTGAGCCAAACTAAAAGATGGCATAGTGAAGGTAACAAGCCTCTGCTTCAAGCAAGTTTACAAAAGCAAGAGGAAGAGAAGACCCCTATGGTTCTCAAAAGAGGTGGTGGAAAGGATGAAGCCTAAAAGGGTTGCATTAATAAGGTACAAGGAGACACAGAGGGAGCAAGATATGGAGGTGTATCACAGGAAACAGAAGGAAGCATCAGAAAGCAGGGAAAGCAGTAAGGAGCCCAAAAGTACAAAGGTGCAAAATTGAAGAAAAAATAGCTCAGGCAGTATCATAAGGGAACAAGACATTTTTTATGTAAGTAAATGAAAAAAGGAAGACAAAAAAAGGAATTCTAACATTAAAACAGTAGGGGACTGTACAAAGAGTTACCAGGAAAAGGCAGACATTTTGAACAAATGCTTCTGCTCAATGTTCACAGTGGAAGGGAAAGGGGAGGGACCACAAAAAAAGCAAAAGGCACTTTGATGGGAGAGAAGTGGACACTAGTCTTTTTTCTGAGGAGAGTCAAGAAAGCACTTGCTAACCTGAAAGTGGACAAGGCTATGGGGTCTGATGAGGTGCATCCAAGTGTGTTGAGGGAGCTCAGGATGGTACTGGCTGCACCTCTAAGAGTCCTATTTAGCAGATCACTGGAGAAAGGAGATGTTCCAGAGGAATACAGGAGGGAAAATTTAGTCCTACTTCACAAAAGTAGCAGTAGGGAAGAGGCTGGCAATTATATGCTTGTCAGCCTGACAGCTGTGATGGGAATTTTATTTGAAACATTGCTATAGGAAATGACTGTGGAATATCATTCATCAAATGGGTTACCACATCTGAGGCAGCATGGATTCACAGGGGTGGTCATGACAGACAAATCTGATAAATTTCTTTGATTGAGTGACAAATGAATTACAATAGGGAGGAGAAGTGGATGTGGTCTACTTAGATTTCAGTAAGGCTTTCAACAATGTTCCACATAGGAGACTGGGAAGCTTGCAGGTGACCAGCAAGGTGGCATTATGGGTAAGAAATTTGTTAGTGGATAGGAGACAGACAGTAGTGGTAAATGGAGTTGTCTCCAAGGAAGGGATGCCAATGGGGTTCCTCAGAGTTCAATGCTGGGACCAGTCCTCTTTAATATCTTTATAAGTGACATAGCAGAGGAGCTGGAAGGGAAGGTCTGCCTCTTTGTGGATTACACAAAGTTCTGCAACAGGGTTGGCATGCCTGGAGGGGGGTGGAATGGATAAACAGAGATCAGAAAAAACTGAAGGAGTGGTCAAGGATATTGCAGCTGTTTGTAATGCAAAAAGTGCAAATGAATGCACATAGGGCACAGAAACCCAAGGGTGGAGTACAAAATGTGTGGAGTATTATTGACAGTGACCAAGCAGGAAAGGTGCCTGGAGATAATCATACTGAATTACCTAAAGGTGGCCAGGCAGTTCAATAAGGCAGTCAAGAGGCTAGTGGGATGCTAGGGTGCATAGGAAGGGGTACCACCAGCAGAAAGAAGGAGGTGATGTTGCTCCTGTATAGAGAGCTGGTATGACCCCACCTTGAGTACTGTGGTCAGTTCTGGAGACCACATCTCAGGAAGGACATAGACAGATGGAGGCAGTCCAGAGAGGGGCAACTGAAATGGTACAGGGTGTGCATCAAAAACCCTACAAGGAGAGGCTAAAGGACCTCAAAATGTACATCCTGGAAGAGAGAAGGGGGATATGAGAACTTCAAATGCCTCACACAGTGGTATACAAGGTACAAGAGGGAGCATTTTTCAGAAAAAAATGCTCTAACACAAAGGGGCATGCTACAAAGTTGGAAGGAGGTAGATTCAGGACATATTGGAGGAAGTACTTCTTCACAGAAAGAGTGGCATCTTCCTGGAACAACTTTCCAGTGGAGGTGATGGGGATGAAAACTGGTGGGATTCAAGAATGCCTAGGATAGGCACAAGGGAATAACAGAGGGAATGGGGGGGGGAAGAGCAGTAGGTCAAGGAGTGTCTGCGGCAAGAATGAAGGTAGAAACAAATGGGCAGACTGGGTCGGCCAAGTCTCCCTTATCTGCTGTCAGATTCCATGTTCCTATGTTTCTTAACAGCAGTCTGAATTAATTGAGGGAATTCTTAGCATTTATGTCACCAGGCAGCTCATTCCACATCAGTGTCAGTGGCTAGGCAGTTTGCACACTTTTCCCCCTACTCCTCTGGTCAGCCTGCTTCATCCCATACAGTCACATAACCCCATCATCTGTTGTCTCTGGGACTTACCTTAGGGCCAATGGTTCCTCCACAGATTGCCCCCTGTGATGGGGCCTTCAGGGGGGACCCCTCTATCCCCCTCCGGTGCCACTCTTAGTCCGGCAGTCCACTATTCCCTGTAGGCATTGTGAAGTCTTCCAGGTTCCACAGGGTGGCATCCTGCCGCTGGTGGTATATTTCCACTGTTCTTCTCCTGACACCCAGACTCATGGACACTCCATTGGGATGACAGCTTGGATGCATTCATGTCAAGAACATGCTAGGCATCCTTCCATCGGGGAGCGTCTCCCTCCCAGAACTGCTACACCAACCTTGAATCATCACCTATGGTCACCTGGGTGGTGATGTTGCAGCAGAGAAGACATCCCTTCCTCCCCAGAAGAGGAGGAGAGCATCACTAGGCAGAATCAATGCTCCTCCCCCAGGATGAATCCCGAGTGGCACAGGCTTATCACTGAACCAAGGTCACAAGCATTGTGACAGTTGCAGAGATGCCTCTGTGCTCTGCGCCACCAGGCCAGATCAGCAAGTTGCACACTTGCCTCTAAGGCTGGAAGATGAAAAGGCTGTGAGTTCCAACCCCTAACCAGAAACTTGGGTTAAATCCCAATACTGACACTGCAGCATGGGGGTAGGGGTGCTGCACTCATGAGGTGCGTGTTTTGGATGGGATGTTAAACCGAGGTCCTGTTTGCCTGTTCTGGTGGTTGTTCAGGTTGACATTAGGGATACCATGGCATTTCTTGAAAGAGTAGGGAACTTTCAGAAGTGTCCTCGCCACATTTCCTCCACTCACCAAAAACAACACCAACAGCTTAATCTGGTTCAATTTCACTTGGTTTGCATCTGTATCCCCCCACTGAAAGAAGTCTGGAAATAGGCAGACTTGTCTTGTCCTCTTTTCCCAGTCAACAAAAACTAACTAACTAAATAAAAAAAGATTAAGCAACACTCATTTGCAATGTCATGCTACCATGTTTACTGTGCACATGAACATAAGTCAGACTCCAATCTTTTGTTCTTAATTGGTATCTTTCATTTTTGGAAGTCTATATTGTTATATTATTTTTTAAAAGATGTGCAGTGTTAGACTTCAACAAGTTAGAATGCCAAGTAAGCCAGTTATACTGTTTCACTTCCTGGTTCCAGCCAATTTAGTATTGAACAGATCCCACAATGATGTGAGACAAATTTGCTTAAACTAGCAAATCTTGTGAGTTTGTTATACAGGCTGTCAATTTTCTTAAGAGCACTTTTTGTCAAATTCCTGTACAGCAAGCTTCTATACTCCAGAACTGGAATTAACAGTTGTCTAACAATTTTTATTCTAGATTCTTTTTTTTTCTAGATAGCTTTTTTCTCCAACTGGGGCTCCAGGGAGGCATGACTGTGGTTCTTTCTCTCTCAGAGGATCTCAATTCACTCTGCTCAATTCAGGACTTCATTTAGCCTGCCTCAGTGCCCCATTTTCTGTTTTCTCTCTGTTAATCACAGGACCCCAGAACATGGTCATGCATGAGCGTGGAGGAGCACATACACTCCGTGGCTCTGGTAATGGCCCCTTTCTCCCACCAGGCCTAATGCCTGATCTCTCTTGTGGCTTGGCACTGCTATGTAGCCTCCACCTGGTGGCAGCCAAGAGCCAAGGATACTCAGATCCCTCCAAGGGAAATGAGAGCTGCCTTGCAGCAGCTCAATCCAGCTCCTCACCCTCCCCACCCTGGCTGACCCCCAATGATTCAGGCTTGTTCCTGATCCTAGGTTGCCAGTGTGGCAGGAGGTATGGCATCCAGCTCCTCAGCCCTCAATGCCACTGGACTTGGATCATTATTCTAGATTTTTTTGACAAATAAAGACACTTTATGAAGGCAAAAAGTTTTTGATTTTTGTTTTACCAATATGTTGATGTGCCTACAAATAACAGTTTTTCATCGACATCCAGATATTTATACACATTTACTTTAGTTAACAATGGGAGAAGCAGTGGACAGGGGGCAGATCATACAAAAGAAAAGGTTCACCTAATTGTATGCAACTGCAAGTCTCCAGAATCTGCAAGTCTGCCAACATGGTGGGATGTGTGAGTGGTCTGGAAACTCCTTTCCTAATTCTTTGTACAGTCTGCTTCAAATAATCCATGGGAGGTAGTCTGCCACCCACCATGGGAGAAATCCCAGGACAGCATGCAGTCACAACTTGCTGGGACATCTCTGAGGATGACAGAGCCCTTCACTTAATGTCATTCACAATTTCCACACTGATATATCCCTGTGGTCAAGGACATGATTATGGACAACCACAACATTAACAACATTAACCTCCACAGTGTGCACTCTAGCCTTGCACTTCCCCCTCTGGTACTCAATTCTCTTCTAGTATGTCTTCCCTCCATGCACCTGCTCTCTCCAAAATAGGTACCCATCCTGATGCAGTAGCCAGTTTCCCCAATAACTCTCAAGGAACTGCAAGGGCACGATAACTACTCGAACTTCTCCACACCTCACCACGAATGACAAGCACGGAACCACCACTGGACTATCACTTGACATGCCACACCAACCTGACATATGTTAGTATTCTTTGACCTAGTGAACCAGGCTCTGGAGACAGGATTACCAGTGGATGTGATATACTTGTATTACTCGAAGGCATTTGACACTGTTTCCCATGAAAATATATTACAAACATTACAGGATATGGGTTTTGAAATAAAGTTATTACACTAGGTAGGAGAATGGCTGTGTGGTAGAAGACAGAGTGTGGCCATAAGAGGTCATCTGTCAGAGTGGGGGAAGGTGACAAGTGGGGACCCACAGGGATCAGTCCTGGGGCCCACATTGTTTGGTTTGCTGGTGTCCAAGATGCAAGTAGGGGATGGGGCTTGGCTATATAAATATGCTGATGATACAAAGGTGGGGGCTATAGTAAACAACTAGGAATCAATAACTAGTTTTCAAAATCAAATATCCTTATTGGAATATTGGGCATCTAGGTATAAGTTGATATTTAATGGACCAAAGTGTAAGGTGAAGCACTTCGGTGCAAATAATTCAAAGGCCTCCTACTAAATCAATAACCAGCAAATAGAAAGTGTCAAGAAGGAAAAGGATTTGGGTATATAGGTGACAAACAATCTTAGTTTTAAAACACATACCACAGAGTGTGTTAAAAAAGCACACAAAATATTAAGGAATGTACTAAGAGGCAGGAGGCAATATAGCACAGTGGTCTAAGGCTCTGAGCTGCAAATCTGGTGACATCTAGCAGACCAGACCTGGGTTTGAATCCCACAGCTTCCACTTGCATACTCTGTGGCCCTGAGAAAGTCACTTAACCTCCTTGTGCTCCCAGGTTGCTCCTGTAAAAAAGCTTCCAGCTTAGTGTGCTATACCTGGTTAAACAAATAAAAAAAAAAATAAATATAAAGAATAGAAATAGCAAGGTGATACTGCCCCTATACAAATCCATGGTCCAACCAGTCTTGGAATATGGTACTCCAGTCAGTTCACCGCTGAGTAGTGAAAGCACACAGACTGTGGAAAGATGCAAAGGAAAATGACTAGAGTAGTGAACAGTGTTAAAGGGAAGCTGTATGGAGAAAGATTGGAGGAACTGGGTTTATATTCTATGCTATACCGTAGAAAGAGAGGTGATATGTGTTTTACACACAAAGCCTTTCATAATGAATTAACATGGAAAATGTCCGGTTTGACTAGAAAAGGTGTCACCTCAAGGGAAACGAGACTGCACACATACCAGCTAAAGGGAGAGCAGTATAAATCTAATAGGGGGGGAACTGGTACAGCCAAAGGGTGGTGAGACCTTGGAATCAACTGCCTGAGCAAGTAGTTGGAGCCACTAGCTTGAATTCATTTAAATGCTAACTAGATAACTATATGGGGACAGAAAATTTCAATACCTCCACAGTTAGTGGCAAGTCCATAAATGGCTGTCTTTAGCTACTGGACTTGAAATCCCAACCTATGAACCTATATACAACCCATGAGACTTACAGGTATCCAAGCAGAACTGAAAACACCTGTTAAAATACAACCCACTCAGACACCCACACTAGCATGCCCCATGCACACCAGTCACACAGCATACCCACAATAACTCACGCTTTCTACACCAGATTGCTCACATTGCTTTTACCCTTATGAGATTGGTCAAATTACCCCACACTGTTTCCCCCATTCTATTGATGGCATACCTGGTGAAAGTGTGCATATTATTCGATGTCTGCATTGCACAGATTTCTGCTGCTGTCGCTTGGTTTCTTTCTACCCAGGAGATGGCTACTGCCCTAGTGGAGGGCACCTTGATACTGCCAGGGGATTCTCCTCTGCTGATTTGTAAGCCTCCTGTATTGTCCCTTTTAGCCAGGTGGCAGTGACAGTTTTTGTCACTGCCATGCCCCTTCTATGTCCTTGTGTGATGATGAATAACTTGTCTGAATTGTGGACTTCTTTTGTTCTATCTAAATAGATTTTACTAACATACTAAAATAGCAGCAGAATAGGACTCATGGTCTTTCAAGTCTGCTTGAAAGTCAACACCCATAATGGGCGCCGTTTGCAATGTCCACCCTCCCTCTTGGACCCCCCTACCCCTGTCCTAGTTATCCTCACAGTGTTGAAATTACTCAGCTTCACCATCCCCTATACCTGTTACATCCCCTCTTGAACCCCTCCACAGTGTCCGCCTCCACCAGCACTCAGGAAGTGCATTCTAAGGTTCCACCACCCTCTCAGTGAAGTAGCACCTCATCCTCTCCCACCTGAGTCTCCCCTCCTCTAGCGTTCACCCGAGTCCCCTGGTTGCCCCCCCCTTTCTGTTGGAACATCCCATCTAGACCTACCTTATTTATACCCTTTATGTAACTTGAAGACCTCTATCATGTCCCCCCATCCTTTCTCTCCTCCAGAGAGTATGGATTGAGCTCCTCAAGTATCTCCCCATAGGTCCTCTCCCCCATACCCCTAATCATCTTGGTTGCCCCCTTTGAGCCCTCTCCTGGAGTGCAATGTCCCTTTTCAAGTGTGGCAACCAGAACTGCACACAGTATTCAAGGTGCGGCCTAACCAGGCATTTATACAGTGGGAGAATCACTTCCCTCTTTGAGGTTATCCCCCTAGCGATGCACCCAAGCATCCTATTGGCCTTGGCCACTGCCTCCTACAGTTCTCAGAGTCGTTCATTTTGAAATCTACCACCACCCCCAGGTCCCTCTCCCCATTTGAGACTTGCAGTGTATCCTCTCCCAGGGTGTACCCATGGCTTGGGTTTATAGCCCCAAGGTGAAGTACCCTGCACTTCCCCGCATTAAACTTCAGTTTCAAAGTATGTGACCACTTCCTCAGAGCCTCCAGGTCCTCCTGCAAGGCTGCCCGTCCCTCCTCCCCATTCACCACCACACCCAGATTCGAGTCATCCACAAAGAGACTCATTTTTCTCCTGATACCCCTCCTGATGTCTGAGACATAGACATTAAACAGGAGTGGCCCCAGGATCAATCCCTGGGGGACACCACTAATGACCCTCCTAGAAGATGAGACTTCCCCCACCAACCACCACCCCCTGTGTATGCCCCAACAGCCAATTCCCAATCCATCTGATCATGTGCTTCCCCACCCCCATTTCCCCCAGCTTAGCTAGCAGCCCACTGTAAGGTACTGAATC
This sequence comes from Neoceratodus forsteri, assembly GCA_016271365.2. Lineage (NCBI taxonomy): Eukaryota > Metazoa > Chordata > Ceratodontiformes > Ceratodontidae > Neoceratodus > Neoceratodus forsteri. The sequence goes on along the minus strand of CM057455.1, from coordinate 530,014,080 downwards.
AAATGCCTTGCTGAAGTCTAGAAAGAGGACATCCACCAGCCTACCCTGGTCCAGTGCCTTTATCATAGAACTCAACAAGATTTGTCTGACACAATCTGCCCAGGACAAAGCCATGCTGTCTATCATCCAGATAACCCATTTCCTCCAGTAGCCCACCTAGCCTTTCCTTGATAACGCCCTCCATCACTTTGCCTACCACCAATGTCAGGCTGACAGGCTTATAGTACCTCAGCTGCTCTCTTGAGCCACTCTTGTGAATAGGTATGATGTGGGCCACCCTCCAGTTGTGGGGCACCCATCCCGTCTGAAGGGAGATGTTTATTTATTTATTTATTGAATTTTGATCACCGGGTAGGCCCACTGGGCCCCGGAGGTCCCTTTTACAGGGGCAACCTAGGAGTTACAGGACTAGTAGTTTAAACAATTAGTACAGATGTAGGTTATAGCATGTACAGGTGAACATATAGCAATGACATATTACATAACAGGTTACAGTGATTAGCAAAAGTGAGACAATGGAGGAGAGCCAGAGCAACACCTGGGTCGCAATTTCCCGAGTAGAGTATGTTAGGAGGAGAGCCAATAGAGAAGGATTAGGGCTCCCCGCTTTAGTAGGTATGAGGTAAGTGCTCAGGCAGGAGGGTAGAGTGGAAGTGTCAGGTAACATAGCATTGGCATTGACTCATGGCGAGCATGTGTGCCTTGAGTCTTGTTCAGAATCTTGCAGGTGATGGAGCTTCCCGAACCTCAGGAGGAAGGTTGTTCCAGAGGGAAGGGGCAGTGTGGGAAAAGGACATGCCCCCTGCCTTGGTGCTTACCCTTGGGACTTTGAGAAGAGTTTGGCAACAGGTCCATAGGTTGCAAGGATTTTGCTTGGCAGTTATGAGCCCTGAGAGGCTGGGGGGAGGTTCTGAGCTAATTAGCTTATGTGCTAGGCAGAGCACAGGGTACCTGAGATGGGCTTCGAATGAAGGCCAGCTGATAAGTGCTAGAGAGTCACGGTGATGACTCCTAGAGTGGGACTGAGTGGCGAAGTGGACCACCTTGTTGTACAAGACCTGTAACTTATTGAACTCAAGCTGGGCCATTCCCTGAAGTATCAGGGCAGCATAGTTGAGTGTTCGGAGGAGGACGCACGAGGCAATATCAGTCCTAGCTTCTGGGATCAGCTGATCCTTGAGGCGATAAAGGGTACCAAGTTTACCATGGATGACTTTGGTGACTTGGTCAACATGTTGTTTTAGAGTGAATCCTTGGTTCAAAGTAAGGCCAAGGTATTTTGTGGAGGCAACCACTTCTAGTTTGTTACCCACCCTGGAAGTGAGTTGCAGGTGTTGTGTTCTATTTAGGCCAAGGGATCTAGGGCTGAACAACGTGGCCTTGGTTTTGGTAGTATTAAGGACCATTTTATTCTTAGTAAGCCAGTCCTCCATAGTGAGTAGGTCCTCTTGGAGAGATGGACCTAGGTCTCCCAAGTTGTCAGAGGATCTGTAAATCATGGCATCATCAGCATACTGAATGACAGCACTGCTCCTGCAGTGGTTGTGCAGATCATTTATAAACAAGGAGAACAGGAGGGGACCGAGTATGGACCCTTGCGGTACCTCGTCCTTTAGGGGCAGTGGATCGGAGATCTTGTCCTTCCACTTGACCCTCTGAGAACGACCAGTAAGGTAGCTTTCAAACCACCTGAGAGCATGAGTGTCCAGGCCTATGTTACACAATTTATGATGCAGGATTCGGTGGTCGACCAAGTCTAAGGCCTTAGAAAGGTCAATGAAAACCACTCCTGTGTTGGACCCTGCATCAAGTTCCCTAAGCACATCTGCTGAGAACTTAGTTAGAGCGGTGTCTGTCCCATGTTTAGCTCTGAACCCATGTTGGGCCGTGGAAAGAAGCCGGTGTGCCTCTAAGTATTCATGGAGTTGAATGTACACCAGATTTTCCTGGATTTTTGCAAAGGTGCAGAGCAGGGAGATTGGCCTGTAGTTGCCAATTGTTTCCGCTGGCCTGGCCTTGTGAATGGGGACCACGTGAGTGTGTTTCCACAGCTCTGGGACAGTCCCTTCTAGAAGGGACCAGTTTGTGAGCCAGATGAGAGGCCTTGTGAGTTCTGGAGCACCATCCTTGAATAGTCTGGCTTGGATACCGTCAGGCCTACCCGATCCTCTGGATTTCAGGGACTTTAGGAGGGAGAGGACTTCTTTAACCTCAGATGAAAGAATGGGCAGTCAAGGCTAGGAGGTTCCAGTATGTGGGACTCTTTGTCAGTCACTGGGAGCCCAGCCTTGTAATCATCAATGTTCGTGAAGTGGCGATTGAGGGCCTCAGCAATGAGGGTCCCATCATTCAGTAACTGCCCATTGGCCACAATAGGGCCTGGGGCAGCCTTGCTTTTTCCCTTTATGAGCTCGTTGATGTGAGACCAGAATAACCTCGGGTTGCCTAGGTTAATTTTCTGGAGGTGATTGAGGTATGCCCTTTTTGCCAGTTTGACTGCATGCTTACTTTGGTTTCTAAGAGCTTTGTAGGTCTCAATGTCAGCTAGGAGTGAGAAGCACTTGAACTTTTTCCAGGCTTTGTCACGGAGGATCATCAGGGCCTTTGGGGGGGGAGTGATCCACTTAGAGCAACTGCCTTTAACTCGATAGGTCTTCAATGGAGCAAAGAGGTCAGTGGCCCTCATGAAAGATTTCTGGAAGAAGGCGACGGCCCTGTCCAGGGTAGGGAGGCATCGTAGCGGGCTACAGTCAGTGTTACTGAGAAAGGTATTATATTGCTCAGGTGAGAATTTAGAGTAGTCCTGCATTGTGAGGATTCTAGGTTGAATCCTGTCTGCCCTGTTCTTCCAGACACAGAAGATGAGTGAGTGGTCACTCAGGGCATCAGTCATAGTGCCTGCCAACTGAATATTCTTTGGGTTTGACACCAGAGCCCAGTGGATGGTTGAATGCCTTCCCATTCTATGATTCATTCTAGTGGGTTTAGTGATTATCTGGGCAAGATTTACCTCCTGTAGCAGGCCATTGATAGACGACTTTGCCTCCTGGGCCCAGTTCAGGTTAAAGTCCCCCAGTATGAGGAGTTCAGATGAGACCTCATTGGCTAGGGCTTTAGTGAGTTTCTCCAGGGATTGGATAGCATTCTTAGGGGGGCTGTATACGCACCCAATGGTAAGGTGCTTGGACTAGGGTGAACCGTATAAAGATCGATTCATCCCCAGTGCACGTGCTGTGCTGCATGCTGATCTGGGAGGAGATTAGGGTGTCCTTCGCATAGATGAGCACCCCGCCCCCCTTCTAGTTATTCTGTCTTTTCTGTAGTGGATGTACCATGAGGCAGCTACTTCGTGCTCTAGGACATGGGGTTTTAGCCAGGTCTCCAAGACTGCTAGCACATCTGGTTTATAGAGGGCAAGCCACACTTGAACTTCATGTATCTTTGGCTGAAGGCTGCATATATTCATATGAGAAATCCACAGCCCCTTTGAGGACAGCCGGATCTGGTCCTGGGGGGAGGATATTGAGTGGTTTGCAATTACAGAGCCTGGGTTCAGTTGGATATAGCAGGCAAGAAGCAACAGAGCTGTTAGCAGGAGATGTAGGGTTAGAGTAAGAAAGAGGAGCCTCACTTTGCTGGGTATACTCCTGGTTTGGGGAAGTGACCTGTAGCAAGAAAAGCTCCACCAGATGGGCCGACAGTACATTAGCCAATTTCCTCAGCACCCTGGGAAGAATTTCATCAGCCCCGGAGCTTTTTCCGTTCTTAGGGACTTGAGGGCCTCCCTCACTCTATCAACTAGTATTTCAACTTCCCTGGCCTCCCCCTCCTCTGCCTTTCCTGCCTGCCCGCCCTCTGGTCGGTGCCGGCTCATTACACCCCTGGTCCCAGGAGGGATACCAGTATCCATGAGTCCCTTCTCTTCTGCAGGTTCTCTACTTCTCCCCCCATGCGGTGCCACCCCACCACCCTCCCTGGTGAAGACTAATGCAAAGTACTCATTTAGTACCTCAGCCTGCTCCCTCGTATCTTCTGCCCTCCCCTCCCCGACCATATCCTGCTAATCTGCCCTCTCACTTTCCTTCTTTCCCCAATATATCTAAAGAACTCTTTTTCCCCTCTCCTTATGCCCCTAGCCAACTTCTGCTCTGTCCTTGCCTTGGCCGATCTTACGACCTTGGTTACCTTCCTGAACACCATTTCATACCCTCCCTTATATCTATCTCCCTGCGAACTCTTGTACTGCCTATAAGCATCCTTCTTTTCCCTCACCTCCTCCTGAAACTCCCTAGTCCACCAGCTTGGTTTTCTGGCCCTGGCAAACTTGTGTCTCACATTTGCACAGGACTTGTTAACCTACTGTAAATCCCCCCCTTAATGATCTCCCACATGCTGTCAGCGTCCATACCCATCCTAATCCCATCCAAATGACCCTTAAGGATCCTTCATATCCCCTTGAAATCGGCAATACTAAAGTCAATTACCACTGTCTTTGTGTGATTTTCAACCCCCACCCCAGGTCCAGGAAAAAACAGACTGTGCCATGATCACTCACGGCCAGTGGGTCCCCAACCTCCAGGTCCCTAATCCTGTCACCGTTCACCAGAACCACATCCAGAATCTGAGCCTCCCTGGTCAGCTCACCCACTGCTGGCTTAGGAACACGTCCTGGAAGACATCCAGCCATCTCTGCTCCTTGATCACTGGGGACAACATAGTTCCTCAGTCAGTCCCTGGCATGTTTAGGTCTCCCAACACCACCACCACCTTGCCCCCACTCAGTCTACAGTGGTCCGTAATATTTGCCACCAGTTTCTCTTCCAGATCCTCCACCAGTGTGGGAGGCCTGTATACCACCCCCACTTTTACCTTCTTTCCCCCCCGGCATCTGCAAGGTGACCCATAATGCCTACACTTTCCCCTCTGCCCCTTCCACCCCTCCTACACCTATGCTGTTTTGATTATCAGTGTTACTCCCACACCCGTCCCACTGCCCAGTCCTTCCTGAACATAGTGTACCCCTCCATATTTGGGTCCCAGTCATGCCTGGGAGTGGCCAAGGTCTCAGTGACAGCGGCCACATCCACTGCCCCCTCTACAAGCATTGCCTGTAGCTTGGTTATATTATTCCTCAAGATCCTGGTGTTAATCAGGACCACTCTCCACCCCTTCCACATTCCCCCCTCCTATTTCCAACCTGTTTGCTTCTGAGTGGCTGCCTACTCTCCCCTCCTGTATCCAGTCTGTTGCTCTCATTCCATATCCCCCTTCCCCCTGTGGGGGTGGAGACCAAGTACATCCCTTTTTGACAAACCAGGGTCAACCCCCCCTTCCTTACCTCTCCCCTTCACAAGTTTAAACCCCATCCTTCTTGGACAAATCCAGCAGGTTTCTGTTTTAGAATTTCCTTCCTTCCCAAATTGAGGTGGAGCCTGTCCCTAGCATACAGCTTCTTAACCTCCCAGGTTGCACCCCAGTCCCTCACAATCCCATACCCCCTAGCCTCACACCAGTCCCTGAGCCATTCACTAACCTCCTTAATTTTTTGTTAGTTCTCCACACTGGCCCTCGGCGCAGGCAGGATCTTCGAGAAGGAGACCGAGGGTAGCCTATGGTATGACTAACCCTGGCTAGTTCCTGAAACCTTGCCTGTATCTCCAGTTCACTATTCCCACTTTATCATTTGTGCCCAGGTGCACCAGGATGGCAGAAATACCACTACATTCCTTTGCAAGTGCATATACCAGGTGCTTGGCCTTATGCACAGTCAAACCGGAAATACATTTGATCCTTATCAGAATGATTTTTCCCTGCATCTACACCTCCCACTGGATACCCCTGATCATGGAATCCCTCAACAGGAGCCCTCTAAACTCCCCCTTGCTTCCTGGTCCCCCCCAAATTGTCAATCCTTCCCTGCCCTCCCTCATCCTTTTTTCTGGCCCCACCCTCCATCCGGTTTCCTGCCCTCTCCCATCTGGGTGTCATATGTAGCCCCCTCCCTATTGGCCCTGACCTCACCCTCTATTCCTGTACTGGCCATTCCCCCTAACTGAGTATCATTTGCATCCATATTCCCCCCTGTACCAGCCTTTGACTGATGCTTCCACCCTATTTATTGGCCCATCCCAGCTTTTTCTCCTATCCGATCTGTCCATTCTTGGCACCTCCCTACCTCCTGTGTCTCCCTGGCCCAACCCATCACCTCCACCAGATGCTGCTTCCCCCCACAGACCCCAATCCCCCATCATCTAAACTGATTAACCCCTCTGTATCCTCCTGCTGGCCCACCTGGCCTACCCCCCTTCCCTCTACCAAGGCCCCCTTCCCCTTTAGTGGATCCCTCCTAATCCCCTCTTTTCCTCCAGTGCTTTTCATAATCCCTTTCGAGTCACTAGTGCCCTTTGCCCCCACCTCCCTAATCTCTGCATCTGCATCCTGCCCTCTGCTGGCAGCACCCCTTGCCCCCTTTGTGTCCCTGTGCATGATATCAGCCATGTTCCTCTTATCTCCTTTGTGTTCTTTTGTGTACTTATGCAGTTTCCCAACCCCATTTCCCCTGGTTATTGAGTCACCCTTCTCACTCTTCCCCCCATCCCATCTTTCACCTCCAACCTATTAATATCTCCTTCCCCATTTCTAATCAGTAATAGTGGCTCAAATCTACTTCTATGCTCAAAGCCTATCTTGTTCCCCCTTGCTGGTGCACCTTCCCAGTTAGGTCCCTTCTGCACAGCCCTCTAATCTTTGTCCCACCCCACCTGTCTGTATCCCTGGTGCATAACCCTTTCTGACCCACCCCAAGCCTGGAGCACCTGGCACCCCCCATCCAGCACCTACTATTCGGTATGTGCCATTGATCCCAGGGGTTTCTGCTGGGTGCATCATGCTGGTCTCTTATTTCCTCTTTACCTCTCTCCCGTCCTCCTCCCCAGCAAGTATCCTTGCAGCGGTGTGCTACCTACTGAGCCACTGACACTGCCAACAATCATATCCTTACAGAAAACATCATTAATACATTCATCATTGCAACTTCTGTATTCATAACTGGGTTTATAACTCATCTTTTCATAAAAGTCTTTGTTGCGAGTTGATGTACAGTTTGATAATCACGTCTGTTCATCAGTACAACACTTCTGCTTTATCAGGCTTTATAATGAGTTCAGTGTCAGTTTAAAGTTTGTCCAAAGCTATTTTTCTTTTGTTTTTAGATTTTGATATTTAAGTTGAGGTACATTTAAAAAAAAATTCAAATCTTTCTCACATATGTCTTTGAAAGCTAAAACTGCAGCACTAAGTAGTAGGCAAAATACTTACTTTCATTTGAAAACTTCAAGGATCAAGGTAGAGGTATGTGTGCTTTCATCAAAATTTGTATTATCTTCATATAAGGCTGTTTCACCTGAATTGTCTACGTTCCTTCTTCTATTAAAAAAAAAGATTTAAGACTTAAGCTTCTACAGGCCACCTGTGAGTCAATATATGTTTCAAATTTATGCAGAGAGGCAGTGGGAGCAAAAGAAAGGCCTTTGTCTAGAACAGTTTTTTTCATCTTTTGTAAGACAGTAATTTGAAATATTACTTACCTTGCTCTAATTTAATAATATTTCTGTTGTTGTCCCCTGGTCCTCTGGCCTTGTTATTGACCCTGTTGATAACTCCATGGCTGTTGTGGTCTCCATTGCTGTTGTTCAAGATTCCATCAAGATGGGTGTCCTTGTTCTTCCCCTTCTGTCCCTCCTTGTCTTCCTCTTCTTATGTATAACTGTTGGAGTACCTTCCCTGAAACTAGTTCTGTTGGGGACGTCTCCTTATTTGATGTCTTTTCGGTGGTGGTTTCTGTTGTCTGTCTTGTTTCCATAAAAAAGACTGATTTTCTTCAACACTTTCATTACCAGACTCACTCTCATCTTTGCTGCAATTAAAGGAAACATGTCTTTCTCATTTTAAAATACTTCTCAGCTGCATGGTTCACTTTCATGTATGTAGTCTATTAAGTTCAAAGTCTTCTCTATCTCTTCTGAATGTTTTCATTTATAAGCATGACTCTCTTGGTCTATTTTTAAATAGTTCTATTGGGAGGTGAAACCCTGACCACTGCACAGATTGAGAACTTCACCTCTCCAATCCCCCATGCAAGTGCCATTAGAAATTAAAAATATAAGTACCTCATTGCTCTTAAAATTCTTCCAAAGCTCCAGTGGAGCCAGCATTTTGATAATGGTGCTCCTCAACCCCACTCCTTGGGATCTTGCAGGTAGTACAGCAAGAGGATGAGGCTGAACTGCCACTGCCATTATACAGCCCTTACATATGGAAATAAAAACATATGTAAATCTCCAATGCACAGCGCTGTATTTAATACATTTTCATTAATCTGATAGGTATGCCTGCCATACCCATGGGGTTTAGGCAAATTCTGTAAATACAGCACATAGGGGCAGTGCAGCATCATCCTCTTGTGATACTACCAGCAAGATCCTGGGAGTTGAGGAGCACTATTATCAAAATGCTGGCTCCACCATAGCTTTGGAAGAATTTTACGAGCAATGAAGTACTTAAACTTCTAATTTCTAAAGGCACTTGCAGGAGGGATTGGAGAGGTGCAGCAGTCAGGGCTTCATCTCTCCCCATAGTTCACCTTTAATAGAATTCTTTCATTTTTCATTCATTCTATCAACCGCACACTTAGTATACTGCAACATTTCCTTTGCTTTGCTTTTAATTTCTTCCTTTATTTGGATATCTGTTTCCTTTCCAAATTCGGTAATAAGGTTCATAAGTTTCATACTTGCCACTGTTAATATTTCTCTCTAATGTCTCATGAATAATTCTTTTTCCAGACAAAATGTTGGATTTTTAAAATTCTCAGTCCTCTAGGAATTCTCAGTACTTGCAAGTATGGCTGAAAGTTCAACCTGTTCCAATATATTATTTGTATGTTTTTCAGCATTCTTTCCAGGTCTTTAAATGCTTCTAGTCATGTAAATGCCTCACAATTAGTTGCCCCCCTTGTCATCTCATTATCAACCAAAAAGGGTTTTGCTGTGCTTGAAGTCGTGAGCAATTTGTTAACATAGTTCAATGGGTCATTCCATCTACTTGCCTCTATAAAATTAAGTTTGGTGTTACTTCTAAAGATATAGATAATTTGGCACTTTCAATAGACCGTGGCTTAAAGGAAACCTAAACAACATTTTGACGACAAACTATTCAAAAATCTGACCATAGGTGACTAAAGGAAAGGCTGCTGTATTCATTAATGCTAAAACACATTTACATAATTAACCTAAATGTGGTTCCAGAGCATTTGAAAATTGTAAAAATCAGCCTTCCAATTTCAAAAAAACTGTCTTACCTGCTTCCTAAAATGGCTGCCAAATGTGTTATGTGATGACATCATTGGACCAAAGTCAAAAACTATATAGCTCTCTTTTGTGCTAACTAGTTATTTTTCCCTTTGTATAGAATTGTTTCACAAAAATTGTCAAAACCATGTGTGTTGTTTTGCATAATGCACATTTTAGGCTATGATTCTGTTCATTTTGTTTACTTTAACATGCTGAACATGTGTTTTAATTCAAACAAATTTCTCTGTGGCAAACCACAGTGCAGTACAAATCTTGAATAACCTGGTTGTCTAGTGGTTATGGTGGATCCAGGATGAAAGAATGGGATGATGGGGTGGTGTGCATGCTTAATATGCACTTTTTAACATTGTTATTAAACGTTTATATTTTCTGCTATTACTCTTTTCTAGTATGTTTTTGACAGAACTTACAAATGTAATCCATAGCTTGAATGCAAACATTTGTACAATCAATAAATCAAACTTCTTCATCAAAGTGAAATGCAGACAGCAAGCAAGTATGTTACTATGTGGGTGGGAGGAATGCAGGCGCACCTTCACCACCCCCTAGAGCCACCACTTTTTGTAGCAAATTTCTTGTGCTGTCTAATGTCAGAGTTCCTACCTTCTCAAAACTCAAATATTTGCTTGTCTTGTTGTCTTTTCCATGGGAAATAATAATAATAATAAGAAGAATTAGCTTTATATAATGACTTTCTTACCGTTGTATCCCAAAGTGCTTTACAAGCAATACTAGACTGGTAGTGAAGTGACTGAACTTGTAATGGCAGCCATTTCATAGATTAATATCCACACACAGCCTTGGACAACTGCAAGAACTGGTTTTATGGGAAGGGGAATGTTGGCCATAACAAAGGGGTCAGGTAGTGCTCAAGGTGCTGGCAGCCCCATATCTTATTTTTCACAGTAATCTGCTCACATTTCTTTCCTTCTGTCTGTCCCCTTCCTTGAGTATAGCAGTATCTTGCAAGAGTGGCCTTCTCAGTCTCCCTCTGGTATTCATTCTTCACTATTCCTCCTCACACCGAAAGCTGATGAGCTCATCACTCTTCTGCATCATGTATGCAAGTAGTACAGTTCCCGTTTTATTTTGACATATCCGATATAAACATATCTTTCCAGTAAGTCAGGCTGATAGCAGCAGGGAACAAAGGGAATGATGGGCTGTCCTAGCCTTAAAAGATCTTGGCTGCCTTTGATTAGGCACTATTAAATGATGGGTGTGCACATCATTATGCACGTCATTTAAAAATGCCTAATCATAAATGGCTTAGATCCTATATGGGTAGGAAAGCCTGTTTTTCCACTTCTGACATGCTGCTATCAGCCTGGCTTACCAGAAGATTACGTAGATATAACACGGAGACTGTACTAACCACATTCATGATGCGGAATGGTAGTGGACTCACCAATTTTTGGTGTGGGGAGCAAGGGAGAAGAATGAATGTCAGAGAGAGACTGAAGAGGCCATTCTAGTAAGGTGAAGCTATATTCAGGTTAGTTGAAGACATGAAGGAGGACGCTGAGCAGATCACTGTGTGATCTGAAATGTGGGGTTGCCAGCATTGTGATCACTACCTGACTGTGAATGAGAGTAGCCAGTGATGACAACTACTCAGAGTGGCAGGGCTGCACCTAAACTGTTACTTTAATTCAGTGTAGGGAGATAACCCTCAGGTGGGGTTCGGGGGGGATGTTGACATTTGTAAGGACAATATTGATGGAGTTGTGTATAGTTCATTCAATATTTGGAAGGGTGGTAGCCAGCCAACTTGCATTGTGGAGTAGAGCACAGAAAAGTACTGGAGAAGAATTGCTGGGAACTGTCTACGGCGGTTCTTCAGATCACAGGAGTAGACTGACACTGGAAGTTCAAGTGGATTCACTCACGATATGCCTCTCTTGCTAAAAATATTGTTATCCATTGTAAGTGCAGCCCTTATGAGGACATGAACAGCAGTATTTCTGGTGGGTCATGATGCTTATTGCTTGGCCTCTCTGAGGTACAAAATTACAATCTGAGGTGTGATAAATCTCTTCATGAGACCGCAAGCTCATATGCAGTCCCAGGCAGTACAAAGGACAGGTATGGGTGGTGGGGTGTTCAACAGAAGGCAGGCTAGGTGCAGGGGTTCACATGGAAAAGAAAGCCTTATTTGTGGATTAACAAGAAAGCATGAGCTTTGGAAATGAACAAGACCAGCACTTGGTTTTTGGTAAAGATAGGGAGCCACGTTGGGCCATGCCACACCGCCACCACCCATACGCCACAGCATTTTATGTTTAGTTTATTTTATTTGTTTTAGGTTATTTTGTTGTTGCTTTATTTTTGTCTTATTTTGCTTTTAATTATTTGTGACAGTAGAGATAGCAATTTCACTTTGTGTGTTGCTGTTATTGCCGAGTTTGTAAGTTTAGGATCATAACCTACGACTTTTCTCGGCTTGCCTCGGAGTACCTGCCTGCTTTGTCTTGGAAGGATTTCTGTAAGGACTCGGACTCCTTTTCTTTCTGGATTACTCCAGTATAACATTGGGTCACTCATTATCATCTGTTAAGACTGGAGGCCTGGGATTGTGAGCCAACTGTTGGTTTGTGCCATCTTCTGACTGTGCTACAGACCTTGTGGAGTGCCAGGAAGATACCAGGTTTGTGAGCTGACTGCTGATTTTGTCTGAGTCATGGATTTCGTGGAGGAATTCTGAGGCTGGGTCTTACTAGTGACTTCTTGCTTCTAGCCCTACAGATTGCAGCATCACTGGTTTTGTTTTTCCTGAGTGCTGGTTTTATGGTGAGCAGGCTGAATCCCATTCTGAACCCAGGGTGGCTTGCTGGGGTTGTTGATCACAAGGGGAGATCAGGACTGGTGCCATCGGAGGACAGGTCCTAGTGTGCCCGTCATTCCTGGGTTGTTGGCAGCCAGGCTGGAGAGCTTACTTGCTTGGACCTAGTCGTGTGTTGACTAGCCCGGTAACCACTCAGGGGATGACTGAGGTGAAAACTTTCTCAGCTGGGTAGCTCCCGTTGGGTGGAAATCTGTATTTAATTTAAAAAGTCAAAGTGATTTTTTGGCTGCAAGACTGATCATGTTATCGTGGAGAGACTGAGAACCATCCAGGTCAGACTGTTCCCTTTTCTGTCTTATGTACTTTGGAGAAACAGTGAGAGTGCTTATCTCTTTTCAGCAAGATCATTTGTGTGACTGTTTAATTATTACCCTGCCTATGTGAAAGATAGGTTTGGGTATAAATTCCCCAGGGGGGAGAGCCCTGAGGGTGTTTATCATTCTTTGCTTACAGTGGTTTACAGATGGAAAACTGATTGGAACTTTGGGCCCAGATCACTTGAACTCCTCTTGATGTGTATGAAATTGTTTTAATATCTTAAGGGGGTATTTTTATTTCATTTTTTTTGTGTTATTTTTGTTCTTTTTAGGGTTATTTAAGTTGGGGTGGGAGGGTTTTTGTTTGTATGAGGGTGAATATATTGGTTTAAATATGTGTTAGGGTATAAGTAGAACAGTTAGGCAGTACTTCCCCTCAAGACTTTATGATCTCTGTCCCTTTGAATTACCCCCACTTACAGGGGAGGTTAATGCTAGATGTCGAAACCTCGGCATTTTGAGATCAAAAGGCAGAAAGATACAGGGATCCTGGAACTCTTGGGCAGAATGGGAGGGAGGGAGGAGAACAAATAGAGGCAGTGACGGCTAGGAGTCGCCCTGGGGCAAAATGGGTATTGGAGCGATGTCCTCCTTGCCTAGTACCCATACCTAAGGGCACTGACTTGGAGTGTGTCAGGCAGGAAGTGGGATCACTCTTGGATTTCTGTCCCTTTCGGGTGGTGTTAAGCAATGCCAGGTTGATTAGGAATAAGACTGCAGTGATTGCAGATCTTGTTTCCTCAGTCGACTTGGCATGCATCACCGAGACCTGGCTAGATGGAAATGATGGTCCTGTGTTGGACTCCGTGATTCCTGCTGGGCTCTCAGTGATTCACTGCCTGAGGGTGGACCGAAGGGCCGGGGGGGGGATGCGGTCTGTTTTACACAAGATCTGGATCTCAGGAAAGTGCCAGTTGGTGATACCAACTCCTTTGAATGCATAATGGGTGCAGTTGCAGGCTACAGGACCCTTCTTATCTACCGTCCACCAGGGGATGAGAAGGAGTTCCTGAAGGAGGTTGTGGACTTCATCGCCGATATGGTATTGGAATCTCCCAGATGGTTAATTCTGGGGGATTTCAATGCCTGGGTTGATGATGAACTCTCGCCATTTGGTCAAAACCTCCTCCAATTAATGGGCTCATTGAGCCTGTCACGGGTAATTACATCTGCAAACTGGGGGCATACATTGAACTGGTGTTCCATCTGGGGATGGAGATATCTGATGTGGGGGTGGAGCCAGTCAGATGGTCTGACCATCATGCCCTGAGGTTTAGATTTGTGGCCCCCCAAAATAGGTCTGCCCACAGGGAGTTAGTACAGTTCCGTCCATTAAGAGGGGTTACTTCAGAAGGCCTAATGACATGGCTGGACTTCTGGGATTTTCCAAGGGATAGCATGGATCCAGGGCCTTTGGTCTTAGCCTATAATAGGGCTGTAACTGAGGCCCTGGATGCGAATGCTCCAATGAGTGTTAGTCCCCGTACTCTTCACTTTTGGGCTCTCTGGTTTGATGGAGAGGTCCATGAGTGGAAGAGGAAGGGACGAAGATTGGAAAGACAGTGGAGGAAAACTCAACTGGAGGTGGATAGACTTGAACTGTTAGAACATTATAAATTCTAGCAAGCAGCAATTTCCCATAAGAAGGCAGAGTTCCTGTCCAGGGAACTTGGTGCTGCAAGGAATAGACCATCCCAGCTATTCTGGACTGTAGACAGAGTGTGCAATCCAGTCTGTCTCCAGACTGGTAGAGCATTATCACAGGTACAGTGTGAGGAGTTTGTGAAATTCTTTGCTGACAAGGTATCCACCATCAGGGATGAGATCAACCAGTGTCCTTCTATTGGACATTGCACTGATCAATCGGGTGGTACTAATGCCCAGTTGTACTGGTCTACCTTTAGACTACCAGCAGTAAAAGATATAGTGATGATTATCCAGACTCTGTGACCTACATACTGTATGTTGGACCCAGGCCCTACTGTCCTGGTAGTGGGGTGTGTAGATGTTATCAGCCCAGTCCTGGCTGGGATAGTGGTAGTGTCATTAGAGAGAGGGATCTTTCTGGATCCCTTACAGGAGGTGGTAGTACGTCTCCTGTTGAAAAGCCCTCTCTTGACCCCAACTGCCCAGCAAATTATAGACCAGTCTCTAACCTCCCTTTTATAGGGAAGGTTATTGAGAAGGTGGTCACTCTGCAACTGGAGGATTATTTGTCCAACCACAATATCTATGACCCTCTCCAATCCAGCTTCAGGAAAAGGCATAGTACAGAGACAGCTCTTGTTCGGGTATTGAATGATCTCCTGATGGCAAGAGATCAGAGGACCCATTACATCTTGTTTTTCCTGGATCTCTCAGCAGCATTTGACACCATGGATCATGGGGTATTGCTCTACCACCTGTGGTTTTTCTGTGGTCTGAGGGGAGCAGTCCATAGCTGGTTTCAATCTTTTCTGGAGGGCAGATCTCAGAGATAGGTGTCTGGAGTTTACACCTTGGCCCCTCATTGGCTGCCCTGTGGAGTACCTCAGGGGTCGGTGCTGTCCCCTATGTTATTTGCGATGTATATGCTTCCATTGGGGGACATTATAAGACAGTATGGGCTGAGTTTTCATTGTTATGCTGATGATTCTCAGCTCTACCTGTCTTTTATGCCTGATCAGGAATTGGATTCCATCACGATGTTTAATAACTGCCTCCTGGAGATTCAGGATTGGATGAGTGCTAGTTGGCTTAGGTTGAATTCAGGGAAACTGACGTGTTGGTTGTGGACCCTGGAGGAAGGACAACAGGCACTTAGACAGGGAAACCCTCGGGTTTATATCTTGGGGGGGCCCAGCTTCTTGCCTCTGGCCAAGTATGTAACCTTGGCGTTATTTTTGATGAAAGCCTGACTATGAAGATGCAGGTGTTGGCCGTAGTCAAATCTGCTTTTTTTCATCTGAGGAACATCGCCCGGGTGAAACACTTGGTTCCATGGGAAGAATTCCCATCTTGGTCCACGCCTTTGTCACCAGCCATTTTGATTACTGCAATGCCCTCTATCTAGGGCTGCCGGGGGTGGATATTCACCGCTTGCAGCTTGTGCAGAACGTGACGGCCAGGTTGTTGATGGGAGTTTCACGATCTAGCCATATGACACCTGTGCTGTGTGATCTGCACTGGCTGCCAATAGAGTGGCGGATCACCTTCAAGGTCGCATTATTGACCTTTAAAGCCCTACATGATTTGGGACCTCAATACCTGAAAGAGCTCTTGGTGCCTTACTTTCCAGCTCGTTCTCTTTTCTCCTCTGATGAGGGATTGCTAGAGATTCCCAGGTTATGTCTAAAGATGTCTGGAGGTAAATCTTTTGCCTATATGGCACAACCCTGTGGAATTCTCTACCTCGTCAGATACGAGAATGCCTAACTGTTGAAAGTTTTAAAAAACAACTAAAAACGTTCCTCTTTGCCCTAGCATTTGCTGGTACATAATATGTGTATTGTATGATTGTCTGATTAATTGTTTTGAAATGTGATTTTAACTGACTTATTGTAAAAGCACGCTGAGCTTGGGAAGGGTGTTTAATATAAATAAAATTTTACTTATTTACATACTTACTTACTTTGCTGTGTGATCCTGAGCTAGTCACTAAACTTCTTTGTGCTCCCAGTCCACACCTGTAAACAAGCTTTCAGCTTAGTGTGTCTCTCTCCTGGTTAACAAAAAACAAAATTCAGTGAATCATATAACCAATAGATCATCAGGTATTTGAAGTGTTGTACTGTAATGCAGTTTGCCAAAGAAAAAGTCAGCTGAATTGCAAAACATTTTCTGCAATTTAAAGTAAACAAAATGAACAAAATCATAGCCTAACATGTGTACTGATCAAAATAATCCATGAGGTAATACATGGTGTTGATCATTCTGGTGCAACAATTCAAAATAAAGAGGGAAAGAAGAACTAGTTAGCACTAGAGAAATATATGTAGATCTCATGCTCTTGCTCCTATGATGTCGTCATGACTCATCACTTAACACACTTGGCAGACATCCTAGGGAGAAACCAAGGCTGTTTTTTGAAAGTGAAAGGCTGATGTTTACATTTTTCAAAAGCTATGAAACTGCATTTATGTTATTTACATAAATGAAGTTTTAGCATAAATGTAAACAGCAGCCTTTACTTTACCTTGCTGTGAAGCCAGATTTTGGATTTTGCAGTTTTCAAAAACTGCTTTTTTAGGTACCCTTTAAAATGAGGTTTTTCATAGCAATTATCAGTTCTATAACCTGTGGATACTTCAAAATAAAAATCAAACAAACAAAGCACGATTCACTCTGGCATGGGTGCTCAGGATAAAAAATGCAATTCAGACCAAAATCAAAACTCAGGCACTCACCTCAATTAAGAAGATGAACTCAATATCATATATAAAGAAAAGCTTATATGTCTATTTATTTAGTGCCATTAAAAGGTCTATGCCATCTGATGCATTTTGGACACTCTGTCCTTTATTAAAGTCATAGAATATATCATTGTTGGTCATCTTAACTACCCCCAGTGAGACATCATTTATCCACATTACATACCAGTTACAAACGCATGCACTGAAACAGCTAATCTCAATGATGAGCTCTGCATTACAATAACTGGTGACACCCAATATCATCTCGCTTGCTTGAAGTTTTCAAAAGCCATATCAACCCGGTGTTGCATTACACCAAGTTGATACGGCATCATACTGAGTTGATACAGCATTACATCAAGTTGATATGGAGTCGAGGGACAATCTTTCATGTCTGTGCAACTTATTTTCGGTGCCACACACAGAAAAGGTCTTATGTGGTGCAGTATGTAGCAAAGAGTTGGGCTAACATGTTCATTTTCTTAAAGAAGCACTGTAGTTTGTTTTATTTTGTCTACAAAAATATAAAGTTGTACTTCCAGGCATGCGCATTGTGTCCCCTCAGTTTTGCACCACACTACTTTGTGGCTGTGCAGAGCCATCATTTCGGATGAACCACATGTGAGGGGATTTTTTTACAAAAATAATACATTTTTTGCACTACAGGGAAATTTTAGGAGTACTAATGCATTTTACATTACTAAAGATAGCTCCTTACACCTTTGTACTTTCTCAAATTCAACTGAAAGGCTGACAGTGTCCCTTAGTCTTGTATTCATTTCCTTTAAAACAAAATAAAAAAGGCACCAGTTATTATAAAAAAATAAAGCATATGTAGGTGTGTGATGTGCAGTTTTTTGACACACCGTCGGTGGATGACAATATATAAAGCTCTTGAGCTTCGCTCTCAAGGTTTATATATCAGACACCTTGGATGTGTAAAAAAACTGCATATCATATGCCTACATATGCATTAATCTCTATTTATCTCATTAAGAAATGTATACATATTCTCTGTACATTATATTGCTCATGCCAACATTAGACATATTTAAAATCTAAATAAAATAAAATCTCTCAATACATGTTACATAATACAAATAAACATGTACACATTCCATTATTTAAAAATATTACTCCATTCATTCTATTGAAGCTTGTTAGAATTCT
Organism: Neoceratodus forsteri; assembly: GCA_016271365.2. Taxonomy (NCBI): domain Eukaryota; kingdom Metazoa; phylum Chordata; order Ceratodontiformes; family Ceratodontidae; genus Neoceratodus; species Neoceratodus forsteri. Next base: position 529,995,986 of record CM057455.1, on the reverse strand, counting down.
TAGTTTTATACCACACGTAACTGAGCTGCGCTAAACTGTGTGCCATTGAACTCACAGAAAAAAAGCATCACTTCTGATGAAAGATGCTATTAAGAGTGAACTACAATCAACTTTGTGTCCCAGACTTACTTAAACTTAATTATCATTTCTTAATGAATTGACTAAATCAAAGGAGGCATTATGACCTGGAGGTTTGGTACTGTAGCTTCAAGATTAAAAATCCAAAATGTCTCCCTCCCTTATATTTAAGTGCTCTATTTAACACCCCTCAAGATTGTGCTGATCCTATCTATAATTCTAAACTTAAAACTATGGTTTTCAGAATCAGGTACTTCTTAAATATGCAGTGATGTGGCACATTTAATGTTTCCTCCTTTCTTTTTTAATTGAAGTGGCTATAGATGTCATAGATAGGTGTATGAGTCAATTAGTTAAGGCCATGTATAACTCGTTATGTATCAGTGGACTTTCCTAGTATAGATACTCCCAATGTAAGTATCCACACATTTTGTAAAGTCATCCATTGTTTCACTACACACAGTATTTGACAGAAGGGAGTTTCAAGTGATAATTACTATTTGGTTAATCCAACAACTTCTTTTCCCAGTTTTTTCTCTCTCTCTCTCCTCTGAGTTTCATATTGTGAAACCTAGAATTTCTTTCAATCAAAAAGCTTTTTTTTTTTGTTTAATTCAGCAAATTCCCAAAGTATGTCATCTTGAAATGCTTTACAAAATATCAGTGGTCACCTCTCATGCATCAATATTCTAAAGAATAAAGACCAAGGGCCCTATACTCATTGTACAGCAAATGATGCAAGGCAGTTGGTGCTGATGCAATGCACAGTGCACCAAAAGATGAGCCAGAAGCACTGAAGGATGCACCAAACACAGTTCATCAACGCTTGATGCGTCAAACACATGGTGCCTGGCCAAAGTGCCACTGCGCCACACAAGTACTAGGAAACATCTGCACTGTGACACAACAAGCCCAGCACAGCAGAAAAGAGGCAACAACCCCCAAAATGGAATTCTCAAAGATATGCCGACTAGAGTAACGCTCACAGCAGCTAGGCCAGAAATACATGACGTAAGGACAGGACATAAGAGGGAGTGCCATAGGAGGCAAGCCCAGTGTGAACTACACATAAGCCACAGTGCAGCAGTGGAGGCAACACAGCAGAGGGAGAGAATGTCTGGGGCAGTAGCAATACTGGCCATGGGCCTTGCCCTACTGTACCACTGGTGGAGAAAGGGCAGAAAGGGCAGAAAGAAGGGCACAAGGTGCACAGCACCATGCTGCCCTTGCACAGGTGCAGCCAAGGATTGGGCAAAACCTGAGAAGGAGGAATGCAAGGAGGGTGTGCATCACATGCAGCTCACACAGGAACCACAGGGAGGACCACTATATCACACAATATTGGCTCTGCAAGGTGGCCATTGATGACCTGTGCCAGGAACTCAGTGCTGACATGTAGAGTCAAACATGGAGAGGCCATGAACTCACCACTGATGTAAAGATATGTGCTGTGATCTGAGTCCTGGGCACTGGGTGCTTCCAGACACTGAGTTGGGACACAGCCGGAATATCCCAACCATCAGTGTCCAGGTGTCTGGTCCAATTTGTAGATTTTCTCACATGTCAGGTACACCAATACATCAAGTTCCCCAGGGATGCACAGTTGCAGCAGGCTGTGAAACAGGGCTTCTATGCCATAGCTGGGTTCCCACATGTGCTCAGTACAGTTAACTGCACACACATTGCAATAAGGTCACCAACAGTTGACACTGAGAGCTATGTGAATAGGAAGGCCTTCCACTCAATCAATGTCCAGCTGGTGTATGATAGTCAATGCCGCATCTCAATGTAGTTGCATGGTACCCATGATCGAGCCATGACTCCTACGTCTTTAGGAACTCAGACCCTGTGCCAGGCATTCCAGAATGGCATGCTACATGATGGATGGCTGATAGATATGTACTGTTCATGTACAGAGTGATGCTGTTACCCTGCAGTGCAGCAATGGCTGTTGCACACTATGGTATGGCACCAGGCACACCAGATGCAGCAAGCACAGTGTCAGGGATGTGTGCAATGCATAGAGGGCCATGTGACACAGTGACCATGCACACAGGACATTGGTACACAGTGTGCCATGAGTGTACAATGGAGCAACACAATGAGTCACACAGGATGACAAGATCAGTGGTGGAATGAATGATTGGTGTACTAAAGATGCGATTCCAGTGACTTGACCGGTTTGGTGGTGCACTGCAGTACACCCTGGAAATTGCGTTTAAAACATTCACAGCATGCTGCATGCTGCATACTTCACAACATCACCATAGACCACCACCTAGACATGCCAGACCCAGAGGAGATGCAAGATGATGTTGATGATGGCTCCAGGGATGATGACGAACAACAGGCAGATGGAGCTGCCAGACCCTACCCACAGGCACAGGCAATGCTCACAGGATACTACATCACAAACACCCTCATATGCAGCCATTTCACATAATGGAACTGACACAACACAGTGAGCCACAGGGATCACTGAGTGCGACACATACATGGACAGTGTGTGCTCAGCACAGTAGTCACTGATGTACAAGTTTCTGAATGCCTAATTCTGCTACAGTGCAGCACGCATAGTGAAGGATGTGCACACAACAGCCAACCAGGCATGTTTGCACCCCACTGTGGGTGGCAACACAGTGCAGACAAATACATGGGACATGCATCAGGGACAAACAACATGCACGACGTTGGCCCATGTTGACGCGATGTGTAGGTGTTGCCACCAGGAGCAACATGCATGCAATGGTAGCACTGTGAATGTGAATGTGCCTGATGTCTGTATGCAGCCCTTGACAGCACTTAACAATGTTCAATATGCAGCATACAGAGGACAATCATTAGCACCATCATGGCACGGTGTATGCTGCAGAAGATAATGTAGAACATGGAAAGCCAGACATGTGGGTGGGTGTGGTGTTGGTGATGCCAAATAGCCATGTACATACATGGAACAGTAATGGTGTGACTTTGACATGTAGGGGGACACTAACCACACCATACCTTGCACACTGCATACGCACTCACCTTCCCCAAAAACAGCAAGCAGGAGGTTGCATACACCACCATACAATGCAGCCGCCATGCTACAGTGACAAGATAGAAGTGGCAGGTGCCCCACCATGGCCCAGTTCACACAGCACACACTGAACAATCCACCACACAACTGGAGCTCAGCATTGGACAGAGACATCTGCAGTATGCATGACACTGTGGCACAGCTAGTCACAGAACTCACCACTGCCAGTGCTGGCTACACATGCAGGACCAACACAAAGATCCTGCATGTGAATGCAGGAGATCCCCAATGGTGGCATGCTCACATTGAACAACAGCATCACATGATACTGCCAACATGATGTTAGCCATACCGGCGTGGTCCTGACACACATGCATACGCATGTGCCTATCCATGTGTTACCAGTGCAGAACCATCAGTCATGTGGCACAATATACTGTGATGGCATACAAGCTCTACACAGTGTCTGCACACCACCACCATGATATCAACACAGTGTCATGTGTGTAACAGTGTACATGACATGCAGCCAAACAGAACATGTTTATCCACAAGCATGCACATGGCCACCATGGTGTTCACCTAATATCAGGATACAGTCCAACATGGACAAGTGCTCTTATGCTGGCATGATGGTCAGCTGCATGCAGTATACATACATGTGAATGCAAATGTGCTGGTCAATATGTACATCACGTGCATGCCTATGTGCACACACACACACACACACACACACACACACACACATACACACTGATCACAGGCTGCACCAGCTGCTTGTCCTGACACATGGGATGGGTACCTGTGTCCTTGCACAAAGGACATTCATGCTAGCAGGCTGACCACACAGGTGCATGCTGTGACCACAGCAAACAGGTACTCTATGTCCAGGCAGCATCCCATTGCAAGCAGTGACACAAATGCCCTAGTTAGCCTGCAATGCAACCTGCATCCCACAATGCACTCCACTATCGCAATGCAAGTAACAACACCAATTTGCACCACCTGCACCACAAAGCATCCTGCGGTGCATAACAACTATCGCATTCTGCCTCTGTGTATTACCGCAAATGCAGCAGTACAACGCGTGCAGTGTAGGTGGCAGAAGCGGTGTGCATCAGTGTTGAGAAGTGTTGCATTGAGTCTGCATATTTTCAGTGAAACAGACCAGTGTCACAAACTTGTCAATAGTCATGTGCTTTACAAAAGGGCATGTGGGAGTTCAAACAGGCACTGTCCTTCTACAGGTCGACCTCTGCAGTTGCGTTGTGTACCGTGGGTGTCTGGACAGCCTGAGTCACACAAGTAGCATTGTGTGCAGTGTAGGTAGCGTCATGTGCAGCACAGGCAGCATCATGTGCAGAACAGGTAGCGTGGTGTGCAGCGAACGTCATTTCATGTAAGCAGTAGACAAGTGTGGTGAGTAACAGGAACAGTTGTATGGTACAGCCAGCAGTTTGTGGGCCTCACAGGTGCAATCTAACATGTGGCCACTGGCAGCAGGACACAATTAATGCCATTATAACATGCCACTGAGAAAAGATCACCTAATTTCACTGATGATGACACAGTCCTGCGTATCAGAATGGTGAAGAAAAGGTCCAGAAAGATACTACCACCAGGCAGTAACAACACAATTAAGAACTGACAGATGTGTCTGTGGTGGATCAGTCGCGACAGTCTCAGCTGTCAGTCCAGTGTCCATCATACCGTACAACAAGTCCACCACTGGTGGAATGACCTTGCCAGGAGGGATCTGGACCTCCTAGACAACCTATGAATGATGACAACGGGCACCAGATGTGGCCATGCATGATGGACGTCCACAGATGTCAGATAAGTAATGCCACTGGACTATGTACAATGCATGCCACTGCAGACATACTCATGCGTATGGTGTATTGCACACCTACATGCATTATCACTTACATCTTCATTCCCCTCATGCACCCACAGATGCCCAATGGCACAGCACCACCCAGTCACAGGGATCCATGCCAGATGCTCCGGGATCTTCACATACATTGGAGGTTGATGCATCCACCCCTGCAGCAAGAGCTAAGTTGGCATGGGACATAGCATGCATGTACCATCACACAGTCACATGCTGTAATATGTACTGTTGGACAGGAGGGACACACTATACACACACATATGCACTACATGTCTACCACTGTTTAGTACCATGTAACATGTAACTGTGATAAGCATGTGTTGTTCTGAAACATGTACAAACAGATGCTGCATGTGATGTGGCAGGGCAGCACAGTCAGGATATTTAGGTGTGAGCTGTGTATGTCTGTAATGATAGGTAGGCTTTCAATGTTGCAACCACAGTAGTGGTGCACAAACAATGATGTCCACACACATCCACGTGCTATACATGGCCCCTGCACATGTGCCACTCCTCCAGGGTGTGCAAAACATGCCATGCCACACACACATCCACGTGGCCGTCAGACTATTTACATCCCTATACACCGGTCGTGTGACAGTGTACCACTACCCCTGTTAGTGCACATGTAAGGGTGCACAGGGACATATGTAACCACATCACTGTCTAATGCACTGTAGCTACCACAACTGGGTAGAGCACACAGTTGCAGTCATCACTCATATGTGACATGCGTACCAGCCAAGCATGTTTGTAGTAGCAGCACACCATTGCATATCTGTGTACAACATGGATGTGGTACAACACTCACATCCCACGAACGGTAGAGTAACACATTATTCCATGCACTGTTGCAGGTACTGGGCCATCCTGACATCCAGCTCACAGTGCATGTCAACATGCCCTTGTGCATGCAATGCGCAGACTAAAGGGAGCAGAGGCGCGAGTGTAGAGGGAGCAGACAACCCAACATGCCCAGGGATAGCACATGTGGGACAACAATGTTCAAATTATGTTAAATTTGTTAAGTGCCTTATAGAAATAAACTTGACATTACATTACATTACATTCAAGGGAGCCAGAATGCAGTGCAGTAACAGGAGAACATGTAACAGAGGCAAGATGGGCATCAGGATACATAACCCAGCAACAGTGTGGACACTGGGGGCAATGGCATAGATAGCTACAGGGACAGAAATAGCAATGATATGGCTGAGCAGGTTGTTGTGCAGGCAAAGCAGGGTGAGGCTGACAGGGCCAAGGCCCCAGAAGGGCAGCATGGGACATCACCTGGTGGGGAGGATGATACACTTGATGTACCAGTTATAGCTGGTAATGAGCAGCAACGCCAGGCCATGCAGGCATTTGCAAGTGGACTTGTGGCACACATAAGACCCCTAGCATGACATGTAGCATTGATACATGCTGACATCAGCTGGCTGCTTGACTACCTTGATGGGTATATAGCCAGTGATGTTCACAAGACACATGTATGTGAGGCACAGTAGTACCTGTTCCCAGGTGACACATCACATATAACATAGGACTGTGAACTATACTGCATGCCCCGTGACACCTGTGCCTGCCATATCATTATCACAATGTGCTTACCTGATGGATATACTTAGTTGTGGACTGCATTCAAGGATATGCTTAGAACTCTAGGTATGTTGTACTATATGTTGTCACTCCTGCACCACCATCAATGCTACCACATGTGTGCCCTGTCATGCAGCTGTTACATGAGGTCCCTACACCCTTATTGGTACCTTCAGAGTACACGTGAGACAACTAGTGTTTAGGAATATATTATATTAACATATAGGGCTAAGGGCATCTACCATATAAGAGTAGATGTCAGGATATGTACGCATATTATTGTAGTACACTTTGCTTGCTAATACCCATATATTCTTCTATGTATTTTTTGTGTATTTCTGACTTATAAGATGTAAGGACACCTGTGTCCTTGGAATGATTATGATATATAAGTCAGCATCGCCACCTTTTGGTGATTTGTACTACTACACTGACTTATGTAAGACTGTGTATAAGAACTCTTTTGTTTCACAAACTGATGACTACTACAAAATTGTATGATGTTATCTTGGATCATGGAGCCTCCTCTAATTTAGCCAATAGGGCTCATCTCTTTAACTAGTAATGATTCTGTCTTACAGTAACCACAGTAATTATCATAGGTATATAATGTGATACACTAAGTCTTGTACCTCGGAGATCCCAAGAGACACAAAGAAACCTCGAGGTATAGGGAACGCTTAGCACTGGCTCTGGGTTCGTATGGAGAAGAACTGCTTAGGGCAACTGTGATTTTATCCTTTTTGGTAGTAATAAACAAGTTTATTACTCTAATGCAACGTGTCTATGATTACTTGCATTCCCAATATTGCCAAGAACCTGAAAGTTTGGTTTAGATCTCCTAACAATTGGCGACCACATCAGGCGATATTTGGTGTTTGTAAGTTTTCACTAGTTACTATAACTTTTCCCTTTCCCACAGGGACAGTATGTGTACATTCCCGTATCACCTTTCCCATTTTAAAACCAATTTGTAGTCACTTACAAAGTCTGGCTGTTTTCTTTTTGGGTGTGGTCGATGCCAATTTGACTCACTCCATAACAGCTTTGAATTGTAAGCCTACAAATTCTACAGTAGCCCAACTGTGTATAACGTGCTCCTGCTGTGGATCGATACATAGCACAGCGCCTTTTCACAGTTTGATTTTTTGTTCCCTCCCACAAAATGGCCACCGTATCAAATATCTGCGCAGAACTGAAACTCGATGTCTCAAACTTCCTTGCCTCCCATGGAGGATGGGCTGACTTTGCGCGGGATGCAAGTCAATCCATCAACCCTATACTGGGGATTTCAATCCAGTACACCGAGATGAGACAATCAACCAATAAGCGTCAAGCTAAAGGGCTGATGGTCATGACTCTCTACGCTGCTTTGGAAGCCTCCGGAGCGAGGTTTCGAACCCTTGATCTACAAATTTTGTCTCTTAAGCAACAGATGGGTTTGCAGGAAATGGAATGTGATAGACAGCAGCAGAATTTGGAGTCTGAACTTCAAACTCTGCAGAATGAAAAGGATTCACTTTTGCATCATTCAGCTCAAGCTGTAGAACAGGAACTTTGTATGTTGAAGCAGGAGTGTGAAAGTTTGAGACAGAATAAGGGACAGGCATTGCATATGAATGACTTGTTAAGTATAGCGAATGCACAGTTGAGTGAGGAGATGGGAGAGCTACAGGACAAGATAAACCAGGTACGTAATGACTTAGAAGTGGCTACTAGGGACAATCGCGAATTTGAGTGCCGCATATAGAGTGTTGCAGAAGCAAATGCAGGATGATGTTGATATGTATCTTGCAACAGTGAGTCATGCTGAATGTAAAACTTAGATGGTGAAACTGTGCAATCAGCGGGAGGTTCTGGCTGGACATGTTAAGATAATGGGAGGCGTACCCCTGCCTTACACATGTCATCTGAAGGGGAGGTATCAGATGATAGCATCTCTCAGCACAATGCCCGGTCACACCCCTACTATGGCACAGAAACCCCACCCAGCCATCCACAACATGGAGGGTCCCCACTCCACCCACATCATGTCATACGTCATTGGCGTTATGACGCCTATCATGGGAGACAGCTAGATGGCAACATGCGGCCCCCCATGATAAGGGGGAAGCAGGCCCAGACCTGGTCCTGACAGCACCACCGATAGCCGTTATTAATGTGAAACCAGGCAAGAGATAGAAACGATGACTGAAACTGCAATAGGTAATGTACCTCTTCCTGAGAGGAGTAAATGGGCAATTAAAACCCAAATTAGGCAGCTTCTGCTAGAGGCTGGCAATCACAATGGTATTGTTCATACTGCGGCCGAGGCTGCAGCTTGGGCCACCCGAAAGATGGTAGTAAGAGTGAACTACAATCAACTTTGTGTCCAAGACTTACTTAAACTTGATTATCATTTTTCATTAAAAATGACTAAATCAAAGGATGCATTAAGACCAAGAAGTTTGGTAGCTTGAAGACTGAAAATCCTAAATGCCTCACTCCCTAATATTAATATTAAAGTGTTGTAATCCCCACCCCTTGGGTTTTTGCTAACCCTATCTATTACTCTAACTTAAAACTAGGGTTTTCAGAATTGGGTGCTTCTTTAATATTCAGTGCTGTGGCATATTTAATGTTTCCTTCCTGCAATTGCCCTACAATGTTCAATTACTTTAATTTTATAACTTCGATTCATTTTTCATATGTAAAGGGAGCCACAGCTGTATGTTGCCATATATAAGACCCAAACTGTGTTGCATCTTGCAAACTGTCTAATTTCAAACCTTTTTTGCTCAGGCCCCATAAATACATTTCCTTTTTCCACATATTGACAAACACTGCATTTTGTTGTACTTGAAACACCCTTTAATTCCTCTGTCCATCCAAATTGTCTTATTCACTGTAAAATTATGACTATTTGTCCATTTATCTTTTATTACAGTCACTCTTCTATGTGCCATTCTAGGGCCAGTACCATTGATTTCATTTAAACCTTCATCACTAAGCACAACATGCCAGTTTTGTTTGATTATTTTTTCTACAAAGCCAGCATGAGCAGAATATGTTGCAACAAATTTAAAATGTGTACCACTCTTGTACCATGGGCTTGATATTCAAACTGTGCCATTCTTAGGCGCAAGCCCTTGCGCTGCGCAAAATAGTTGTGCAGGGGTGTGGCCGGGGCGATATTCAAAGGAGTTGCGCTATTGAGCCACTTTTTTGAATATCACCCCCAACCACAACCACTTCCGTAAGCGCAGTGAAACTTGTGCCACCGAAGTTGTCAGAGTGAGCAACCTGCGGTATGAATACCATTGCGCGCTAAAACTCTATATTCAAAAGGTGACATGCAAATGCGGCCATAATTCATGCAAGGCACAGGGTGGGCCATTTGCATCTGATTATGGCCCCATTTGCATGCCATTAGCATGCAGGTGCGCCGATCCCCAAGGACTTGCGCCTGGCACCCTGCCAGGCAGCAGCCTTCGGGGACCGACACCCCCTGCAGCCTGATCGCGGGCAAAAGGGTGAATCCCCACCACCACCCCCCACTGGCCCGATTGCGGGCAACAGCAGAAATGCCTCCCCACCAGCCCGACCGGGGGCTGCATTAGTTTAAACCCCCCCCCCGAATACATCCCTGGTGGTCCAGTGGACCGAAAAGCCTAATCTCGGGCTGTATCAGTGTAAAATACAACCCCCTTCCTCCCGAACATAGCCCTGGTGGTCCAGTGGACCGAAACTCCCGTTCGCGGGATGTAAGCAGTAACCCCCCCGAACATAGCCCTGGTGGTCCAGTGGACCGAAACTCCCGATCACGGGATGTATGCAGTAAATACCCCCAACACATCCCTGGTGCCTAGTGTCCCCCCACCCACCCACCCATGAAGCCCCACCACCCGCCCCCGGCAGCGGCGGGCGGCAGCATCCACCGCCTGCCGCCCGCCACCCGCCCGACTGACTGCCTGGTAGGGCTGCATTTCCATTGGTGCAGAGCAAGAGCCAATGGGCATGCAGCCATACCGTCTAAGACAGTCCAGTTTTGTGAATGAATTTCATTCACAAATCTGGACTGTCTTATGTATGGGCTACACCATTGGCCTTGCTCTGCACCAGGCGCAGTTCTACCGGGCAGTCAGTGGTAGGTGGTGGCAGCAGGCGGGTGGTGCTGCCACCCGCTGGCCGCCGGGGGGCAGGGTGGTGGGCTCATGGGTGGGTGGGGTGGGGACACTAGGCACCAGGGATGTGTTGGGGGTATTTACTGCATACATCCGCATCGGGAGTTTTGGTCCACTGGACCACCAGGGCTATGTTCGGGGTTTACTGCTTACATCCCACGAACGGGAGTTTTGGTCCACTGGACCACCAGGGCTATGTTTGGGAGGAGGGAGGGTTGTATTTACACTGATACAGCCCGCGATCAGGCTTTTGGTCAACTGGACCACCAGGGATGTATTCGGGGGTTGTTTTTAACTAATGCATCAGCGGTGTCGGGCTGGTGGGGGGCATTTCTGCTATTGCCCGCGATCGGGCCAGTGGGGGGTGGTGGTGGGGATTTTCACTCTTTGCCCATGATTGGGCTGCAGGGGGGCAAGAGTGGGTTGGGGGCCAGCCACAGGTGGCAGCTGCTGTGTTGCACCCTGCAATGCAGCAGCTCACCTGTGGGTGGCCCTCGACTTGAGCATTTTTTTATTGGCTCAAAGTTGTGCAGGCGCAGGTTGGGGGTTGCGCCTGCACAACTCTGCACAGCCCGGCTGAATATCGGGCTGTGCAGTTTATGCATGGTTCCTCCCCCTCCAGTTCAGCATGCATTCATTTGCATTGTGCTGTTGCTCAGCATGTTTTCTGTGGCGCAACTGCCTCCTGTTGAATATTGCAGAATGGAGCAAGTTTGGACTTGCACAGGCACAACCCTATTGTGCATGGCGCAACCCTTTTGAATATCTGGCCCCATGTATTAATTCAGCCCTATCTTTGGAGCAGGCATATATTTTAGCTTTCTGAACAATATTCTCATGGTAGCCCCGCTCCAGAAATGTCTGTTCCAACATTTTAGATTCTACATCAAAATTATCCATTGTACTGCAGTTTCTACTTAATCTCAAGAATTGCCTCTTATGTATGTTATTTACAATGTGGGGAGGGTGAAAAATTGAGGCTGCTAGCAATGTATTCTTGTCAGTTTTTTTCCTAACAAATTTTGCTGTCATCCCACCATCTTCATTTTTGCTTATTACCAAATCCAAAAGACATATTCTTTGCTTATCTGTTGTAAATGTGAATCTTAAATTGTTATTAGTGTAATGCAGATGAATTACAAACTCTCCCAGTTTATTCAAATCACCATTCCAGATCATAACCACTTAATTCAGGTACCTTCTCCAAAGTTCTATTTTTGACAAAAATAAATTATTGGTTTAGCTATTCAAGTATTGATTCTTCCAAAGACCCACATACACATTTGCCAATATTGGGGCAAATGTAGCCCCTTTGCTGTTCCTTTGATTTGATGGTAGAATATGCTAATGAACACTTTAGAATGAACTCAGTCATTTTTAACAAGAATTCAGTTGTAGGGCTAGCATTCTCCCACCTCATATTAAGAAAGTGAGCAACTTTGTCTAATGCTCCCTCATGGGAAGAGTTAGTGTAGAAGGAATTTATATCCATAGTGACTAGATAAGAGTCCCTGCTCACCCAAACATCCTCCATGAGTTGCAGGATGTTCTTAGTGTCCTTCAAATGAGATCTTATTTCAGGGATAAAGGGTCATAAAAAAAAAATATACACACATATATATATATATATATAGGTATATAAATATCTACATATGTGGATAACAGTTTCGTAAGTGACCCTATCCCACTCATGATGGGTCTCCTTGGGGGGTTAATAATAGATTTATGGACTTTTGGTAACAAGTACATTGTAGCTCTAACTGGATGTTTGGAGACCAAACAATCTCTTGCATGTTTAATTTTATTTATTTATTTTATTTTTGATTTAGTTTTTGTTGACCGGGTAAGTGCTCTAGACAAATCCTGCTTATTTTCAGGCATGACCTGGGGGAGGGGGATACAGATGAATGCCAACTGACCTTGAACCAGACCAAGCTGCTAGTGGAATTTTTTTAATGAATGAGGGAAATTTGGCCAGGACACTGGGGAAATTCCCTAGCTCTTTTTGATAAGTGCCATGGGATCTTTAACATCCACCTGAACTACCACGAATCCAGGCAGATGGGACCTCAGTTTAACATCTCATCTGAAAGACTGCACCTCAGAAGTGCCGCACCCCTTTCATGTTGCACTACAGTGTCAGTACTGGGATATTAACCCAAGTGCCAGATGTGGGAACTGAACCCACAGCCCTCTGATCTCCAGGTCTCAGAGGCGAGTGTGCTACCTACTGAGCCACTGACACTGCCAACAATCATATCCTTACAGAAAACATCATTAATACATTCATCATTGCAACTTCTGTATTCATAACTGGGTTTATAACTCATCTTTTCATAAAAGTCTTTGTTGCTGAGTTGATGTACAGTTTGATAATCACGTCTGTTCATCAGTACAACACTTCTGCTTTACCGGCAGGCTTTATAATGAGTTCAGTGTCAGTTTTAAGTTTGTCCAAAGCTATTTTTCTTTTGTTTTTAGATTTTGATATTTAAGTTGAGGTACATTTAAAAAAAAATTCAAATCTTTCTCACATATGTCTTTGAAAGCTAAAACTGCAGCACTAAGTAGTAGGCAAAATACTTACTTTCATTTGAAAACTTCAAGGATCAAGGTAGAGGTATGTGTGCTTTCATCAAAATTTGTATTATCTTCATATAAGGCTGTTTCACCTGAATTGTCTACGTTCCTTCTTCTATTAAAAAAAGATTTAAGACTTAAGCTTCTACAGGCCACCTGTGAGTCAATATATGTTTCAAATTTATGCAGAGAGGCAGTGGGAGCAAAAGAAAGGCCTTTGTCTAGAACAGTTTTTTTCATCTTTTGTAAGACAGTAATTTGAAATATTACTTACCTTGCTCTAATTTAATAATATTTCTGTTGTTGTCCCCTGGTCCTCTGGCCTTGTTATTGACCCTGTTGATAACTCCATGGCTGTTGTGGTCTCCATTGCTGTTGTTCAAGATTCCATCAAGATGGGTGTCCTTGTTCTTCCCCTTCTGTCCCTCCTTGTCTTCCTCTTCTTATGTATAACTGTTGGAGTACCTTCCCTGAAACTAGTTCTGTTGGGACGTCTCCTATTTGATGTCTTTTCGGTGGTGGTTTCTGTTGTCTGTCTTGTTTCCATAAAAAAGACTGATTTTCTTCAACACTTTCATTACCAGACTCACTCTCATCTGTGCTGCAATTAAAGGAAACATGTCTTTCTCATTTTAAAATACTTCTCAGCTGCATGGTTCACTTTCATGTATGTAGTCTATTAAGTTCAAAGTCTTCTCTATCTCTTCTGAATGTTTTACATTTATAAGCATGACTCTCTTGGACTATTTTTTAAAAGAGTTCTATTGGGAGAGGTGAAACCCTGACTACTGCACAGATTGAGAACTGCACCTCTCAATCCCCATGCAAGTGCCATTAGAAATTAAAAATATAAGTACCTCATTGCTCTTAAAATTCTTCCAAAGCTCCAGTGGAGCCAGCATTTTGATAATGGTGCTCCTCAACCCCATCCTTGGGATCTTGCAGGTAGTACAGCAAGAGGATGAGGCTGAACTGCCACTGCCATTATACAGCCCTTACATATGGAAATAAAACATATGTAAATCTCAATGCACAGCGCTGTATTTAATACATTTTCATTAATCTGATAGGTATGCCTGCCATACCCATGGGTTTAGAGCAAATTCTGTAAATACAGCACATAGGCAGTGCAGCATCATCCTCTTGTGATACTACCAGCAGATCCTGGGAGTTGAGGACTATTATCAAAATGTGGCTCCACCATAACTTTGAAAGAATTTTACGAAGCAATGAAGTACTTAAACTTCTAATTTCTAAAGGCACTTGCAGGAGGGATTGAGAGGTTCTGCAGTCAGGGCTTCATCTCTCCCATAGTTCACCTTTAATAGAATTCTTTCATTTTTCATTCATTCTATCAACCGCACACTTAGTATACTGCAACATTTCCTTTGCTTTGCTTTTAATTTCTTCCTTTATTTGGATATCTGTTTCCTTTCCAAATTCGGTAATAAGGTTCATAAGTTTCATACTTGCCACTGTTAATATTTCTCTCTAATGTCTCATGAATAATTCTTTTCCAGACAAAATGTTGGATTTTAAAAATTCTCAGTCCTCTAGGAATTCTCAATACTTGCAAGTATGGCTGAAAGTTCAACCTGTTCCAATATATTATTTGTGTGTTTTTCAGCATTCTTTCCAGGTCTTTAAATGCTTCTAGTCATGTAAATGCCTCACAATTAGTTGCCCCCCCGTGCTATCTCATTATCAACCAAAAGGGTTTGCTGTGCTTGAAGTTGTGAGCAATTTGTTAACATAGTTCAATGGGTCATTCCATCTACTTGCCTCTATAAAATTAAGTTTGGTGTTACTTCTAAAGATATAGATAATTTGGCACTTTCAATAGACCGTGGCTTAAAGGAAACCTAAACAACATTTTGACGACAAACTATTCAAAAATCTGACCATAGGTGACTAAAGGAAAGGCTGCTGTATTCATTAATGCTAAAACACATTTACATAATTAACCTAAATGTGGTTCCAGAGCATTTGAAAATTGTAAAATCAGCCTTCCAATTTCAAAAAACTGTCTTACCTCTTCCTAAAATGGCTGCCAAATGTGTTATGTGATGACATCATTGAGCAAAGTCAAAGAGCTATATGGCTCTCTTTGTGCTAACTAGTTCTTTTTTCCCTTTTATAGAATTGTTTCACAAAAATTGTCAAAACCATGTGCATTATTTTGTATAATGCACATGTTAGGCTATGGTTCTGTTCATTTTGTTTACTTTAACATGCTGAACATGTGTTTTAATTCAAACAAATTTCTCTGGCAAACCACAGTGCAGTACAAATCTTGAATAACCTGGTTGTCTAGTGGTTAAGGTGGATCCAGGATGAAAGAATGGGATGATGGGGTGGTGTGCATGCTTAATATGCACTTTTTAACATTGTTATTAAACGTTTATATTTTCTGCTATTACTCTTTTCTAGTATGTTTTTGACAGAACTTACAAATGTAATCCATAGCTTGAATGCAAACATTTGTACAATCAATAAATCAAACTTCTTCATCAAAGTGAAATGCAGCAGCACAAAGCAAGTATGTTACTATGTGGGTGGGGAGAATTGCAGACGCACCCTTCACCACCCTAGAGCCACCACTTTTGTAGCAAATTTCTTGTGCTGTCTAATGTCAGAGTTCCTACCTTCTCAAAACTCAAATATTTGCTTGTCTTGTTGTCTTTTTCCATGGGAAATAATAATAATAATAAGAAGAATTAGCTTTTATATAATGACTTTCATACACGTTGTATCCCAAAGTGCTTTACAAGCAATACTAGACTGGTAGTGAAGTGACTGAACGTGTAATGGCAGCCATTTCATAGATTAATATCCACACACAGCCTTGGACAACTGCAAGAACTGGTTTTATGGGAAGGGGAATGTTGGCCAGGACAAAGGGGTCAGGTAGTGCTCAAGGTGCTGGCAGCCCCATATCTTATTTTTCACAGTAATCTGCTCACATTTCTTTCCTTCTGTCTGTCCCCTTCCTTGAGTATAGCAGTATCTTGCAAGAGTGGCCTTCTCAGTCTCCCTCTGGTATTCATTCTTCACTATTCCTCCTCACAGCTGATGAGGCTCATCACTCTTCTGCATCATGTATGCAAGTAGTACAGTTCCGTTTTATTTTGACATATCCGATATAAACATATCTTTCCAGTAAGTCAGGCTGATAGCAGCAGGGAACAAAGGGATGATGGGCTTTCCTAGCCTTAAAGATCTTGGCTACCTTTGATTAGGCACTATTAAATGATGGTGTGCACATCATTATGCCGCTCATTTAAAAATGCCTAATCATAAATGGCTTAGATCTTATATGGGTAGAAAGCCTGTTTTCCACTTCTGACATGCTGCTATCAGCCTGGCTTACCAGAAGATTACGTAGATATAACACGGGAGACTGTACTAACCACATTCATGATGCGGAATGGTAGTGGACTCACCAATTTTTGGTGTGGGGAGCAGGTGAGAAGAATGAATGTCAGAGAGAGACTGAAGAGGCCATTCTAGCAGGGTGAAGCTATATTCAGGTTAGTTGAAGACATGAAGGAGGACGCTGAGCAGATCACTGTGTGATCTGAAATGTGGGGTTGCCAGCATTGTGATCACTACCTGACTGTGAATGAGAGTAGCCAGTGATGAAAAATACTCAGAGTGGTGGGGCTGCACCTAAACTGTTACTTTAATTCAGTGTAGTGAGATAACCCTCAGGTGGGGGTCGGGGGGATGTTGACATTTGAAGGACAATATTGATGGAGTTGTGTATAGTTCATTCAATATTTGGAAGGGTGGTAGCCAGCCAACTTGCATTGTGGAGTAGAGCACAGAAAAGTACTAGAGAAGAATTGCTGGGAACTGTCTACTGTGGTTCTTCAGATCACAGGAGTAGACTGACACTGGAAGTTCAAGTGGATTCACTCACGATATGCCTCTCTTGCTAAAAATATTGTTATCCATTGTAAGTGCAGCCCTTATGAGGACATGAACAGCAGTATTTCTGGTGGGTCATGATGCTTATTGCTTGGCCCTCTCTGAGGTACAAAATTACAATCTGAGGTGTGATAAATCTCTTCATGAGACCGCAAGCTCATATGCAGTCCTAGGCAGCACAAAGGACAAGGTATGGGTGGTGGGGTGTTCAACAGAAGGCAGGCTAGGTGCAGGGGGTTCACATGGAAAAAGAAAGCCTTATTTGTGGATTAACAAGAAAGCATGAGCTTTGGAACCGAACAAGACCAGCACTTGGTCTTTTGGTAAAAGATGGCGGCCACGTTGGGCCATGCCACACCACGCCACGCCACAGCTTTTTTATGTTTAGTTTATTTTATTTGTTTTTAGGTTATTTTGTTGTTGCTTTATTTTTGTCTTATTTTGCTTTTAATTATTTGTGACAGTAGAGATAGCAATTTCACTTTGTTGTTGCTGTTATTGGCGAGTTTGTAAGTTTAGGATCATAACCTACAACTTTTCTCGGCTTGCCTCAGAGTACCTGCCTGCTTTGTCCTGGAAGGATTTCTGTAAGGACTCGGACTCCTTTTCTTTTTGGATTACTCCACTATAACATTGGGTCACTCATTATCATCTTTTGAGACTGGAGGCCTGGGATTGTGAGCCGACTGTTGGTTTGTGCCATCTTCTGACTGTGCTACACACCTTGTGGAGTGCCGGGAAGATACCGGGTTTGTGAGCTGACTGCTGATTTTTTCTGAGTCATGGATTTTGTGGAGGAATTCTGAGGCTGGGTCTTACTAGTGACTTCTTGCTTCTAGCCCTACAGATTGCAGCATCTCTGATTTTGTTTTTCCGGAGTGCTGGTTTTATGGTGAGCAGGCTGAATCTCAGTCTAAACCCAGGGTGGCTTGCTGGGGTTGTTGATCACAAGGGGAGATCAGGGCTGGTGCCATCGGAGGACAGGTCCCAGTGTTCCCGTCGTTCCTGGGTTGTTGGCAGCCAGGCTGGAGAGCTTACTTGCTTGGACCTAGTCGTGTGTTGACTAGCCCGGTAACCACTCAGAGGATGACTGAGGTGAAAACTTTCTCAGCTGGGTAGCTCCCATTGAGTGGAAATCTGTATTTAATTTGAGGAGTCAAAGTGATTTCTTGGCTGCAAGGCTGATCATGTTATCATGGAGAGACTGACGTCCAGGTCAGACTGTTCCCTTTTCTGTCTTATGTACTTTGGTGAAACAGTGAGAGTGCTTATCTCTTTTCATTAAGATCATTTGTGTGACTGTTTAATTATTACCCTGCCTATGTGAGAGATAGGTTTGGGTATAAATTCCCCAGGAGGGAGAGCCCTGAGGGTGTTTATCATTCTTTGCTTACAGTGGTTTATAGATGGAAAACTGATTGGAACTTTGGGCCCAGATCACTTGAACTCCTCTTGATGTGTATGAAATTGTTTGAATATTTTAAGGGGGTATTTTTATTTCATTTTTTTGTATTATTTTTGTTCTTTTTAGGGTTATTTAAGTTGGGGTGGGAGGGTTTTTGTTTGTATGAGGGTGAATATATTGGTTTAAATATGTGTTAGGGTATAAGTAGAACAGTTAGGCAGTACTCCCCCTCAAGACTTTGTGATCTCTGTCCCTTTGAATTACCCCCACTTACAGGGGAGGTTAATGCTAGATGTTGAAACCTCTGCATTTTGAGATCAAAAGGCAGAAAGATACAGGGATCCTGGAACTCTTGGGTGGAATGGGAGGGAGGAGAACAAATAGAGGCAGTGAGGGCTAGGAGTCGCCCTGGGGCAAAATGGGTATTGGAGCGATGTCCTCCTTGCCTATTACCCATACCTAAGGGCACTGACTTGGAGTGTGTCAGGCAGGAAGTGGGATCACTCTTGGATTTCTGTCCCTTTCGGGTGGTGTTAAGCAATGCCAGGTCGATTAGGAATAAAACTGCAGTGATTGCAGATCTTGTTTCCTCAGTCGACTTGGCATGCATCACCAAGACCTGGCTAGATGGAAATGATGGTCCTGTGTTGGACTCTGCGATTCCGGCTGGGCTCTCGGTGATTCACCACCTGAGAGTGGACCGAAGGGGCGGGGTGGGCTTGCGGTCTGTTTTACACAAGATCTGGATCTCATTAAAGTGCCAGTTGGTGATACCAACTCCTTTGAATGCATAATGGGTGCAGGTGCAGGCTACAGGACCCTTCTTACCTACCGTCCACCAGGGGATGAGAAGGAGTTCCTGAAGGAGGTTGCGGACTTCATCGCCGATATGGTATTGAATCTCCCAGATGGTTAATTCAGAGAGTTTCAATGCCTGGGTTAACGAAGAACTCTTGCCATTTGGTCAAAACCTCCTCCAATTAATGGACTCGTTTGGCCTGTCAGAGGTAATTACATCTGCAACCAGGGGCATACATTGGAATTGGTGTTCCATCTGCGGATGGAGATATCTGATGAGGGTGGAGCCGGTCATATGGTCTGACCATCATGTCCTGAGGTTTAGATTTGTGGCCCCAAAATAGGTCTGCCCACAGGGAGTTAGTACAGTTCTGTCCATTAAGAGGGGTTACTTCAGAAGGCCCTAATGACAGGGCTGGACTTCTGGATTTTCAAGGGATAGCATGGATCCAGGGCCTTTGGTCTTAGCCTATAATAGGGCTGTAACTGAGGCCCTGGATCTGGTGCTCCAATAGTGTTAGTCCCGTACTCTTCACTTTTGGGCTCCCTGGTTTGATGGAGAGGTCCATGAGTGGAAGAGGAAGGGACGAAGATTGGAAAGACAGTGGAGGAAAACTCAACTGGAGGTGGATAGACTTGAATTGTTAGAACATTATAAATTCTAGCAAGCAGCAATTTCTCATAAGAAGGCAGAGTTCCTGTCCAGGGAACTTGCTGCAGCAAGGAATAGACCATCCCAGCTCTTCTGGACTGTAGACAGAGTGTGCAATCCAGTCTGTCTCCAGACTGGTAGAGAATTATCACAGGTACATTGTGAGGAGTTTGTGAAATTCTTTGCTGACAAGGTATCCACCATCAGGGATGAGATCAACCAGTGTCCTTCTATTGGACATTGCACTGATCAATCAGGTTGTACTAATGCCCAGTTGTTCTGGTCTACCTTTAGACTACCAACAGTAATAGATATAGTGAGGATTATGCAGACTCTGCGACCTACTACTGTATGTTGGACCCAGGCCATACTCACCTGGTGGTGGGGTGTGTAGATGTTATCAGCCCAGTCCTGGCTGGGATAGTGGTAGTGTCATTAGAGAGAGGGATCTTTCTGGATCCCTTAAAGGAGGTGGTAGTACGTCCCCTGTTGAAAAGCCCTCTCTTGACCCCAACTGCCCAGCAAATTACAGACCAGTCTCTAACTTCCCTTTTATAGGGAAGGTTATTGAGAAGGTGGTCACTCTGCAACTGGAGGATTATTTGTCCAACCACAATATCTATGACCTTCTCCAATCTGGCTTCAGGAAAAGGCATAGTACAGAGACAGCTCTTGTTCGAGTATTGAATGATCTCCTGATGGAAAGAAATCAGAGGACCCATTCCATCTTGGTTTTCCTGGATCTCTCAGCAACATTTGACACCATGGATCATGGTGTATTGCTTTACCACCTGCGGTTTTTCTGTGGTCTGAGGGGAGCAGTCCACAGCTGGTTTTGATCTTTTCTGGAGGGCAGATCTCAGAGATAGGTGTCTGGAGTTTACACCTTGGCCACTCACTGGGTGCCCTGTGGAGTACCGCAGAGGTCGGTGCTGTCCCCTATGTTATTTGCAGTGTATATGCTTCCATTGGGGGACATTATAAGACAGTATGGGCTGAGTTT
This sequence comes from Neoceratodus forsteri, assembly GCA_016271365.2. Taxonomy (NCBI): domain Eukaryota; kingdom Metazoa; phylum Chordata; order Ceratodontiformes; family Ceratodontidae; genus Neoceratodus; species Neoceratodus forsteri. Next base: position 529,974,865 of record CM057455.1, on the reverse strand, counting down.
TCATTGTTATGCTGATGATTCTCAGCTCTACCTGTCTTTTATGCCTGATCAGGAATTGGATTCCATCACGATGTTTAATAACTGCCTCCTGGAGATTCAGGATTGGATGAGTGCTAGTTGGCTTAGGTTGAATTCAGGGAAACTGACGTGTTGGCTGTGGACCCTGGAGGAGGACAACAGGGGCTTAGATGGGAAACCCTCGGGTTTATATCTTGGGGCCCAGATTTCGCCTCTGGCCAAGTACGTAACCTTGGGCGTGATTTTTGATGAAAGCCTGACTATGAAGATGCAGGTGTCGGCCGTAGTCAAATCTGCTTTTTTTCATCTGAGGAACATCGCTCGGGTGAAACACTTGGTTCCATGGGAAGAATTCCCATCTTGGTCCACGCCTTTGTCACCAGCCATTTTGATTACTGCAATGCCCTCTATCTAGGGCTGCCGGGGGTGGATATTCACCGCTTGCAGCTTGTGCAGAACGTGACGGCCAGGTTGTTGATGGGAGTTTCACGATCTAGCCATATGACACCTGTGCTGCGTGATCTGCACTGGCTGCCAATATAGTGGCGGATCACCTTCAAGGTCGCATTATTGACCTTTAAGGCCCTACATGATTTGGGACCTCACTATCTGAAAGAGCTCTTGGTGCCTTACTGTCCAGCCCGTTCTCTTTTCTCCACTGATGACGGATTGCTAGAGATTCCCAGGTTACGTTGAATGATGGCTGGAGGTAAATCTTTTGCCTATATGGCACAACCCTGTGGAATTCTTTACCTCGTCAGATACGAGAATGCCTAACTGTTGAAAGTTTTAAAAAACAACTAAAAACATTCCTCTTTGCCCTAGCATTTGCTGGTACATAATATGTGTATTGTATGATTTGTCTGATTAATTGTTTTGAAATGTGATTTTAACTGACTTATTGTAAAAGCACCCTGGGCTTAGGAAGGTGTTTAATATAAATAAAATTTTACTTATTTACATACTTTGCTGTGTATCCTGAGCTAGTCACTAAACTTCTTTGTGCTTCCAGTCACATCTGTAAACAAGCTTTCAGCTTAGTGTGTCTCTCTCCTGGTTAACAAAAATCAAAATTCAGTGAATCATATAACCAATAGATCATCAGGTATTTGAAGTGTTGTACTGTAATGCAGTTTGCCAAAGAAAAAGTCAGCTGAATTGCAAAACATTTTCTGCAATTTAAAGTAAACAAAATGAACAAAATCATAGCCTAACATGTGTACTGATCAAAATAATCCATAAGGTAATACATGGTGTTGATCATTCTGGTGCAACAATTCAAAATAAAGAGGGAAAGAAGAATTAGTTAGCACTAGAGAAATATATGTAGATCTCATGCTCTTGCTCCTATGATGTCGTCATGACTCATCACTTAACACACTTGGCAGACATCTTAGGGAGAAACCAAGGCTGTTTTTTGAAAGTGAAAGGCTGATGTTTACATTTTTCAAAAGCTATGAAACTTCATTTATGTTATTTACATTAATGCAGTTTTAGCATAAATGTAAACAGCAGCCTTTACTTTACCTTGCTGTGAAGCCAGATTTTGGATTTTGCAGTTTTCAAAAACTGCTTTTAGGTACCCTTTAAAATGAGGTTTTTCACAGCAATTATCAGTTCTATAACCTGTGGATACTTCAAAATAAAATCAAACAAACAAAGCACGATTCACTCTGGCATGGGGTGCTCAGGATAAAAATGCAATTCAGACCAAAATCAAAATCAGGCACTCACCACCTCAATTAAAGAAGATGGAACTCAATATCATATATAAAGAAAAGCTTATATGTCTATTTATTTAGTGCCATTAAAGGTCTATGCCACCTGATGCATTTTGGACACTCTGTCCTTTATTAAAGTCATAGAATATATCATTGTTGATCATCTTAACTACCCCAGTGAGACATCATTTATCCACATTACATACCGGTTACTAACGCATGCACTGAAACAGCTAATCTCAATGATGAGCACTGCATTACAATAACTGGTGACACCCAATATTATCTCGCTTGCTTGAAGTTTTCAAAAGCCATATCAACCCGGTGTGACATTATGCTAAGTTGATACGGCATCATACTGAGTTGATACAGCATTACATCAAGTTGATATGGAGTCGAGGGACAATCTTTCATATATGTGCAACTTATTTTCGGTGCCACACACAGAAAAGGTCTTATGTGGTGCAGTATGTAGCAAAGAGTTGGGCTAACATGTTCATTTTCTTAAAGAAGCACTGTAGTTTGTTTTATTTTATCTACAAAAAAATAAAGCAGTACTTCCAGACATGCGCATTGTGTCCCCTCAGCTTCGCACCACACTACTTTGTGGCTGTGCAGAGCCATCATTTAGGATGAACCACATGTGAGGGGATTTTTTACAAAAATAATACATTTTTTGCACTATAGGGAAATTTTACGAGTACTAATGCATTTTACATTACTAAAGATAGCTCCTTACACCTTTGTACTTTCTCAAATTCTACTGAAAGGCTGACAGTGTCCATTAGTCTTGTATTCATTTCCTTTAAAACAAAATAAAAAAGGCACCAGTTATTATAAAAAAATAAAGCATATGTGGGTGTGTGATGTGCAGTTTTTTTACACACCATCGGTGGATGACAATATATAAAGCTCTTGAGCTTCGCTCTCAAGGTTTATATATCAGACACCATGGATATTGTAAAAAACTGCATATCTAATATGCATTAATCTCTATATAATTACTGTGAGACCCTTAACAACCTGAATTAGACATCAGAAAACGCCGTAATAACCTGAAATTGAGTTATTACGGTGTTTCACAATCTCAGAGTCACTCTCGAGCTGTACTCTGTGCTCGAGACAGCTCAGGTGCTAACTCAGATTTTCCCCAGCTGAAGCTCTTCTGCTTACCAACTGCCTCCATTCGAGTTGTTATTTAAAAACAATCAGAAAAACAATGTTGAACAAAATATCACAATTTCAAGACGCTCTCTCGTAGGTCACCACAGCAACCGGAAGATCTGCGTGGCCACCACAACACTTCCTGCTTGGTACACTGCTAACGGCACAATTTAAAATGAGCTCAATATTTTAAATTTCTCACTTTACAAAACAGCCTCTTAAATTTTAATTAATCTTTCACTCATCCACCATTTGACTGTGATCACCAGCGGATATCTACAATGACTTTTCAAGGACATTTGGACTTCTGGTATCTTTTTTTTTTTTCTATGAGAAAAACGCTAGATAAGACTGCACCAGCAATTATAAAAAATAAAAGATAGGCAAGTGTGTGTCTATGAATATTTTTTTCACACCCTTGGTGTGTGATGACTGCATAAACCTCTCGAGCTTTGCTCTCGAGGTTTATGGGTCATCACACACTTTGGGTGGGAAAAAAATATTCATAACACACACTTGTCTATCCATTATTCTCTATTTATCTCATTAAGAAATGTATACATATTCTCTGTACATTATATTGCTCATGCCAACATTAGACATATTTAAAGTCTAAGTAAAATAAAACCTCTCAATACATGTTACATAATACAAATAAACATGTACACATTCCATTATTTAAAAATATTACTCCGTTCATTCTATTGAAGCTTGCTAGAATTCTTAGTTTTATACCACACGTAACTGAGCTGTGCTAAACTGTGTGCCATTGAACTCACAGAAAAAAAGCATCACTTCTAATGAAAGATGCTATTAAGAGTGAACTACAATCAGCTTTGTGTCCCAGACTTACTTAAACTTAATTATCATTTCTTAATGAATTGACTAAATCAAAGGAGGCATTAAGACCTGGAGGTTTGGTACTGTAGCTTCAAGATTAAAAATCCAAAATGTCTCCCTCCCTTATATTTAAGTGCTCTAATTAACACCCCTCAAGATTTTGCTGATCCTATCTATAATTCTAAACTTAAAACTATGGTTTTCAGAATCAGGTGCTTCTTAAATATGCAGTGATGTGGCATATTTAATGTTTCCTCCTTTCTTTTTTAATTGAAGTGGCTATAGATGTCATAGATAGGTGTATGAGTCAATTAGCTAAGGCCATGTATAACTCGTTATGTCCAGTGGACTTTCCTAGTATAGATACTCCCAATGTAAGTATCCACACATTTTGTAAAGTCATCCATTGTTTCACTACACACAGTATTTGACAGAAGGGAGTTTCAAGTGGTAATTACTATTTGGTTAATCAACAACTTCTTTTCCCAGTTTTTTCTCTCTCTCTTTCCTCTGAGTTTCATATTGTGAAACCTGGAATTTCTTTCAATCAATAAGTTTTTTTTTTGTTTAATTCAACAAATTCCCAAAGTATATCATCTTGAAAAGCTTTACAAAATATCAGTGGCCGCCTCTCATGCATCAATATTCTAAAGAATAAAGACCAAGGGCCCTATACTCATTGTACAGCAAATGATGCAAGGCAGTTGGTGCTGATGCAATGCACAGTGCACCAAAGGATGAGCCAGAAGCACTGAAGGATGCACCGAACACAGTTCTCCAATGCTTGATGCGTCAAACACATGGTGCCTGGCCAAAGTGCCACTGCGCCACACAAGTACCAGGAAACATCTGTACTGTGACACAACAGGCCCAGCACAGCAGAAATGAAGCAACAACCCCCAAAATGGAATTCTCAAAGATATGCCGACTACAGTAACGCTCACAGCAGCCAGACCAGAAATACATGATGTAAGGACAGGACATAAGAGGGAGTGGAATAGGAGGAAACCCCAGTGTGAACTACACACAAGCCACAGTGCAGCAGAGGAGGCAACACAGAAGAGGAGGGAATGTCTGGGGCAGTAGCAATACTGGCCATGGGCCTTGCCCTACTGTACCACTGGTGGAGAAAGGGCAGAAAGAAGGGCACAAGGTGTACAGCACAATGCTGCCCTTGCACAGGTGCAGCCAAGGATTGGGCAAAACCTGAGAAGAGGAATGCAAGGAGGGTGTGCAACACATGCAGCTCACACAGGAACCACAGGGAGGACCACGGTATCACACAATATTGGCTATGCAAGGTGGCCATTGATGACCAGTGCCAGGAACTCAGTGCTGACGTGCAGAGTCAAACACGGAGAGGCCATGCACTCACCATTGATGTAAAGATATGTGCTGTGATCTGAATCCTGGCCACTGGGGGCTTCCAGACACTGAGTGGGGACACAGCCGGAATATCCCAACCATCAGTGTCCAGGTGTCTGGTCCAATTTGTAGATTTCCTCACATGTCAGGTACACCAATACATCAAGTTCCCCAGGGATGCACAGTTGCAGCAGGCTGTGAAACAGGGCTTCTATGCCATAGCTGGGTTCCCACATGTGCTCAGTAAGTTAACTGCACACACATTGCAATAAGGTCACCAACAGTTGACACTGAGAGCTATGTGAATAGGAAGGCCTTCCACTCAATCAATGTGCAGCTGGTGTATGATAGTCAATGCCACATCCCAATGTAGTGGCATGGTACCCATGATCGAACCATGACTCCTACGTCTTTAGGAACTCAGACCTGTGCCAGGCATTCCAGAATGGCATGCAACATGATGGATGGCTGATAGATATGTACTGTTCATGTACAGAGTGATGCTGTTACCCTGCAGTGCAGCAGTGGCTGTTGCACACTATGGTATGGCACCAGGCACACTAGATGCAGCAAGCACAGTGTCAGGGATGTGTGCAATGCATAGAGGGCCATGTGACACAGTGACCATGCACACAGGACAATGGCACACAGTGTGCCATGAGTGTACAGTGGAAGGAACACAATGAGTCACACAGGCTGACAAGATCAGTGGTGGAACGAACGATTGGTGTACTAAAGATGCGATTCCAGTGCCTTGACCGGTTTGGTGGTGCACTGCAGTACACCCTGGAAATTGCTTTTAAAACATTCACAGCATGCTGCATGCTGCATACTGCACAACATCACCATAGACCACCACCTAGACATGCCAGACCCAGAGGAGATGCAAGATGACGATGATGATGGCTCCAGGTATGATGACGAACAACAGGCAGATGGAGCTGCCAGACCCTACCCACAGGCACAGGCAACGCTCACAGGATACTACATCACAGACACCCTCATATGCAGCCATTTCACATAATGGAGCTGTCACAACACAGTGAGCCCAGGGATCACTGAGTGTGACACATACATGGACAGTGTGTGCTCAGCACTGTAGTCACTGATGTACAAGTTTCTGAATGCCTAATTCTGCTACAGTGCAGCACGCATAGTGAAGGATGTGCACACAACAGCCAACCAGGCATGTCTGCACCCCTCTGTGGGTGTCAACACAGTGCAGACAAATACATGGGTCATGCATCAGGGACAAACAACATGCACAATGTTGGCCCATGTTGATGCGATGTGTAGGTGTTGCCACCAGGAGCAACACGCATGCAATGGTAGCACTGTGAATGTGAATGTGCCTGATGTCTGTATGCAGCCCTTGACAGCAATTAACAATGTTCAATATGCAGCATACAGAGGACAATCATTCAGCACCATCATGGCACGTGTATGCTGCAGAAGTTAACGTAGAACACGGAAAGCCAGAAATGTGGGTGGGTGTGGTGTTGGTGATGCCAAATAGCCATGTACATATATGGAACAGTAATGGTGTGACTTTGACATGTAGGGGGACACTAACCACACCATACCTTGCACTCTGCATACGCTCACCTTCTCCAAAAACAGTCAGCAGGAGGATGCATACACCACCATACAATGCAGCCGCCATGCTACAGTGACAAGACAGACGTGGCAGGTTCCCCACCATGGCCCAGTTCACACAGCACACACTGAACAATCCACCACACACCTGGAGCTCAGCATTGGACAGAGACATCTGCAGTATGCATGACACTGTGGCACAGCTAGTCACAGAACTCACCACTGCCTGTGCTGGCTACACATGCAGGACCAACACAAAGATCCTGCATGTGGAATGCAGGAGATCCCCAATGGTGGCATGCTCACATTGAACAACAGCATCACATGATACTGCCAACATGATGTTAGCCATACCGGCGTGGTCCTGACACACATGCATACGCATGTGCCTATCCATGTGTAACCAGTGCAGAACCATCAGTCATGTGGCACACTATACTGTGATGGCGTACAAGCTCAACACAGTGTCCGCACACCACCACCATGGTATCAACACAGTGTCATGTGTGTAACAGTGTACATGACATGCAGCCAACAGAACATGTTTATCCACAAGCATGCACATGGCCACCATGGTGTTCACCTAATATCAGGATACAGTCCAACATGAACAAGTGCTCTTATGCTGGCAAGATGGTCAGCTGCATGCAGTATACATACATGTGAATGCAAATGTGCTGGTCAATATGTACATCACGTGCATGCCTATGTGCACACACACACACACACACACACACACACACACACACACACACACACACACACTGACCACAGGCTGCACCAGCTGCTTGTCCTGACACATGGGATGGGTACCTGTGTCCTTGCACAAAGGACATTCATGCTAGCACGCTGACCACACAGGTGCATGCTGTGACCACAGCAAACAGGTACTCTATGTCCAGGCAGCATCCCATTGCAAGCAGTGACACAAATGCTCTAGTTAGCCTGCAATGCAACCTGCATCCCACAATGCACTCCACTATCGCAATGCAAGTTACAACACCAATTTGCACCACCTGCACCACAAAGCATCCTGCGGTGCATAACAACTATCGCATTCTGCCTCTGTGTATTACCGCAAATGCAGCAGTACAACAAGTGGCAGTGTAGGTGGCAGAACGCGGTGTGCATCAGTGTTGAGAAGTGTTGCATTGAGTCTGCATATTTTCAGTGAAGCAGACCAGTGTCACAAACTTGTCAATAGTCATGTGCTTTACAAAAGGGCATGTGGGAGTTCAAACAGGCACTGTCCTTCACAGGTCGACCTCTGCGGATTACGTTGTGTACCGTGGGTGTCTGGACAGCCTGATGTTACACAAGTAGCATTGTGTGCAGTGTAGGTAGCGTCATGTGCAGCACTGGCAGCATCATGTGCAGAACAGGTAGCGTGGTGTGCAGCGAACGTCATTTCATGTAAGCAGTAGACAAGTGTGGTGAGTAACAGGAACAGTTGTATGGTACAGCCAGCAGTTTGTGGGCCTCACAGGTGCAATCTAACATGTGGTCACTGGCAGCAGGACACAATTCATGCCATTATAACATGCCACTGAGAAAAGATCACCTAATTTCACTGATGATGACACAGTCCTGCTCATCAGAATGGTGAAGAAAAGGTCCAGAAAGATACTACCAACAGGCAGTAACAACACAATTAAGAACTGATGGATGTGTCTGTGGTGGATCATTAGCGACAGTCTCAACTGTCAGTCCAGTGTCCAGCATACCGTACAACAAGTCCAGCACTGGTGGAATGTCCTTGCCAGGAGGGAGCTGGACCTCCTAGACAACCTACGAATGATGACAACGGGCACCAGATGTGGCCATGCATGATGGATGTCCACAGATGTCAGATAAGTAATGCCACTGGACTATGTACAATGCATGCCACTGCAGACATACTCGTGTGTATGGTGTATTGCACAGCTACATGCATTACCACTTACAACTTCATTCCCCATGCACCCACAGATGCCCAATGGCACAGCACCACCCAGTCACAGGGATGCATGCCAGATGCTCTGGGATCTTCACATACATTGGAGGACGATGCATCCGCCCCTGCAGCAAGAGGTAAGTTGGCATGGGACATAGCATGCATGTACCATCACACAGTCACATGCTGTAATATGTACTGTTAGACAAGAGGGGCACACTACACACACATATGCACTATATGTCTACCACTGTGTAGTACCATGTAACATGTAACTGTGATAAGCATGTGTTGTTCTGAAACATGTGCAAACAGATGCTGCATGTGATGTGGTAGGGCAGCACAGTCAGGATATTTAGGTGTGAGTTGTGTATGTCTGTAATGATAGGTAGGCTTACAATGTTGCAACCACAGTACTGGTGCACAAACAATGATGTCCACACACATCCACGTGCTATACATGGCCCCTGCACATGTGCCACTCCTCCAGGTGTGCAAAACATGCCATACCACACACATCTACGTGGCCATCATACTATTTACATCCCTATACACCGGTCGTGTGACAGTGTACCACTACCCCTATTAGTGCACATGTAAGGGTGCACAGGGACATATGTAACCACATCACTGTCTAATGCACTGTAGCTACCACAACTGGGTAGAGCACACAGTTGCAGTCACCACTCATATGTGACATGCGTACCAGCCAAGCATGTTTGTAGTAGTAGCAGCACACCATTGCATATCTGTGCACAACATGGATGTGGTACAACACTCACATCCCACGAATGGTAGAGTAACACATTATTCCATGCACTGTTGCAGGTACTGGCCCATCCTGACATCCAGCTCACAGTGCATGTCAACATGCCCTTGTGCATGCAATGCGCAGACTAAAGGGAGCAGAGGCTCGGGTGTACAGGGAGCAGACAACCCAACATGCCCAGGAATAGCACATGCGGGACAACAATGTTCAAATTATGTTAAATTTGTTATGGATAAAGTGTTATTTATAATTGTGGTTTTAATGCATCTTATTGAATTTTGTAAAGGCGCCCTGAGCTTTGGAAGGGTGCCTTATAGAAATAAATTTGACATTACATTACATTACATTCAAGGGAGCCAGAATGCAGTGCAGTAACAGGACAACATGTAACAGAGGCAAGATGGGCATCAGGATACATAACCCAGCAACAGTGTGGACACTGGGGGTAATGGCATGGATAGCTACAGGGACAGAAATAGCAATGATATGGCTGAGTAGGTTGTTGTGCAGGCAAAGCAGGGTGAGGCTGACAGGGCCAAGGCTCCAGAAGGGCAGCATGGGACATCATCTGGTGGGGAGGATGATACACTTGATGTACCAGTTATAGCTGGTAATGAGCAGCAACGCCAGGCCATGCAGACATTTGAAAGTGGACTTGTGGCACACATAAGGCCCCTAGCATGAGATGTAGCATTGATACATGCTGACATCAGCAGGCTGCTTGACTACCTTGATGGGTATATGGCCAGTGATGTTCACAAAGGACACATGTATGTGAGGCACAGTAGTACCCGTTCCCAGGTGACACATCACATATAACATAGGACTGTGAACTATACTGCATGCCTCCATGACACCTGTGCCTGCCATATCATTATCACAATGTGCTTACCTGATGGATATACTTAGTTGTGGACTGCATTCAAGGATATGCTTAGAACTCTAGGTATGTTGTACTATATGTTGTCACTCCCTGCACCACCATCAATGCTACCACATGTGTGCCCTGTCATACACGCTGTTACATGAGGTCCCTACACCCTTATTGGTACCTTCAGAGATACACCGTAGACAACTAGTGTTTAGGAATATATTATACTAACATATAGGGCTAAGGGCATCTACCATATAAGAGTAGATGTCAGGATATGTACGCATATTATTGTAATACACTTTGCTTGCTAATACCCATATATTCTTCTATGTATTTTTAGTGTATTTCTGACTTATAAGATGTAAGGACACCTGTGTCCTTGGAATGATTATGATATATAAGTCAGCATCGCCACCTTTTGGTGATTTGTACTACTACACTGACTTATGTAAGACTGTGTATATGAACTCTTTTGTTTCACAAACTGATGACTACTACAAAATTGTATAATGTTATCATGGACCATGGAGCCTCCTCTAATTTACCCAATAGGGCTCATCTCTTTAACTAGTAATGATTCTGTCTTACAGTAACCACAGTAATTATCATAGGTATATAATGTGATACACTAAGTCTTGTACCTCGGAGATCCCAAGAGACACAAAGAAACCTCGAGGTATAGGGAACGCTTAGCACTGGCTCTGGGTTCGTATGGATAAGAACTGCTTAGGGCAACTGTGATTTTATCCTTTTTGGTAGTAATAAACAAGTTTATTACTCTAATGCAATGTGTCTATGATTACTTGCATTCCCAATATTGCCAAGAACCTGAAAGTTTGGTTTAGATCTCCTAACAATTGGCGACCACATCAGGCGATATTTGGTGTTTGTAAGTTTTCACTAGTTGCTATAACTTTTCCCTTTCCCACAGGGGCAGTATGTGTACATTCCCGTATCACCTTTCCCATTTTAAAACCAATTTGTAGTCACTTACAAAGTCTGACTGTTTTCTTTTTGGGTGTGGTCGATGCCAACTCGACTCACTCCATAACAGAATTGTAAGCCTACAAATTCTACAGTAGCCCAACTGTGTATAACGTGCTCCTGCTGTGGATCGATACATAGCACAGCCGCCTTTTCACAGTTTGATTTTTGTTCCTCCCACAAATGGCCACGTATCAAATATCTGCGCAGAACTGAAACTCGATGTCTCAAACTTCCTTGCCTCCCATGGAGGATGGGCTGACTTTGCGCTGGATGCAATTCAATCCATCAACCCTATACTGGGGATTTCAGCACAGTACACCGAGATGAGACAATCAACCAATAAGCATCAAGCTAAAGGGCTGATGGTCATAACTCTCTACGCTGCTCTGGAAGCCTCCGAAGTGAGGTTTCGAACCCTTGATCTACAAATTTCATCTCTTAAGCAACAGATGGGTTTGCAGGAAATGAAATGTGATAGACAGTAGCAGAATTTGGAGTCTGAACTTCAAACTCTGCAGAATGAAAAGGATTCACTTTTGCATCATTCAGCTCAAGCTGGAGAACAGGAACTTTGTATGTTGAAGCAGGAGTGTGAAAGTTTGAGACAGGATAAGGGACAGGCATTGCATATGAATGACTTGTTAAGAAATGCACAGTTGAGTGAGGAGATGGGAGAGCTACGGACAAGATAAACCGGTACGTAATGACTTAGAAATGGCTACTAGGGACAATCGCGAATTTAGTGCCGCATATAGAGTGTTGCAGAAGCAAATGCAGGATGATGTTGATATGGATCTTGCAGCAGTGAGTCATGCTGAATGTAAAACTTAGATGGTGAAACTGCGCAATCAGCGGGAGGTTCTGGCTGGACATGTTAAGGCAATGGGAGGCATAGCCCCTGCCTGACACATGTCATCTGAAGGGGAGGTATCAGATGATAGCATCTCTCAGTACAATGCCCAGTCACACCCCTACTATGGCACAGAAACCCCACCCAGCCATCCACATCATGGCGGGTCCCCACTCCACCCACATCATGACATACGTCATCGACGTTATGACGCCCATCGTGGGAGACAGTAAGACGCCAACATGCGGCCCCCATGATAGGGGGGAAGCAGGCCCAGACCTGGTCCCGACAGCACCACCAATAGTTGTTATTAATGTGGAAGCCAGGCAAGAGATAGAAACGATGATTGAAACTGCAGTAGGTAATGTACCTCTTCCTGGGAGGAGTAATGGGCTATTAAAACCCAAATTAAGCAGCTTCTACAAGAGGCTGGCACTCACAATGGTATTGTTCATACTGCGGCCGAGGCTGCAGCTTGGGCCACCCGAGACAGTGCCCAAGACAATCTACATCTGCCTGATCGACCCAATAATCCCCTACAAATGGCCTACTCTGTTCAGCAAATAGCCGACAGTATCGGCTGGATGAACCTGTCCGACAATCTCAGCTGTCACTTAGAAAAGGTGTGTTCTAAATGCGAGATGCTCGGCTTCCCTGCAGAATATAAGGTCCAGATACTACGCCAAACCATCGATCCTAGTTTGTGGACCAAACTCCCCAATGCCATCCATTAGGATGGCAATGCCACCTTTGATGAGGTTGCAGCTGAGCTCATTTCTGCTCACAGTCCATGTGTAGTAGGAATGATGCTTGCATACCCTGTAAAATAGAATGCAAAGGAAAGTCCAACAACTTATCACCAGGGACCTTGGATGGCCTACCGAGCAGGAAAACACCTGGCACAAGAAGCTGCAGATGTAGATCTTATTGAGTATAAGGCCATGTTCCTTAGGAACATGATTCCTGCAGTACGAGAAAAGATAGAGCCAACCACCTACCCCAAAATGGACAGGTGTGCTGATATTCTTCGGAAAACTGAGAGAGTTTACCAACTCTACATCCGTGATCTGGGCTCCGGTTCCAAGAAAGTAGCCACCGTGGAGCCTATTTCTGAGGCCGTGATGCACTATACCGTGGAAGGGCAGGCCCAACACCAACAGGCCCTCAAGTTGATAACCAACACTCAACAGGCCCAACACCAACAACAACAACCACAACAGCAACAGCAGCAATGAGGTGGGAACCGGAACTGGCATAACAATAAAAGCACTAGAATAAGGGCAAACAACAACAACAAAGAACGGGCCCTTCATATAGGGAGATAGCCGAGAAAAATCAGAAATTCTGAGAGCTCCTGGGGCAAGTGCGCTCTGTTGCAGAAGCTGTTCCCGCTCAGGCCTTTGCGGCTGTACAACCGGTGACCCAGACCCCAACAGGCCATGGTGATACTGGAAGTGCAGACCTTCAGGCCCACACAGGCCTGAACCCAGAAGCTCCTTCCTATATAGCATCGATGCAGCATGGTGAGGTGATTCAAAAGCCAGGCCCAACGTCTCCATGCTCCCAGCAGCACAGATTGACAATTACAGGCCCCAGTCTGGATTGTAAACAAGCTGGTCTTGGATACAAATGGAAGGCCTGCACCGAGGCTGAAGTCAGCGGCCGCCTACTTGTAGTCTTACTAGATACAGGTGTTGCTGTGTCTGTATTACATGATGAACACTGGGACACATCTCCTTGGTCCACCGGATGGAGGACCAACATGTCAGGAGTAGATGGTACTAGATTACCTGCATACTGGTCTCTACCCTTGAGGGTAGAGTTAGGCCACTCAAAGGCCTCACACACCTTCCAACTGATGGTAATGCATGACCACCCTAGTATCATAGGAATTGACTTCCTTGCACCACTCAGCTGTGTGGTAGACTTAGCTAACATGCTACTGATACAAATTCAGGATCAATACCACACTATTTTGATCCCTGATTCACACGGTGTGGCAACAATACCTGCTAACAACAGAAAGTATGACGTCATAGATTTGTTCAAAGACCACAAACTTTACCAAAGCTTCTCCCCATTTTGCAATGACATCTGGAAGCATTTGCAATCAACAAACATGACTGTGGCAGAACGCACACTGTCATCAAAGTGCCAGGCCCAGCACATGACAGGCAAAGGCAGTATCCTTTCCCAACTGAGGCCTTGCCTTCTCTCAGAGAAACAATCAAGTCACTTCTCAAGCAAGGGGTAATTAGAACTTGCATTTCTACTGCTAACTCTCCAGTGTGGCCCATGAAAAAACCCACAGGTGCCTGGAGACATACTATTGACTACAGGAAACTGAACCAGGTCACTCCCAGTTGTTCCCCAACTGTGGCATCAGCACCTGATGTGCTATGAGTTTTAGCTCCTGACCTGAAATGGTTCCATGCCCTGGATATCTCCAATGGTTTTTGGTCATTATAATTGGCCCCCAAGAGTCAATATAAGTTTGCCTTCACCTTTGAAGGAAGACAGTACACGTAGACTTGCTTACCACAGGGATTCCATAATTGCCCGTCCCTGTTCCATCTGCATATGATGGACACCCTTGAGGGTTTTTCTAATCTCCAATATCTCTTGCAGTATTTGGATGACCTGTTGCTGGCAACCGCCACACAGGAGCAATACTTGGATCTCTTGAACGAACTACTGACTCTCATTCAAAGAGCAGGTCTGAAATGCTATCCAGCAAAGGCACAGCTATGTCAGAAAGAAGCACTCTTTCTGGGTCTAAAAATAACTGACCAGGGTCGAAGCCCTACCTGGAAGAAGATACGAGGATTGGAAGACTTGCCATTGCCTACCAGCGTGGCAACTCTTAGAAGGTTTCTAGGTATGGTAAATTATTCGAGAGATTTTATCTGTGATTTTGCCAGAAAGCCGCTCCTCTGTATGAGCTACTGAAAAAGGACATCCCATGGACTTGGGGCCCTATACATTCCCAGGCTGTGATGACACTGAAGCAGGTCTTGGTCTCCGTCCCAGCTCTGGTCAACACCAATCCATCAAAACCGTTCCATCTGGAATGTGCCACCTCTGACATCGCCATGTCTGCAGTGCTGGCTCAGAAGGTTCATGGTACCTTGAGATCTATTGCATATGCATTACAGCTCTTGACCCCAGAGGAACAGAAGTACAGCCTTTGTGAAAGGAACCTTCTGGCCACCTACTGGACTGTCAAGCGCTTTCTGTATATCATTGGGTATTCTCCATTGATTATCAACACCAACCACACCCAACTACCTTTCTGCTCTCAGATAGAGTGAAGGATGGATGAGTCTCTAACACCAGGCTGACACACTGGTCACTTCTTCTCCAGGATAGAGACATATAGGTACAACCAACAAAACTCCATCTATGCTGGCTCATGGACTCCCTTTCCAAGGAGAGCCCCATGACTGTACACTGCAGTCACCTGATCTTCCAGATCCAGGTCCTTTCCTCCCTGCCACTCCACAAATACTGGACAACACCTCTTTGTGTCGTATCTTTACTGATGGTTCAGCATCTTACTATCAGGGAGAACAAATCACAGGGATGGCATTCTAGTGATTTATCCTTATGGGAACACTGTTAAAATATGTAAGCATTGCAGTGTAGCATCATCACAGTATGCAGAGATGGCAGCGGTGGCCTGTGCCCTCAAGTTCATCCAGCATGGTACGAGGATACCATCATCTTTACAGACTCTAATTGGGTTTATTGTTTCTTTACAGAATTCCTTTCTTTCTGGCAGAAAAATTCCTTTCTCTCCTCTGATGGCAGCCAGTGAAGTACAAGGAATTGGTAATATATATACATTCACTGGCACAAAAATTTGCACACAAACTCTATGTACACAAGTTAAAGCTCACTCCCTCCATATCCCTATCATGCCTTCAATGATACAGCAGAAACCCTGCCAAGGAAGGGGCCCGAGGGGGACACCTGATGATGGACCATCCAGAGGCCAATGTGACCGTACATATCGCAGCATTCAGGAAGAAAACCTGAATCCTTTTCCCTTGGACCACTCAGCAGCCCAACATGTTGATACTGAAGTCAAGAAGTGGTCAGATTTTGTGACAAGAGCATCAAGAGAACTTCCCACACATGACCCCTACCGAGGCATGAAGGTAAGTTACACTTGTCACCAGATGACAAGCTCATTTGGTAGTATCCAAATGATTCCACCATCAAGTTGTGGGTGGTCCCCAGACATCTCAGGTCTGAATTTTGCACCAAGTACATGATACACCCACCGGTGGGCACCAGGGCAGAAAACACCCTCCAGAGGCTTAAGACCACCACCTGGTGGCCTGGTGTCACCAAAGATGTTAAACAGTACATAGATAACTGCCTTGTTTGTACGCAAAACAATCCCATCCCCACCAAATGAAATGCCAAACTTTTACCACAACGACACTCTGGCCCTTAGCATGCCATACAGATTGATTTTATTGGTCCTTTAACCAATACCAGCAGAAATAAAAAGTATGCTCTTGTGGTAACTAACCTCTTCTTTAAGTGGGTTGAAGCTATCCTCACTAAAACATGCACTGCTGAAACCACTTACAAAATCCTGGTGGTACAGATTTTCCCCAGGTGGGGCCTACCTCTTAAGGTAGACTCTGACAAAGAAACCAGTTTTACAGGTGAGTTAATGAATGAATCTCTTGAACTCCTTGGAGTTCAATAAAACTTCCACATAACCTACCACCCTCAATCTTCAGGTCAAGTAGAAAGAGCCAACAGACAAATTAAGCAAATGCTTTCCAAATTTATTGAGGACAATCCCAAAACCGGGATTCCCTACTGCCGCTACTCCTTATGGCAATTGGGCATGTCCTCAGACACTACCCAGCTCACACCCTTTGAGGCGATGACTGGAAGACAGATGAGATTACCCAAACACCTGTTGTTTGACCTGCACACTCCCACCGTAGACCGTGTGTCTTTAGATCAATATGTGGAAAAACTCAGAAAAGACCTAATACACACACATTTGTATGCTGCCAATTGCATGGGCAAAGCCCAGCAACAATCCAAAATTCAGTTTGATAAACATGCACAAGAAGTGGATTGGTAGGTTGGAGATCAGATAATGGTACTCCGATTTGCACATCCCACCCATTCCTTCTCCAACAAGTGGGAAGGCCCATACCCCATTGTCAACAAGCTCAGTCCGACAGTCTATCAAGTTAGACTCCTGCACAATAATAAACTGACTGACAAATGGTTACATGCAACCAACTGAAACTGTATAAAGGAGCTTAATTACTTTTCCTAACCCCATTGGGCGGAATAGTACTGACTTACTAATGTTTGATTTTGCTTTTCAGATACACTGACAAGATGGCTATCTTGTTCCATTATCTCCTCATCTCAGGAGTTATCCCCTGCATCCAAGGCACGGTACCGAACCTCCTACCACACCATGATCATCCAGCATCTCTTTCAGATGGAGTATCCATCAATATACCCGATAGTCTGATTACTGTCCAGGAAGGTTCTGATGCTTAACTCACTGCCTCGGTTGTTGCTCCTGATAAATCTACCCTACAAATTGAGTGGCAAACCACATTGCAAGGACAAATTCTCCCTGTGGCCAAACTCTCCAAAGGAACTTTCCAGGGCTGGCCCAATGCCAGATTATCCCCAAATGGTTCTCTGTCCTTGCTACAAACTGCTCTTAGACATTCTGGTTTGTACAATATTACTGCCTTAATTGATCATTTGTACTGTAATTCTCTGTCTACGGATTCTGCTAGAAAATTTTGTGCGGTACACCACATGGCTTCTGCTGCTATGTATCTCTCTGTGTTACCACCCACTGATACACATTTTTTGGAATGTCCAAAGCACACCCCTGGTCCCCATTGTGGTCTAACAGCCACTGCCCTCTCTGGTTCATTGATTAATAATTTACAATTTATGCATATACCTGTTTTGTTTAATCATACTTACTGGAATATGAAAGAATTTGGTATGTGTCACAATACTAATACGTCAGCATTTTATGGTACATTATTGCTTGATAGTTTAGCTGCATTTCAGATTCGTAATCAAGACCCACTTGCCAGGGTCCATACCACTGAACATAGAGGCAACTTCAGGAGAAAACTCAATCCTGATGATCAAAGTCATAAATGTAATACAGGTGAAGTTGATAGTTCTGACGTCACAGGTGCCAGCAGGTACTGTCACAGGTCTCTTTGGTACGCTATGTCTATTTGGAATAAGGCAGAAATTGCTGCTATCAAAGTCCATTCTGCCAAATTTTTGACTGGTTTGGTCAATAATATACTACCCCATTATTGCATGATGTGGATGGCCTTAGTTAGGAAGAAAGATACACTGTAAACAACATGCATGACATTGTTAAGGCATTTACAGACTCTAAAGACAAGTTCAACACACTCATTGCACAAAATAACAAATAAGCAGATAAATAATAAATTGCTAGATACAGTAAATCCTCTGCTCTGCCTATGGCTCATACATTATCACTGCCATCAATAATCTCTTCCTTGATCTAGAATCTGGAAGAATCCCTGATATCATATGTGATAGACACATTTCCAAATGGAATTGTCCACGATGCAACACCTCTAACTGTATTGCTATGTGTATGCAACAATCCTTAACCATTCCTCTTTCTACAGCTAGAAATCTAGGTTTTGTTATTAGACACCTAACACTGGTCCATGTTTCACTGCTAAGAAATGTTCCATAAGAGATACTATGTTTGTTTATTTTACTGTCTCTTTACCACTCTTTGATCCTACTACAGCATTGTTCAACAAACTTGCACTGGTACATTCCATTGGGCACCTGGATGAAGACATCTACAGAGAATGCCTGGATCTACTACCTCTACTGGTTTTCCATCCATTCCTGGACACCTGGGTGGCTCCACACACGAACTGCTATGCGAAGAAGCAATACATTGACTTGTGCCAATGTGATGTATTTGATGTTGTTCAACCTGTCTCTGGTTATTCTCCAGATAGCATTGATTGGACTTTTACCATGGATGATGACATCACCACAAATGGCACAGATTTCTCGGATTCTACTTTGGTTCTGGATAAACTCTATCTGTCATATGGGGAGGAGGTTCACCGCCTGTCAACACAGATTTCGAAAATGACCTATTCCTGCCCAGTACAGTTGCAAAAGTGGAGACTCCTCTGTTCGCTCTCAGTATAATTCTGATGAGGAGTACTGCATGGTAACTAATTTCAAAAGCTATACTTATGGATCTGAAACATGTGTTATTGATTCCCCCAATTTCTGCTTTGTTCCACACCAGAAAACTGTTATTGGACATACCGTTATAACCCCCATCCCCCTTATCGATGCAAACATCATTGATGGTAACCCCGATTATCTGCTCACACTTTCAGAATATTTACCATATTTTAATGTACACATAGACCCACTTACACTTACATTAAAATCACTTTTAGACAGGAAGGACACACACCTCATCCACATCAGCAATAATATGACCAAGGCCAATGAAGCTATCCTTTCATTGATTAATGACGATGATATGAATGATGCATTGACTAACACCTAGTTAGAAATTACTTTTAAAGGTTTCATTATTATACAAGCATTTTTGATATTTTTCTTAATTATTATGCTATGCTGCCTGTGGCGCACACTGCTCCAACACAATGAGCAGCTTGAGTTCCTTTACAAAGCTTGCGCGTTGGATTTGTAAATGACCACTGCTCCCTGACCTTTCCGTAGATTTGCCTGTGTTACCCTTGGAGGCAACAAGGGGGGGAATGTTACAAGAGGTCCCTTCACCCTTATAGGTACCCTCAGAGGTACACCGTAGACAGCTAGTGTTTAGGCATATGTAATACTAACATATAGGGCTAACGGCATCTACCATTTAAGAGTAGATGTCAGGATATGTACGCATATTATTGTAATACACTTTGCTTGCTAATACACATATATTCTTCTATGTATTTTCTGTGTATTTCTTACTTAAAAGATGTTAGGACACCTGTGTCCCTGGAATGATTATGATATATAAGTCGGCATTGCCACCTTTTGGTGATTTGTACTACTACACTGAGTTATGTAAGACTCTGTATAAGAACTCTTTTGTTTCACAAACTGATGACTACTACAAAATTGTATAATGTTATCTTGGACCGTGGAGCCTACTCTAATTTAGCCAATAGGGCTCATCTCTGTAACTAGAAATGTTTCTATCTTACAGTAACCATAGTAATTATCATAGGTATATAATGTGATACACTAAGTCTTGTACCTCGGAGATCCCAAGAGACACAAAGAAACCTCGAGGTATAGGGAACGATTAGCACTGGCTCCCAGTTTGTATTTGTAAGAACTGTTTAGGGTAACTATGATTTTATCCTTTTTGGTAGTAATAAACAAGTGTATTACTCTAATGCAATGCGTCTGTGATTACTTGCATTCCCAATATTGTCAAGAACCTGAAAGTGAGGTTTAGACCTCCTAACAATGTATTGCATGGTAGTTATGTTACAGGTTTACAGCTGCATATAGATGTATAGGTTCCTTTCTCTATGTAGCATTATAGTGTGAAACTTAGTAAGTAGGTCATTTGTTAGTCTGTTTTATATGCATGAGGCATACACAGGTGTAGTTGCCTTCATTTTGCATGTTATTACTGTTGTTTTGTGTGTGCAATCCCAAGATTATGCCTCTACATATGTATGATGTTACTCTAGTGTCATGGGTACTAGCATAGAAGTTTTTCAGTTGTTAGTTGCAATACATGTGAAGCTGCAGTATAGCTGGCCTTGAGTTGTGCAGAGTACTGTTGTATTGCTGTTGCCTCAATAAACGCTTTAACATTTACACTTGCCATTGTATCAGTCATGTGTACAGAAAAGGTATACAATGTGTAATGTGTCCAGTGTGGGCAACCATGATACTATGCAGGAAACCTTTCTGTGTAACCTCAATGAATGTTGTATGGTGGGCAGGTGCTCTGACATAGGTATGTTGTGTGGGAACAGTTATCCAGGTGTAATGTACCTTGTGCCAACATGTTACATGCCATCTAAAATGGGCTCACTCATGTACAGATGTCAGTCATCTACCCAGGGCCTGTTTGGGTGGTGTACATTTGTGTCTGCAGTGGATGGGGTGGTGCCATGATGTCATATGCCTGGGGGTGGGACATGCACAGCATGGTACACATTTTGAACATTGACTGTGTGGTTACTCACACGATGCCAGGTGGGCACAATCACAGTCCATCCACTAGTCCTGTGGAGCACATGGGGCTAGTTGGGAAGGGTGCTGGGTTGGCTGTACACTTGTGTGTTGGTGGCGCTGAGGTCACCTGAGGATACAGTGGGTGCACAATTGCATGCAGGTGCAATGGACATCGACCAAAATCATTGTTCATGCACCATTCACATGTCGGTGTGCTGTCCAGGGGATCTGTGTACAGGGTCATGATGATGGATGGTGTGTGCATGCAGTGGGACACTGTGTGGTTGTGTATTGCGATGGTGTCAACAACTGTGAACAGGATGAGTACATGGGCTGGGCACAATGCTTTGTCCATACAGCCAATAACACTGACACCTATGAATGGTCTGATACTTTGACTGACAACAGCCATTCCAAGTGTAGTGCTACACTGCCGTGGGCCTACACATGTCTACACTTGCATAACAATTGATGTGCTGTGCACCTACATGCACATATAGCAGTGTACACTGCACATGGGTGCACAGCATGACACATCCATGACACAACAGTTACGTGCAGGCACCTGCATATTACACCTGTGCTCTTGGTGACTGCCCACATGTGTCATGGGCATGACACCAGATGTTGTGCCTCCAGGTGATCCCTAGTCATGGTATTCATGTGGCCATGCCACCGTGATGCTTTGCTTGTCTGTGCAGCATAGTTAAGCATGCATACAGTGTGTGCATGGACACACATCACCATGTACCATTGGCCACCAGTGCACAGTGTGTGATGTGCACATGCTTGTAGCAGCATGCTATGACAACATGCCTTGTGACATGGCAGTGGCCTTGCATATGGCAATGTACCTGTTGCACACTCTAAACAAGCACAGTTGACAGCGTCTCTTCTGCCAAGTGCTATGCACCACATATGCATGTCTGCAGTATGATGGGATTCTCTTGGTTACACATGCCATGTGCACTGTGTGTGAGCCAAACTACGAACCATTAAGGTGGAACCCCTCAGTTTGGGTGTGTGTGCAGCATGTTGTCACTGCAAACACATGGCTGTATTCATTGTCAGTGTTGTGGATGGCATGCACATGTGCTGTTCTGTGCTGGGTGACACGACTGTGTTATAGGCGTTCATCAATCATCCCATCTGCCAAATGTATTGGCACAGCCATCATACATTCAGTGTGTGCCCATGTACCTTAGCTGCACCTTTGAAGGAATCATAGGGTAACTATAGTACACTGTTATGACTTTGAACTCTTGCCCTTACATCCACCACTGCATTTGGGATGAGCAGTCGCTGGTGCACACCCTGAGGCCTTGGTTCCAGATGATGTGCTACCATTGGTGCCTGGTTCCACTATTGCTGTCAGTGGTGTCTTCCGGACCCTTGTGGACCATCTGGCCACTGAAAAGGCATTCTGTTGCTGTGTGTCGTGTGCCGTTTATGCAGGAACAACAGTAGCCTTGGGTGGCCTTCCCCTTGTACATGCCTGTGTTGTGCCCTGACCTGTAGCTACATCTGTCTGCTCCTGTGGTGGTGGCTGCACTACAGTGCTGTTACTCTACATCACTGATATCCTCCATGTAATTGCATTTCCTACCTGGTTGTGGAGTTGTGTTGGCAGGCACAGTTGCATTGGTTTGCTGACAGTCATGTACATCGTTCGGGCTGGCCACCACTGCATCACCAACATGTCCAACTGGGTGCACATGACCTGTACCGTGTGACATGTTTGTTCCCTGTGTTACCTCACTGTGTATGTTCCTCTGTACAGTGGCATCATTGCCTGTTGTGTGGCTGTGCTCCTGCACACCATATCATGGGTGTCTGACATTTGTGTTCACATCCTCCATAGGCACAGTGTCCTCCATGCCATGTCCAGACCTGTTACCATGGTTCGTTGTGTTAGTTTCAGGTGGCCCAATGTTCTGTTGCTGATTGCATGGTGCTTCAGGCATCAGTGGGTGTCACCATGTCGCTCATGCAGCTCAATTCACATAGAATCACTACTGACATTGACACCTTGGTGTGGCCATGGCTGTGGCTGTCTGCAGTGTGGTGTGGCTGCCCTTTTGCCACCATTGTTGACTATGATTCAGACTCAGGGCATCTCTGACAGTTGGTTCAGAACGTCCATACTCCGCATTGACTTCATTCCCCTAGCACTATAATTTTTCCCAGAGTGTACCTGTGTCTCTGTGCCGGCAGTATTTCGTGCATGCCATAGTGGCAATACAACCCTGTCCCAGCCATGTGTCCACTGCTGCTGCACAGTGGGTACCATGTTGCCAGGACCACTGTGTGTGACACTGTATGTTATATTGTGCTGTGTACCAGCAGACATTGTGGGTTGCTGGTGTGTGTGGGCCATCATTCTGCACTGGCCACTGTCCCACATGCATGTGTGTCCTGTGATTGCATATGATTTGGTATTACATTGCTTGTGTTCTGTAGGGTCACCTGGTTCATGCTGTGCAGTGCCTCTGCCACTGCCATCAGTGCATTGCTCTGTGTGGCCTGTGCCTGGCATCCATGCTCCAGTGCCATTGCAACACACTCCATGGTGGCAGTCATCTTTTGATTAGTGTTGTTCATCATGCGCATCATCACCAAAGGTGCCTACATGCTACTACTGTGACACCTCTTGTTGTCTGCAATGTGTATGCAGTGCTCATATGGCATCCACAACGTAGCCCTGTTGTGTTTCATGGTGCTTGTTATTCCGTTAATGGCCATGCATATGGCTGCCACTCATGGTGTACCGCATCCTGTGTGTTTGCCACCTCAGTGAAATACTGGCTTAGGTACTCCTCAAATGGCTGGTTTCCTGCTGTTACATCTGTGAGGTGTGCAGGTGACTCAGACTGTCTGCTCGGTGTGACCACCATTCCATCCATATCTTCCTGCTCATTGTCTGAAGCCTGTACATGCTCTGGTGTCTGCAACATTTCTCTTATCACTGTCAGTGTTCTGTTGATGTCATCAGCTGTGGTTTGTTGCTGGTCTTCCTCTGCTGTGCTGTGGGCTGTGCCATCAGACTGCAATGCTTGTTGTTCCACTGTGGCCCCATTCTCCTCTGTGACCGCATCGTCACTGTCACAGTCATCATCATCCACTGCCTGGATTTCTAATTCAGCATTCAGTGGTGCATTTGTGCCCATGGCCTCCACAGCCTGCTCACCTGTGAGGATATGGAAGTAGGGTAGACTGTACCTTGACAGTGTCACATGCCCATATGTATGTGTTGGTGTGTGTGTGTGTGTGTGTGTGTGTGTGTGTGTGGGTGTGGGTGTGAGTGTGGGTGTGTGCCTGTTGACATCTATGACCTGCAGATCTACAGTTCACGTGCACCAATGTGGCTGTTGTGTGTGTGTGTGTGTGTGTTGCTGATGCATGGTTTTATGTGGTGCATGTCAGGGTGTAGCACTTAGCTGAACCACCACCAAGGCTAAACACTTCAAGGTCTCCAGTGCCCTCCACTATGCCTGCACTCAGGTGTGCTGCCACAAGCTCCTCGGCCCTTGTGAGTTGTTGCAGCTGGCTTAGACCACCACCAGTTCCCATCCTACATCGGTGGTTGTGTGTGAGCGTCTCCTTTGCCCTGCATCTCAGGTCACGGTAGTGCTTCTGCAGCTCTCTTACTGTGTGCCTGTATGGTGCAATGCTATTTATCTTAGTTGCTATGGCATCCCATGCATCCTGCTGCTGTTTGTGTTGCTGCTTGTCTCCGCCTCTGGATAGTAGTATTTTGATTTGAGGATGAATTGGGGACATTGTAGTGCACAGTGTGTTCAGTATACATGTAACACAGCAGCCCTGCTGTGTGGCTTGTCATTCACATGTGCCCACGGACACAGATGACAGGTATGTCATTGCCCAGCATGTGAGTTGCCTGTAGCCGCAGATGATTTATTTCACACAGCTATATCTGCCTTGGGAGACCATGCCCCCATCCTGCTCTGTGGGCTCTGTGCACTTACAGTGCTGTCTCCTATGTCCTGACTACATCAGTTGATATGTTGTACACCTCCACCCCATAGTACAGGTCCATTACCCTTATGCTGTTATACATTGGTATGCCCTTAGCACCTCTGTGGACATTCCATCACAGACTCACCCTGCATGGGCATGCCCTGTCAATGTTGTCACCTTGCTACCTTTCAGGAGGCCCACACCACATCCCACAGCATGGTGGTGGGGTTCTGGGCTGTCAAGGCCTACCGTCCATTTAGCAGTTGTGTATAATCCTGGTTAGGAACAAAAATGTTGTTGCGCTCAGGTCTAGGGACGGTGGGTGCCAGGTAGGATAGCCAGTCCAAATAGTCACAGAATAAAAAAATATCAACATTCCAGAAGTTAGTTTATCCACCAGGTTACAGGTTTATTACCAAGAACTATCCACTGTCAAGAAGGTAACAAAAGAAAAGAACAAACCCCTAGTGCCTTGACCATTAGATCTTCCAGGGGGTATGATTCAACATTAGCTTGTTTCTCCTTATATATACACACACATCTGTGTTCAACTAAACAATTAAGCCAACAACTGTATTATTGCTCATGCACAGAACTTTAAAACAAGATCAGCAAATAATAAAAAATCTCTGAACATTCAAATTAGTGTTGATTTACAATAAAAGAAAGAAAACAAAAAGCAAAGAAAGAAGAGCACGTCTGTAAGTGTGAATACAAAACAACATTGAGAGACATTATATTTCATTTCAAAATCTTTTTGAAAGAATAATATTCATTTCTCAAAATAAAGAATAATTAAACACATCTTACAGTGGGAGAGTTAGCCAGAGAATCTCTATGCAATGTGTTGATAAAAATAAAAAATAAAAGGATAACTTAATCGCCAATACATTTATTCAAATACTAGCTAATCCATTTATTTTAGTAATATAATGTGGATAAATCTATAGGCATACAGGTGGCTGTGGTTACTTCAATCAAACTTTTTAATGATTATTTCTCATAAAGTCTCTTTCTGTAATATCTAAAGCATCATTATTCTATTTGTAATTCAAATGTTGATATAACAATCAATAGAAGGTCACTACTAAATGCAAAAGGTCAACATTAAATATGTTTCTCTAAGGCTTTCTAAGAATATTTTTCTCCTATATCTTCAAATCTTTACTTAGAATCTAGATAAACAAAAATAAAACACACTACAAAAAGCCCATAGACATTAATTACAGCAAACCACAGTCTTCCGATGCAATCCTGGGCAACTCATTCATAGCCCTCATTGACATGCCTGTCAGTGTACCCATGCATGTGTTCCACACATGTCTGTTCACCTGTGATTGCATGTATACAGTGCTTTATGGCTGGCATTAGCATACTGTCATGGGTGGTACTTGGTAGTGTGTGTGGCATTCCGTACCTCTACGCCTGTTCAACAGGCCTTGCTATGTGGTGTAGCCATTTGCGGTGGCTGTGCATGGTACATGTGTCCTGTCCATGTGGCTGCATGTCATGCATTCCTGTGTCCCTTTGTGGAATGGACACTACGGGTGGGTTGGTGAATGTTATGAGCAATGGTGGCTTTGTGATGGGGCCACAGCATCCTCCCAGACACTATACAGTCTGCTACAGGGCACGTCTAACCACCATGCTGTCACACACACTGCATTGCCTGATGTCATGCATCCACATTGCATGTTATGCTACCTGTGTGCTACATGATCAGGGTGTCTGCTGCAGCCCTGGCATCAAAGGTCTCTAGCCATTGGTTATTTGCCTTTGTGCGTTAGAAACATAGACTTTGATGGCAGATAAGGACCACTTGGCCCACCCAGTCTGCAAATTTCCCTTCCTATTGGATAAGCTGCAGATTCCAGTTAACCAACAGCCTACTTCCTGCAAGCCCCCACTACAATTGCCTTATGTCTATCCCATGCATGTTTGAATTCCCCCACTGTTTTAGACCCAACAACCTCCCCAGGAAGGCGGTTCCATGCATCCACCACTCTCTCTGTGAAAAAATATTTTCCTCACATTATCCCACAGTCGTCCCCTCTCTATCTTTAAATTGTGCCCCCTTGTTCTTACACATCTCTTTTTCTGAAAGATGCTACCCTCCTGGATTTTGTTGATTCCCTTGAGGTACTTGCATGTGTATGGGTAAACGTCGGTTTCATAGAGTGGACTGTTCCTGCTGCACTGCATGGCAGCTCCTCTGAGTGTCTCAGCCTGCTGTATATGTTGTGTACAGTTGCGAACTGTCTGCCCACTGTGTGTACTACACAGATAAGTATCCTGTTCTTGATATGGGCCTGTGCCTGCATAACAGTGTGGTGCATATTGGGCATGTTCCATGGGCCTCACGGACATGGTGAAAAGTGCACATTCCCAATATGCACATGTTGCCATCCTGGCATTGCTTTTGCTGTCTCCATTGCATGCCTATGGGTGTGTTACATGTTCCATGCCCTCTCTGGAAGTTCAACTGTGTGTGTTTCATGCAGCTATGTATGTAGTTCATGGCATTGTGCATGGCATTGTATGTTTATTCACCTATGCCAGGCAGGCACGTGTTTCATCCCAGCGGTGTTCACTGCCACGCTTGCAGGGTGTTTTATCATTCACAAGGTGCAAGGAGTGGTACGTATGCTGTACTGGAAAGCTGCCTCCTGTTGGTGGTGGTTCTGTGTCACACATCTGTCTGTGCTCATTGGTGTCCTCCAGTGTTATGCTGGCCTAAGCTGTCTCTTGCCATGATCCCTTTCTGCACAGCCTCCCAGCAGTGACAGGTGCTTTGGTCCTGTGTTCTGTCACTGCCATGCATGCCAGCTGGGTCCATACAGCTGTCCATGCACCTGTTGCAGGGTACACAGCCATTGCCATTGCAGACAGTGCTGGTGTTGGACATGTGTCTGCTGACTGTGGCTGGTGCTGGTCAGGGGTGTGATGTGTACCCTTTTTGTGCCCATGTGTGGTGGCTCCAGCGACACACATGCATATCTAGCTGTGTTGGTGTCATGCTTGCTGGACACCTATCTGCTGTGTGGCTGGTGGTTTTGCCTTTGTGCCATGTCCCTTGCTTAGCTCCTACTCTGTGCACACAGTTCTGTGTCCAACTGTTGGTTCACATGTCACTTAGCTCTCCCCCTTTGGGCAGTGTCATTCACATGTCCGTGTGCACTTGCAGGCATCAATTACTGCACTGATGGCAGCTGTGTGGGGCAAGTGTGCCACGCTGAACATCCTCCACTTGGGGTGAGGTGCACCCAGGCCTCCTCAGTCAATACCTGTTTGCTTTTGCTGCCCTGTGTGGTTGTTCCAGTGCTCCCAGTTATATAGGGCTTCCTGTGTTATACAGGGTTGTGTGCCAATTTCAGTGTCATATTTTCATAGCCTTGTATTTGTTACACAGGGCACAGGGGCAATTCAGCATCCATGGGTTGCACCTTACTCAGGTGTTCACAGGTACATTTCTATGGTGCTACAGGGAAATTGCCAATTCAGTCTTTGTGCACTGCTGTTCTACTTTGTTCCCCTGTACACTTTTTTGTCATCTATGTTCACCTGCTTTCCCACTTCATTCACCAGTATATCTGTCACTTCATCAGTGTAGTTGTGCTTTCGCTTGTGTTTGTTGCCGGCAGCTTGTGTTGCACCTTCAGCTTGCATTGCTCAAGCTTCCACCATTGCACCATCTTGGTTTACAGTGCAGTTTGCATTGCTTTTGCAGCATGTGCTGACCTTTGGCCATTGCTTGCACCATAGGGCTTGTGCTGCTGCTGCTACGCATTTAGGTGCCTGCAGAAGAATGTAGTTTACAGCAGCTGGCATTGCTTGCGCTGGTTCCTCATAGGATCTATACCTTAGATTGAAAATCGTTCTGGGTGCTATTCTCTGCAAGCTCTCTGTTTGCTTAATGTTGGTTATATTCTGTGAGGACCAAAACGAGCCACAATATTCAAGGTGTGGTCTAACCATCGCTGTATAAAGTGGCATAATGGCATTTGAAACTCTACTTTTTATATGTTTGAAAATGCATCCTAATATTTTATTACTTTTTTTTACTATTTCTTTGGTGTAACAGTCAAAACTTTAGTTATTTGCCACTATAATTCCCAGGTCTCTTTCCACGATAACTGTTTGTTGTTTAGCTTATATTTTCCATTGATGTTTTTGTGACCAAATTGCATGACCTTGCATTTATTTATATTAAACCTGAGTCTAAGAGTTGTTGCCCAGTTTTCAAGTAATTGTAGGTCTTGTTGTAACAAAGCAGCATCTGGATCATTTCTGACTATAGCTCCCAGTTTGCTGTCATCAGCAAACTTACACAGCCAGAAATATGATGGGGTTTGCATCGATGAAATAAAAATGTTGAAAAGCATGGGACCAAGAACTGATCTTTCAGAATGCCACTTGTAACATGTTACCACCTTAAATGAAATCCTCTGTTCATATCCCATCGTTTTCTGTTCGATAACCATGATATTGTCCAATTTATTATACGTGATGAAATCTCATATCTATCATTCTTTTTATTAACTCATCATGGGGAACAAGGTCAAACACCTTTCTAAAATCTAAATAGACCACATCAACAGGGAGTCCACTGTGTAATGCACAACTTGTGCATAAAGTTTGTGAGGTATGATCTATTGGGTCTAAAGCCATGCTGGGTGGTGTCTTCTTGTTTGTTGTCAATCAGATGCTCATCAATTTGCTCCTTAATAAATTTCTACGTAAAAATATGTAACTACCCAGCCCTCAGAAGATAAAGAGCCCATTAGGAGCTCTGGGGAGATGACATCATTGTTTATTTAACTTTCCTGGGTAGAGCATTGATTATGCCATTTAGAATTCTTGCAGCACCATAAGCCACTATGGAAGAAGCTGCTCTGGGGAGTTTTAAAATGTTCAGACAGTAGAGCAGTCAGTCTGTTGTTAGCCGTGGAACAGAGAGGAGCACTGCAGTGAGGATTCTGCTGGTCACTCCAGTAGCTGACTTGCTGAAGGACCTCTGTCGTTTTTCTCACTCTAGTTTGGAGAACAGCATCAGTGCCAACTGAAGTGGTGGAGACCTGTCTGAATACAGTAGACTGTGTTTCAGTAGTGTGAAGGGGAAATCCCCTGAAGATCCTGATGTGTTTTAGCTTCCAAAAGAAAAGTTGTACAGTTTGGATCTGTGAAAAGCTACCTGGAAAGATTGAGTTTTTTTTTACTTCAAGTTATCCATGTCTATAAAAGAAAGCAACTGAGCTGTAATTACAGATTTATGGGACTATGTTTTGGGGGTTGGTCTGAGGTGTGTGTGCCCAGATAAGGCTAGATCACATGGGTCAGGACCCCTGTTTCATTACAACAATGTGCCAAATGTTTAAACAGTAAAGGCACACAAAAATGAACATCAACAGAGTTTACTGCAACAGTGACCCCTACATCAAGTCACTGCAACAACCAAATGAAATTCCTTAGCAGAAAAGAAAAATGTATACCATCACAAATGTTGTGTCGATTCTGAGATGAAACACAACTATTTTGAGTGTAACCATCAAAAAGCGCTCAAAACAACACCGAAACTCAAAAATAGTGATTTACAACTCAGAAAGAGAAAAGCATTGATCACTAGCAAGTAAACTAAGATCAGACTTATCGTTGCTATGCTACTGACACACCATAAAAGGAGCAAGAGTCACCTTTCTCTGATGAATTTACGCCCTGAAATACAGACTTTTGTCAACAGGCATATTTGTACTGTAATTGTGGAGTAAGATGTGTCATGTGTTGAACAATTCAGGAAACTTGTATATGCCATTAAAAAAAAAAGGCTTCAACAGTATCTCCGTTTTGAATAATGACAACTTCTGTCATGTTTTCACAGGACAGTGGGCTGCGGTACACAACAGCACTCAGAAGCATATTTCTGGGAAGAGTCTTATCATTACTTAACAAAAAGAACAGACGCTCAGTATTGATGAGTCCGGCAAACAAAAAATGTCCTCAGTATCTCCTGATGACAATCAATTGATACTGATAATGACTGTGATCCAAATCCACACTCTTCAATAAACGGCACTGCCTGACATGGTCATGTGATGATACCTGCTAACCTGTAAGCAATCTGTCTATTTCAAAAAACCAGAACACTCTGTTAACTCTATTTGTAATAACAGATCGCAAAGAGACATAAACTGTTTACAAAATCGGACTCATTGCGAACCGCCACATACTGGACTCATAAGGTCACCTACTTGCATGTCTCGAGCAGTGGTGGTTTTGTGATAGTATTTTTCACAACATGGATGCCTGCAGTGAATCAAACAGTGGGGCATGCAAAACTTGTTCACAGAGTATACAAGCACAGCTTAGCGCTGTACATCAGTAAACTTTGTTTAAATGACATTGCAGTCAGGTGACATGCAGGGTGCCATCACTTTCCTAAAAAAACTGCAACATACATTACTTCTGTACCAGAAACAACTAATTTTCAGTGTGACACCTCTGTAGAAAAATCTGTTTCAGTGTTAGAAAACACATTCTGGAAACACACGGGAAGGAAATTGCTTTAGTTTGAGGTTGCAAAGTCTCAGAAGTTTGATTCTTGCATGTGTGTCATGCAACTGTTTGAAGCTACACAAAACAAACAGTCACAGTCAACCTAGAAACCTTGTCACCACCATACAATGACATGTGGATTCCCGCCTGGCATTCTTTGCTGCTGAAATCTGACTCTCACTTACAAGACAACATTGAGCTATGCAAACACTGTTTTTCAAAACTGAAGTGTAACACTTTGCCAGCATGGTCAATGCTAAACAACATGGAAACAGATGTTACACCAAGTGAGATTTCAACATTGAATATGTTTGAACGTATTCGAATTCAGACAATGAAATCATTCCAAACGATTCTACGTCTGAACACAAAGACACGGAACATTCCACAGAAAGAGCTTGTTAGATCTCTAAAGGGTTCTGTGATGTATCTACCACTTCCTCTACAGGAAAATGTTCAAAGCAATCTCAACTGAAAATAGCTTGAATTCTTGTAAATGGTGTGCCTACAAAGGCCAAGGTCATCTAGCAAAATGTTGTCAATGTGCAAAGGTAAAGCTTGATCTTGCTTATTTAAAGATAACAATTCCTTTTATATAGACCTTGACATAAGATCAGATGGCCATCTCTCTGTGCAACATGATCTATTGAAAAAAGTAGCTAATTCATTGAGAAGGTCAGTACACAGACAAGTGACAATGTGTATGAACAGTACACAATTCACTCCACTAAGCATGGCGAGATCCATTAGGAGACAACATTGATCTCTATCCAAATGAAGCAGGTGGAAGGTGAGCCTGTCAGCATTTGGGAGGCAACAACTAGAAGCATGCTGTTTCCCAGATCCTATTTCCAAAAGGTCAGGCGGATGCCAAGATGAAAGAGAAGTCTGGAAACAGGTGCTGAGCACCGACTAGCCAGTCCTCAGCAAAGATGGCAAATTCAGATGTAACATAGCTGGTAACACCTGGCTCCCATCTGCTCTGGGAGAGTGAACTTAGCATTCTGTCTGCATCTATAGCACATACCATTCATCTAACAAGTCCACTAAATGGAATAATAGCTGCTCAATTTCAGAGAAATTAAAGCAGAAGATGAAAATGTGCAAGTGAATCTGTCTTCCATACTTTCAAGTCTCTGTGGCACCAAAGAATATTGGTATTGCAGACACTGGAAGTGATGACAATGCTATGAGAGTATGGTTGCAGCCACATGGTTTGTCACACTTAGCTGTATGAATATGCCTGGGACCTGAACTCATTGAACTGTTGAAGTGGGCAAATTCTGATGATGTCAAGGCATCTCTATCGATGACTGTCGAAATGTGTTCACTTGATCCTGTGTCTGTCACAAGACATTTTCACAAGTGGTTCCATGACATTCTCACTTTCATCTTGTCAAGGACAATCCTCCTCTAGGTATTGTGGAACATTACTTTTTGGAGGACAGAATATCAAGTACAAAGAGCCCCTTATATCCATATGTTATTGTGGGATCAAGGATGCCACGATTGGGTGAACATGAAGCAGCAGAAGTGCTATCATTCATCAAAAAATATATCACTTGTCACATTCCAGACAAGTATGACAGTCCTACACTATGGAAGTTGGTACAAAAGTTCCAGCAACATATTTGAGCAAAATATTGCCAGTGAGTAGTAAAGAACAAATCTAATTAGTACACACGATGTCGCTTTGGATTTCCTAGACGAGTTTGTCAGAATGGTGCCATGAATGACCTTTTCTCAGCAATGCGACACCACTTGAAGGCAAAATCAACCAAGAGGGTATATGAGTTACCCAGAGATGAAAAATAGGTGTACATCAATGACTACAACCCAACTCTTCTCCTAATGTGGTAAGCAAACATAGATGTTCAGTTTGTGGCTGATAACTCACTGGCCCTGGTTCGGTACATCACTTCATACATAACTAAACATGAACAGACTAGCTTTCAAGATCTTTGGGAAGATATTGCTACTTCAACAAAAAGCCCGACATCTCAGCTGTGGTCATTGGGTTTGAAGACTCTTTCACACAGAGAATGTGGAGCTTTACGGCCAGTGATTGGTTAACGGGTACACATCTGTATCGAAGTCTGAGCTGTACGATTCCTCTCAGTGTAAACTACGAGAAACGCAAGCGTGTACTGATCCTCATGCCGAAATTGAGGAGCTTCGTTGTCAATACACCTTCTTCAAAACATATCTTGAAGAATAACCTGATAGACATACTACTAACGAGACACAACGACACGAATGATATGTATCTGTTTGAGGTGGCTAAGTGGTATGACTACAAGACAGGTGCAGCATCTGACTCAACATGCCAAATTTACAAGGTCAATGGACTAGATGGCTGTCTCGTGAAGAGACACAGGCCATGGCTTATAGATCACTGCAAACTGCATCTAGGCACATCAGAGAACACAGAACATTACTACTTTGCTCTCCTATTCCTATTTAGACCCTGGAGGAGTGAGTCTGAATTAAAAGGTGACTCTGACACATTTGAAGACCAGTTCATTCTCACTTATGAGAATTTCCAAACTGAGTACTCACAGACATATATACAAAGACTAAAAGCTGAGAAAGAACAGCTTGAGAAGGCAGAGAAACAACCTGGAAGACACTCCAGTTAGTTCACAAGACAACCTTGATCCAGAAGGACAAGGTGTTCTAGGTGACCCTCTGCCCTTAAATGCCCCGGAAGTGTTAATGTCAGAAATTGAGACAGCCATGCAACATGGCACACACTCTATGGTCAACCCAGCTGACTAAAGAGAAAGACTAAATCAGCTGCAGCATACAGTTCACTCTCAAGTAGTTGAAGCTGTCCAACATGGCATACTACATGAAACAAAACAATGTGACTGCACTCACTACAAGCCACTACTAATGTTTGTTAGCGGTTCAGCTGGCACAGGAAAGAGTTTCCTGATTGAAACCATCACTGCAGAAGCATGCAGGTGACGGAAGCTCTTCAATGTCTTTACTGTAACTGCTTCCACAGGACTTGTAGCATACAACATTGGTGGAGTAACATTACACCATCTCTTTATGTTGCCAGTCGAACATGGGAGAACTGGAGAGTATTGTAAACTGTCATTTGAGGTTGCATCTCAGCTCCGTTCCATGTTCACAAAGATGCAGTTACTAATCAATGACAAAATCAGCATGGTCTCCAATGGCATAGCTTGCCTGTATTCATCTCACGTCTACAGCAGATCTTAGGTACTGACGATGGAGTGCAATTTGGTGGCAAAGTATACTTGTGTTGGGAGACCTTTACAACTTGCACCAGTCAATGCAGAGCATGTATTTACAACTCTGACTGCCAAGCAAGCTAAGAATATCCTCGGTTGCATTGCAGGCTATAACATATGGGAATTATTTACCTATGTTGAGTTGTCTGAGAACATGTGCCAAAGTGGTGATCTAGCTTACAAATCACTTTTAGATGAAGCTTGTACAGGTTCTCTATCACCAGAACATGTTTGTATGTTAAATGATCGAAAAATCACAGTACATAGTGCATGCATAGAAACAGCATGTAATGTCTTCAGCAGTATATACTCTACTGGCAGACATATAGTGTGTCTTATGCCACGACTAAAGAAATGCGCTGAATTCAACAATCTAATGCTGCAGAGAGAAAACCAAGAGATTCTAACTCTGCATGCAGTTGATACAGTTGATGGCGTTATTCTTAGTCGAAAGCTAGTAGCAAAGATGACTGAACGACTAAGTGAACTGAAGTCAGATGTTTCACTAACAGCTGGCCCACGAAGCTATTGTTCTCCACAGTTTGTAAGAATGCACGTATCATGCTGCGACCGTAATCTAGATGTAGAACAAGGTATGGTAAACGGTGCCATGGGAAACATCATTGACTTTGTCTCAATGTCCAGAAGACATATATTGAGACACTTGTAGTGCACTTGACTACACGCAGCAGTCTGTACATAGATCAGTTACCTGTGTTAAATTCCAGGTTTTCAAGGATGTCTATGTAAACAGAAAACAGTTCCCATTATGTAGTTGCATATGCTGTCTCCATTCACAAATCTCAGGGATTGAGTTTGGATTCAGCAATGGTAGACATAGGTACAGACATTTTCAAGGATGGCATGAGCTACGTCACGACTTTCACGCAGTACATAGCCTTTCTGGATTGCACATCATTAGTATAAGCACCTCAGAAAATGCAGGCTGACAAGCGATGTATTCTTGAGTACAACAGGTGCATGCATCTACATCAGCCACACATTTCTTTAATACCACTACCTACATATCTGTCTGTCACACACAATTCAGTCACAGCTAGAGGTAGCAACAAACAGCAGCAAGCTTCCAAAAGTGATTCAACAAAAAGAGTTCAGCAAAGGCCACAACTAAGTAAACATTCACAACCAGCAATTCATCAGAAATCAGTTGGTGTAGCTGCTGTACCAGTCTTTGACAACAGCAGTAGAGTAAACTGCTATGCTAACTCAGCTATGCAAGTTTTTCTACACATGCCACAGTTTGTGCAGGCAATATCTGCTTCACAAGACAATCCTCTATCAAAGCGCTTTAAGCAGATTATCAACATGACTTCTGACCACTCCAACAGTACACAGTCACTAACACCACTACGACTGGTGTTAGCTACATATGTTGATGTAGTACGTTTGCTGCAGACATACAGCAAGACACTACTGAGTTTATGATGGCTGTCATAAACAACCTGGATGAAGACGGCAACTCTAGGCGGGCAGTACTTCATAGTAACTTATGTTACAAAATATGTATGTGTTTTCATGTGGCAATTCACAGCGTGAAACCACACAAGACATGCTGTGGATTACTCTCTTTGTCCCTGAAACAAAAGTGTCAAATTTCGACAGCTATTCACCAATGCTGAATGTAGTCATGCCTGAGGAAGGTGTGGAGGCAGATGCACTCAGTCCATACGTCTCAGGAGTTCATCTCAATATCTGTTGCTTATGTTGCACAGATTTGACCCCAACAGGCTCAGAGTTGATACTCCTATCACAGATTACACAGCTAGTAGAATAGTCTTCAACCAATCAGTGTTTGACACTCAGTATAATCTATCACCATGGTCAATCCATGCATTCTGGGCATTACACCTCGTTACTAAGGTGCAGAACTTGATGGTTAGAGTGTGACGACTCTACAAGCAGTTTTAAACAGAGACTGCCACGACACTTGAAAAATGCATATCTTCTAATATTGAAGAATTATGACAACCTTCATATTTCAGAAGAATAGGACAAAACATGTTGCATTTAAAATGACTACTTTGTCCAAAAACATTCATGCCTCATTACAATGATGCATAATGTACGACTCTAAATAAACCATACAATTGCAACAAAATGGTATTCTAACAGAGACATTACATACACTGTAACATACTTGAAATCTTGTGTGGATCAGTGACTACATGAAAATTGTTGTAGTGGCTTCAATCAGCGCCAACAATATTCACAGTCACTAGGGAAACCATGATTACATGTCTATCAAAGATTGTACATCTAAAAACTGAAGCCTTACTGCTCTCCTCCTCTGTTCATATCTTTAATTATCCATGTATCAACTCATGCATAACAACAAATTTATGAGTTATAAACTGTTACTTTTTGCAAACAAAGAGAAGTTCTCAGTTATCATCGTAAATAACTAAGCAACTACTAACATTCAACAAACATTCCACTCTGCCTCAAGTTGTCTACCAACACTTCCATTTGATCTTCTAATATTGAACAATTATGATAACCTTCATATTTCAGAAGAATAGGACAAAACATGTTCCATTTAAAACATGACTACTTTGTCCCAAAAACATTCATACCTCATTATAATGTTGTATAATGTACAACTCTAAACAAACCATACAATTTCAACAAATGCAATTCTGACAGAGACATTCCATATAGTGTAACATGTAAGATCTTGTGTGGATCAGTGACTACATGAGAAGTTGTTGTAGTGGCTTCATAAAGACGCCAACAATATTCACAGTCACTAGAGAAACCATGATTACATATGTATCAAAGATTGTACATCTAAAACTGAGGACTTACTGCTCTCCTCCTCTTGTACATATCTTTAAGCATCCATGTATCAACTCATATATAACAACAAATTGATATGACTTATAACCTCTTACTCTTTGCAAACAAAGAGAACTTCTCAGTTATTATCATAAATAACTGAGCTACACTCCTAACATTCAACAAACATTCCACTCTGTCCAAGTTGTCTATCAACACTAAATTTGTCTATTGTCTCTTGACATTGATAGAGAACATCATTCGGTCACCATGTAACAGTGTAGAACTATCACGGCTTTCATCGTAATAATACTAGTATTGTAAATATAAAATAACTACCTTTATTGATAATGCAAGAAGCTGAATTACACAACTGTAAATAAAACTAATTGCAGAATCTCATTTACTGACTTTTACATGTGTTTGCAATTACTTTTTCATAATATAAACATTTGTATTCAGGTGTACATTGTTAATAACTAGTTTGATACCTGTACTAAAAATACTAGTGTAGCACTAAAGTACAAGTGAATGTTTTACATATTATTCAGCACTATAGTAACTACATTTAATTAACCATAAGTTTGTTAAAAAAATGCATTCCATGCACAGTTTTAGTATTTACAAGTTAAGAATTTACATAGAAGCCAATGTAAGAATTGATAATATGTCATTTATTCATGTAAAAATATTATTTTTTTTAAACTTGTCACATAAGTAATTCTACCGTATGTAAAAAATATTGACAATTGTAAATCAGACACTGTTACTGATCACAACAAACTGCATACCTGTTCCTGACAATATTTATGATCGCCTCAATTGAGGGGTCAGGTGGGAATTTTTCATTTGCGCCTAGTCAGTGACATATTATTAAATAATACCAATCAAATGTCACAAAACTAAAATTTTTGTATATTGTACTACTTAGACAGTCAGCATATGCTTTTTCACCCACCCCAAGAACATCCACATTAGCAGTCACACAATTACAACAAAACACTTGTCTATCATGTGTGTAATCACACTTCACAACCTACTGACATTGCCTTATTAACATACCACAAAAGTAATGCACTACACATAATTACAACATACAACCATTTTTAAAAAAGTTACATTTTTTTACAAACTGCATTCACATTCAATAGTAAATATATAATGAAGTGCCACAGCTTCAGCCTGACTATTAGAATTCCAGGTCGAATGTCAGAAACTACTTCCTCACATAAAGAGTAGTGAGTACTGAAAAATAACTAGAAACACACAACACCTGATTAGTTTCCTATAATATCACACACTTACTCCAATCCATATTATACAGTTCTTATTATTCTTACACATTTACATATATGACAAGCAATGATTGCACACATACAAAGATTGTATTGTGAGATTGCTTCTGTTGACTAAATTTCACTCTTGATTGGACCTTTTCTCCATTTGACAAATTGGAAATACATTTTTTCAAACCATAACCACCTGTGTTGACTCCTTACTTTAAATACCATTATGACATAAAAATAAGTGTCTATGACTTAAGCATACAAATCAATGTTTAATACTGCTACAACTATACCTCCATCAATTTCTTTGGTACCTATGACATACAGTCAGTATCACAGCATATGCAACGATGTGGGACATTGCATGTTACATTTGACAGAATTCCTAACAGTGTAAAAAACTCAGCAATGTACTTACTTTTCCTGTGCCTATGCAGTCATTATTACTATACCAAAGTGCCACACATCAGCACCCAACAGGTCACAGCTGTGACTATAAATGTACCATTCAGTCACTACTATTTGTACTTCAGAGTCTGACAAAATGGACGTTTTTCATTGGCTGCAAACATCCTAACAACCTTATGTTAATCTTTTATTACCATACATGAAGAGGTTAACGATATACTGAACAAGGTTTAAAACTGTTTAAAAACATGTTTCATTATTATAGCAATAAGTCACTCCCAAGAATTGTGTTAATGGTCAGTCAATCACCCTGTAGAGACATGTGCCACTCGGCCACACCTAGTGCCACAGCACACCCCTAGAACGTGATTAACAGACCATTAACATAACCCCTTGTCATGCCTTATTAATAAATTATAAACAGGGTCTCAGAAACTGAGCTTTCTGACCGACTGCAAACATTCTAACAGACTTCTGTAAATCTTTTATTTACATACATACAGAGGTTAACCATTTCCTGAACAAGCTTTTAAACAGTTTAAAAACATTTTTATTATAATAGCAATAAGGCATTACTAACGGCAATGATAATAGTCAGTTAATCACCCCTATCAGACATATGCCACTCGGCTACACCTCATGCCACAGTACACCCCTTAAAGGTGATTAACAGACCATTAACATAACCCTGCATCATGCATTATTGCTTAATTGAATTTAAATAACCGTATAGCCCACAAGTCCCCGGACATCCCTTTTTCAGGGGTGATCCAGAAAGCAAACAGTAGATCAAATAGAACAGAATTGTACATATACAAGCTGAGGGTATACAGTATGCTTCAGTTTACAAATACATCTGTGTGGTCATCTACACCTACAATTACAATATACTACCTAACTTTGTCTGACATTGGCTGCTCCACTGCCTACCCGACCCTGCTGGTGATGTCTTGTGTCATGCTAACACCAACAGCAATGCAAACAGAAGTGCTAACAGTGGCACATATGGTAACAGAAGTGAAAATGAGAGCATAAATGGCAACACACACAGTGACACAGATAACAACGATCTGCAACGTGATGTGTTAAATGGAGGTTTGTAATTCCTCCAAATATCCTAACAGCCTTATGTCAATCTTTTATTGACATACATGATGAGGTAAACCATTTACTGAACAAGGTTTAAGACCGGGATGCACATTGGTTGTCGTTAGACGTAACTCTCACCCCA
Organism: Neoceratodus forsteri; assembly: GCA_016271365.2. Lineage (NCBI taxonomy): Eukaryota > Metazoa > Chordata > Ceratodontiformes > Ceratodontidae > Neoceratodus > Neoceratodus forsteri. Next base: position 529,933,979 of record CM057455.1, on the reverse strand, counting down.
TCACGTGTGTAAAGCAGCAAAAGTATATGAGAATGAGGTGAGAGTTAGAACCCACGATCCCAATGAGCACCCCAATGCCAGTTAGGGGGGTGGGCGCGGGAGTCAAAGGGTGGTTTTCAACCGTAACAGCAGATTTCCTCACTTTTGTCACTGTGGAACAACCCTAACTAATCATTAAACAGAGTTTTTTTGCCTCTAATTTCCCTTCTTTTTGAGAATGATAACGAGAAATAGTGAATGTAATGCAGTGCCAGGAGCCCCGCACTCCCACCACATGATGTCTTATGGCATACTAACTGGAACAGCAACACAAACAGAAGCACTAACAGTAGCGCACAAGGTAACTCAACCACAAATGAGAACAGAAAGGGTAACGAACACGATGGAGTAGATGGGAACGTTGTACCACAAGATGTCTTATCACATAGTAACATGGTGCCTGCAAACAGAAATGTCAATGGGCATGGTGACGTAAAGTGAAACAGAAAGATAAACAGTACTGTAGACAGAAATGGCAAAAAATTACAGAAATGCAAGTGCAAATGAAAACGCAAAGGATAACGCACATGGTGGCGCAGACGTCAACGGTAAGTGAAACGGGTACGTAACCGCAAGTGGAAAGGGCAACAGTAACAGTAATGTAAGTGCACAGGCTGGTTTTCCCCAAAACCTGCATAGAGAAAGACAGTGAGTACAAATAATGTATGCATAATAATGAGTATCGGCACACAAAATGAGAACTTGGAATACTAAATATGTTATATCTCAGGAACCGTAAGACGTAGAAAAACATTTTAAAGTCATATTATTTACAACTGTCCTGGCTAATTTGGTACTTAGCCCCCATTAGGAGGCTAAGAATTTTTCCGATGAAAAGTCTGTATCTTGCACCGTTTCCGAGATACGGGCCCTGAAAGGCACGGCGAACGCCGTAATGTTATCCTATGGGAAAAAAAGAGAAGTTCGGAGTGCCATAACTTTGCCTCCCTGTAATGTTTTTTCACCAAACCACTGAAAGGCACATCTGTGGGCTGTTGGCTGTCTTCCTTCCAAATTTCAGCAAAAAAAGACCAAACCATTATTTTGCAGCACGGATCAAAAGGATTTCTGTAATGCATGGGGCGCCGTAATGTTATCCTATGGGAAAAAGCATCAACTTTGGAGTATCGTAACTTTGCCGCCATGTAATATTTTTTCACCAAACTACTGGAAGGCACATTTGTGAGATGTTAGCTCCATTTCCTCCAAATTTCAGCCCAAAACTCCAAACGGTTCTTTTGCAGCGCAGTTCCAAAGAATCACTGTCACTTTCCCACAGATGGAAAACTACTGTCGAAATTTATGAAAGCTTTCGCACGAAGTTCGACACTTTCGTGAGCACGAAAGTAATTTGCGAAAGTACTTTTTCCAGAAATTTGAAAAACATATTTCTGTGGTGTTTTAACACAAAATAAAGACATGGCAAGCATCCTCAGGGCCCGACTAGGTGAATACAAAAAGTATTACGTTGCTAGAGGGTCTCAAATTTAAATGCCAACCATTTTTCTGATCACCAACTGAAAACAAAATGGCAGATTTGCTAAAGTAACAGGCCCATTTGCGAAAGTAAAAATGCATTTGCGACACTGTCGTACTTTTTGTTAACTTTTCCCATTGACTTATAATGGGAAACTGTTTTTTGAATAACTTTTGAACCGTTTAATATTTTTTCACCAAATCTTCAAAAGGCACATAGGGAACCCGGCCACACATTCCCTGAAGATTTCAGGCTGGTCGCGCAAACTGTACGACCTGTAGGTGTGACCATAGAATTCCAGAAAAAACATAAACATGCGCAAAGATCACACCTAATAACTCCGTAGCCGTATATCCGACCAGTACTAAACATGGCAGATCCCAAGGCCTATGGTTCTTGATCATGTATTCCAAATTTCAGGCAAATCCATTAAACAGTTGCAAAGTTATTAAGGTGCAAAGTTTTGGGGTTTAACATAGAAATGGCTCCTCTACCATAATACATATATATATATATATATATATATATATATATATATATTAGAGCAAAAAACTCATTGAATGCATTAGTTAGAGTTGTTCCACAGCAACAAAGTGAGGAAATTCACTGTTAGGGTTGAAACCCCTTGGACCCGCCCACCCCCAACTGGCATTGGAGTGCGCATGGGATAATCGCAGCCCTAACTCTCACCCCATGACATGTGTAAAGCAGCAGAAGTATAGGAGAATGGGTGAGAGTTAAGACCCACGATCACAACACACACCCCAATGCCAGTTGGGGGTGGGCGGGGTCCAAGGGGATTTTCAACCCTAACAGCTTAATTCCTCACTTTGTCACTGTGGAACAACCCTAACTAATGCATTAAATGGAGTTTTTCTCTAATTTCTTTTTGAGAATGATAATGAGAAATAGTGAATGTACGCAGTGGCGGGAGCGGCCCCGCCTCCCACCACATGATGTCTTGTGGCATACTAACAGGAACAGCAACGCAAACAGAAATGCTAACAGTGGCGCACAAGGTAACACAGAGTGTGAATGAGAACAGAAAGGTAACATATGGTGGCGACCACGAGTTCTGCCACATGATGTGTTGTCACATAGTAACATGGTGCCTGCAAACGGAAATTTCAATGGGCATGGTGACGCAAACTAAAACAGAAAGAGAAACAGTACTGTAGACACAAATGGCAAAAATAACAGAAATGTAAGCGAAATGAAACGCAAAAGGATAACGCATGGTGGCGCAGACGCCAACGGTAAGTGAAACGGGAAAATGGAACCGCAAGCGGAAAGGGCAACAGTAACAGTAATGTAAGCGCACAGGCTGGTTTTCCCCAAAACCTGCATAGAGAAAGACAGTGAGTACAAATAATGTATGCATAATAATGAGTATTGGCGCAGGAAATGAGAACTTGGAATACTAAATACGTTATATCTCAGGAACCGTATGACGTAGAAATAAAATTTAAAAGTCATATATTTACAACTGTCCTGGCTAATTTGGTACTTAGCCCCTGCTATGGGGCTAAGAATTTTTCCGACGAAAAGTCCATATCTCGCACCGTTTCCGAGATCGGGTCTCTGGAAAGGCGTGGGCTAATCCAGAATGTTATCCTATGGGAAAAGAAAAGTTCAGAGCACCATAACCTTCCCTCCCTGTAATGTTTTTTTCACCAAACCACTGAAAGGCACATCTGTGGGCTGTTGGTTGTCTTCCTCCAAATTTCAGGAAAAAGACCAAACCGTTATTTTGCAGCAGGGATCCAAAGGAATTCTGTAATGCGTCGGGCGCCGTAATGTTATCCTATGGGAAAAAATGTCAACTTTGGAGTGCCGTAACTTTGCCGCCGTGTAATATTTTTTAACCAAACCACTGAAAGGCACATCTGTGGGCTGTTGGCTGTCTTCCCTCCAAATTTCAGGAAAAAAGACAAAACCGTTATTTTGCAGCAGGGATCCAAAGGATTTCTGTAATGCGTCGAGCGCCGCAATGTTATCCTATGGGAAAAAATGTCAAATTTGGAGTGCCGTAACTTTGCCGCCATGTAATATATTTTCAATACAATACTGAAAGGCACATCTGGGTGATGTTGGCTCCGTTCCCTTCAAATTTCAGCCCAAAACTCCAAACAGTTCTTTTGCAGCGCAGTGCCAAAGAATTGCTGTTACTTTCCCACAGATGGAAAACTACTGTCGCAATTTGCGAAAGCTTTTGCAAAACAGTTCGACACTTTCGTGAGCACGAAAGTAATTTGTGAAAGTATTTTTTCCAGAAGTTTGAAAAACATATTTCTGGGGTCTTTTACCATAAAATAAAGACATGGCAAGCATCCTTAGGGTCCGACTAGGTGAATACAAAAAGAATTAGGTTGCTAGAGGGTCCCAAATTTAAATGCCAACCATTTCTCTGATCACCAACTGAAAACAAAATGGCCGATCTGTGAAAGTAACAGGCCCATTTGCGAAAGTAAAAATGCATTTGTGAAAGTGTTGAACTTTTTGTTAACTTTTCCCATTGACTTATAATGGGAAACTATTTTTTGAATAACTTTTGAACCGTTTAATATTTTTTCACGAAATCTTCAAAAGGCACATCAGGGACCCTGGCCGCATGTTCCCTGAAGATTTCAGGCTGGTCGTGCAAACCGTACGACCTGTAGGCGCGACCGTAGAATTCCAGAAAAAGCGTAAACGAGCGCACAGATCATGCTTAATAACCCCACAGCTGTATATCCGACCAGTACAAATCTTGGCAGTTCCCAAGGCCTATGGTTCTTGATTGTGTATTCCAAATTTCAGCCAAATCCATGAAACGGTTGCAAAGTTATTAAGGTGCAAAGTTTTGGGGTTTAACATAGAAATGGCTCCTCAACCCTAACTATAGTGGCACTACCGTGCCACTATTATATATATATATATTTTCTGGGGCTTATGTGCTAGGGATCCTTTTCAAGATGGCAGATGTCTGCAGGACATCACCATCTTGGTTTCCTTTGCTGTACGTAGTGAAGCCTCTGATTTGAATTCCTCTCTCATTCTTTTTTTTGTTATACATAGCCTACTTCAGTGTGTGGAGCTCAGATTATGTATTATTTCAATAGCACCCATATTTGGATGTGCATGTCTATGTGTGTGAATGTGCATGTCCGTAGATGCTACTGCACATGTGCTTGGCCCCCTGGAGCTGTGGCTGAATGGCCATGGATATCATGCCAATATGGAGCTAGTGTTCTGCTATCACATCTATGGGGGGGCAATCGGTGAGTGAGGGGACATCATTATGAAATCCTCCATCAACCCTACCAGATTGATGGTGCACCAGGTATTTGGAGCATGGGCACCATAGTAGCAGGAGAAAGTTGCAGATACTTCTTCTCCTCTTTTTTTTTGATTGGAAGGAAGGAAATGCACTGATCTTGGATGGCATGTTGTTGCAGAATTTGTAGATGTTAAATCCAGTGCTTTTTTTTCTTTCTTTAAATATGCACCCCATTAGCACTGTATTCTCTGTGCTGGCTGGAACTCTCTGCTCATAAGGGGAAAGCTGCCTGGCCGGGTATCCATGGCTCATTGCTGCAGTGATCTGTTAATCAGGGTAACACCCAGATTTGTTCATTCATGTTCATTCATTTTATTTCTTATTGTATATATGGAATACAGTTTAGAGGGTCCGTATATGTGCTCCTATGCAGCAGCTGAATAAAGGTCTGCATAAGTTAAACATTCCCACATGGAAAAGGGAGTGCCTAATAGGGTAACATCCAGGTGACAAAATTGATTTTCTTAACCATTATGATCTGATTGTAGCCTTATCTAGAAGATAGGAAAGACAAGAAAGGATAAAGCCTGATAGATGATCCTCTTCCAAAGAATGTGTGGTTTTGCCTAGCTAGACTGTAGCCAGGACTGGGTTAGCCATTAAATGTTAATTACATTGATAGAATTGTAAGAGTCAGAGACTACCTATTTTTTTTTTTTAATAGGAGCTCTTACTTTCATAGTAGTTTCAGTGTTTCTATCACAGGATCTCAAGGACTGTGCTGGTGCCTCTTCAGAGCCACATAAGGAACTGATGGGATTAGGATCTATGGGGACTCAAGGGGGATCTTGAAATTCGAGGCAAGATCACATGTGCATCTCACAGCCTATCAGGTGAACATGACCATGCTTGTAAGGACTTGGAGTGCTATGGATATACACACAATACAACTGTACATATAATAATATAAAGTAATGCCAGTAATTAGTCTTACAACCTGATATCATTAAGAAAATGATATTTAAAGAAAGCAACATATTGTAACAGCTTCTTGAGCTGATATTATCATTTCTTTTTTCTGATGTGTCCCTGATTTTGGGGGATGGCATCATGTCACCTTACCTAAAAACAGCAATGCAAACAATGCCACAGACAAAATGTCATGCTCGACATAACACTTGGGCACAACAGTGACAACACAAAACGTACAAACCCATTGAAATCAATAGGGATTTTTATAATGAGGTTTTCCCCACACCCCAAACTTTAAATAATCAGCTCTGGGTGGTGTGTGGACTTTGGGGATGGGGAGAACTTTGGAAGGGGGGACATTCATTTTTAATAAAAAAAAGTACTGCAACACCATGAGACCTGGGTGGAACCATACCACAGTCCCACGTCTCCACTGCTGCTGTGTCCTGGTGCCCCAGCCACTCCACCACAGGAGTGACTTGACCAGGCACTGCAGCTCAGGCTTCTTGACTGCTTCCTGAATATGGACATCAGTTACAGCGGTAGAGGTACTTGCTTTCCACTCTTATACCCCAGTCACTGTAATTGTTTTCGCGTTTCATACAGAGCAGGTCTTCCTGATCTGATTTTGAAGTGTTACAGTATATTCACAAGGTACCTGATTTTGGTCATTTGTATCTGATTCTTAAGTTTTCTCCCTGATTTGTTACACAGTATATTGAGAAGTATGGCTATGGTTCTGGACATGGGAAACTGAAAAATCCAGTCCCTAATGCGGTACAAATTTCTGTCAAAAAGAAATCTGGTGGATGCTGGAACATTTAGCAGTGTTGCTTGAATAAATTATGGATGTTAAGTGAGTTTAGGAAAAGATAGCCTAAATAAATCAGTAAAGAAGAACATTAAATGGGCTTCCAAATTAATAATTGGAAAAAACATATTTCTGAACTTGCAGTGGTGATGAAGTGATAGTGCCATATTTTGCTTTTATACAGCTTGCAGTGTTTCAACATATCCCCTATTTTATGTTGACGGCAGCTCCTCTTCTTTGGACTGTAAAACTAACATCTCAAAAAGAAGGAGTTACAGCACATGATGACATTCTGGCTTTTCATTGTAAGTGAGCAAACATGTGAAAGGCATCCAATATGTGGATTTACACAGAGAGGTTAACAGCTTTGAGACCTTCCATTTATAGTCATTAGAAATAAGAAAAAAGCTAGCAATTCTAATGTTTATAAAAATGTACATTACACATAGGATCAGAAGGATCGAGAAATAACTGCTACCTGCTTTCATCTGTGTAGTACTGCCAATGTGCCAGTGCAGCACATGCTCTTCTATTTTTCTAATTAAGGTACTGTGACTAATCACTACAAAGTAAACAGTTTTAAAAAAGTCTGTAGGGAAATTATTATCTAGCCGGTATGATATTTTGTGAATTAATCTATTGAATCTATTGAATTGTTGATGAATGTTTATCCACTATATGAGATAGTTCTTATGTCTCATAGCAATGTTATAGAACACATGTTCCAGGCTTTGTGATGTCATGGGTGCAATGATGATGACAGGGCAAAGTATCCAGGATAGTCTGGCAGTCTTTTACTTCTTATCTCCTACACTGAGGGAGTCAAATCATGCCAGTATCTAGTAGCCATATAACTAGTCTGGTCACCATACGCCATTTTTGCAGGCCATATTATAAGCTTGCACTACACGCAAGAAATAGGTTTGAGGTGCTCGCTACAGTGGTGGATGAAGAAGGAAGAGGGAAGAGATCACCGAGAGTGGCCAGGAGGAGGGGGAAGTAGTGATTACCCAGGGGACAACATTCAGCCAGAAGAAGGGAGCAAGGTTAAGGTGAAGAGGGGTCTGGCTAAAAGGGTGGACAAGGGAGACACAGTAGAGGAGGGAGATGAGAGGAGGGTGCCCATGTGAAGGGGAGAGAAGGTGATGATACTTGGATAGCTTTGAGGTGGAAGGGGGCAAGTCTGACATTAGGAGCATTAGGGAAGGGGTCAGGAAAGGTATGGAGTCTGGGTATGATGCCAAGGGTAAGGACAGAGATGCAAATGTGCAGGGCAGAGTGGACTCTCAAAGCAGGTACAAGGGAAAATGGATTTGGGAAGGAAGCAAAATGAAGAGGGTAACATACTTGTGCTTGGAGACTCCATATTAAAAGGGGTCAGATGGGGAAGTAAAGGGGAAAGACAAAGTCGCATATGGGTAGAGTCTGTATCTGGGTTGATGGAGGATAGGGCAGGAAAATCTTTTCTCAAGTGCATAAAGAGGGGAAGGCAGAGACCGCATGTTGTGGTGCACATGGGTAGGAATGACTTGGCAGGTGAAATGGTTGAAGTGGTAAGCGAGAGGTTTGAGGAACTGGGAAAGTTGTGTGAGGAGGTAGGGGATCAATGGCCTTCTCTGAGGTAGTCCCAGTGCCCTGTGTAAGTACAGTGAGGAAGAGAAGGAGAGAGGAGTTCAGCACATGGCTGGGGGAATGGTGTCGATCCAAGAGGTACAGGAAAGTGAGAGGATGGGGCAGTGTCTGGGACAATAGTGATCTGTTCTCAGTGGACAGATTACACTTGAGCAGGGAAGGGCAGGGGGTGTTAAAACAGAGGATAGAGGAGTTCATAGCAACAAAGGTAAATTTAAACTAGTCGGGGGAGTGGCGAGTGGGTAGCTGGGATGGGGGGTCTCCGAAGAGAGAGACAAACAAGCTTACCCCCCATAAAAACAGGGATGGAGTCAGGAAAGGGTCAAAGGGTGGGGTTAAGATGGGTGGAAAATGGGGTAAGGAGGGCAAGGGAACATCTTGGAAGGTTGTCTACTTGAATGCAAGAAACCTGGGAAACAAAACCACTGAACAACAGCCTCTATTGGCAGAGGGGAGGGTGGACATAGTGGCCATCACAGAAACATGGGCCAACCAATACCAGAACTGGGACCTAATGATCACAGGTATAGGATTTACAGGAGGGATGGGGCAAAGGGAAAGGGGGAGTGGTGGAAATTTATGTGAGGGAAGGAATAAAGTGTGTACGGGAAGAGGGGGAGGAGGGTAGAAGAGAGGCCTTGTGGATGCAATTCCATGACACGAAAAATAGGACTCTCAGGATGGTGGTGGTATACAGGTCACCGGCTCAAGGGGAGGACTTGGACAGGGAGCTAGCAGAGCAAATTAAGAAGGTGTGCGGGAAAGGTAATACTGTGATTTTTGGGGACTTCAACCTACCAGGAGTAAATTGTGGTATCCCAGCCATCTCGAGTGCTAGGGAAGAGATACTCCTGGAAGCCTTTCAGGATGGCTTCCTGGCACAGATGGTTACTGAGATGGCTAGGTTGGGAAATACACTGACTCTAGTACTGTCCAGTGGGTAGGATGAAAGGGAGGTAGGGGTGGAGGACCCACTGGCTGGAAGTGACCACCAGTCTGTGTGGTTCACGCGTAATATGAGTAGGGAAGCAGTAGGTACAGGGACCAGGGTGACTGACTTTAGATAGGATGATTTTGGAAAGATAGGGGAAATCTCAGGGGGACACCTGACAGGAATTCAGCCACACTGGGATGCGAACCAGAAATGGGAAAAATCTAAATGGGGCTTGTGGAGGCTATTGAGACCTGTTCCAAATAGCAGATCAAAAAGGGAAGGTTTATAAAACCAAGCTGGATGAGTAGGGAAGTCTTAGAAAAGGAGAGGGCAAAAAAAAAAAACAGCATTCAGGAGATACAGGAAATCAGGGATGGGGGAGGATAGGGAGGAGTATGTAAAGAAGTCCAAAGACATTACCAGGGGACTTGAAAAAACTGGAGTGTTGTTGAGCTCTATACTTTTTCAATAAAGCTAGAGGATATAAGGTGCTGCATAGTGACAAGGAAAAAGTAATTGACTGTGTGTCTAAAAAAGGTACATTTCACCAGCGCTCTTAAAATTGGGCATATGCCCCTTTAATTAGTGTTACTTCTAAATAACATTGTAGATACAAAATACCAGCTTGTTCGAACGGGTGTAGAAAAATGCATGAAAAATGTGTTCAGACTATTTGAAATAATGATTCTACTCCTCGCATAGAACAGTCATAAGTCAGTAGGAAGTTTTGTAAAGATACTGTACTTTACCCCACGGCTCCTTATTTTACTTGCTCTTCGTGGCTCTATTACCTAATCCACATGCCTAATCCTCTCTCATGTATGGTCCCATGTCCTTCGCTAATGTTCTTTTTGCAGGACTAAACAAGACTCTGTGAACAGGATTTGATCCTCATATCTGCAGTTCGAATATTTCCTGAACTAGTTATTTAGAAGTAACACTAATTAAAGGGGCATATACCCAATTTTAAGAGTGCTGGTGAAATGTATGTTTTTAGACACACAGACAAGTTACCAGGTGAGTCAAGGTGGCCCAAGCATCCAGGGAGTTGAGGCTTGCACGAGGCATCAAGGATGGAGAAAATAACTTCTTTAGATACATATGGGAGAGAAGGAGCTGCAAGGACCAGATAGTTTATTTATTTAGTTTTTGTTCACTGGGTAAGTGCACTAGACAAATCCTGCCTATTTTCAGGCATAACCCGGGGGAGGGGGATACAGATGAATGCCAACTGACCTTGAACCAGATTAAGCTGTTGGTGGTGTTTTTAGTGAATGATGGAAATTTGGACAGGACACTGGGGAAATTTCCCTACTCTTTACAATAAGTGCCATGGGATCTTTAATATCCACCTGAACAACCACCAGTCCAGGTAGATGGGACCTCAGTTTAACGTCTCATCTGAAAGACGGCACCTCAGAAGTGCAGCACCCCTCTCATGCTGCACTACAGTGTCAGTACTGGAATATTAACCCAAGTGCCAGATGTGAGAACTGAACCCACAGCCCACTGATCTCCCGGCCTCAGCCGCGAGTGTGCTACCTACTGAACCACTGACACTGACAAAAAAAATAGTGAGGATTAAGAAGGACGGGGTTGGCAGTGAAAGGGCTGGAACAGGCAGAAGCAATAAATGAGTACTTCTGTTTTCTATTCATGAGGGAGAAGGCAGGCAACTACCGCAAGGGGTGGGGACTGGATAACGGATGAGGTGATCACTGAGGGCATGGTATTGGAAGGTCTAAGGGCTCTGATGGTGGATAAGGCACCAGGACCAGATGCCATATATCCCAAGGTGCTGAAGGAAGTGGTAGAGGTCCGGGCTGAGCCACTGGTGGACCTATTCAATACATCCCTAGACACTGGGTACATACCACATGACTGGAGGATGGCCCATGTGATACTCCTCCATAAAAGTGGACCAAAGGGTGAACCAGGCAATTATAGACCAGTAGGCCTAACATCCATTGTGGGGATGCTGATGGAGACAATCCTGAAAGAGAGGCTGGTGTCCTTTCTGGAAGACAATGGGCTCCAGGACAGTCTTCAACATGGATTTGTCTTAGGAAGATCCTGTATGACTAACCTGGCTGAGCATTATGACTGGGTAATGAGGGAACTGGACAAGGGCCAAGCTGTAGATGTCATATATTTGGACTTCAGCAAGGCCTTTGATTCAGTGCCACATTGGAGGTCGGAGGGGAAGTTGACATATGTGGGGGTGGGGACTAAGATGGTTGAATGGGTCCAGAATTGGCTTCAGGGGAGACAGCAGAGGGTGGTGGTGGGGGTTGGGGAGCTCTCATCTCTAAGGACTGTGATCAGTGGGATGCCACAGGGATCGGTACTGGGGCCGGAGCTGTTTGGGATATTCATAGCAGACATCTGGCATGGCATCAGGAATAAGATCAGTCTGTTCACTTATGAGACCAGGTTGGGGGTGGTGGTGGACAACATATTATAGCAAGGGCTGCAGGATAACCTCACCAAACATCGAGGAGTGGCGAAGGGCGGCAGTTGGGGTTCAATTCTTAAAGTGCAGCACGACCATCAAGCAAAGAACTCCAGGAGGTGCTATCAGCTGGAGGAGTGCAGCTAGGTAACACCACAGAGGAAAGGCTGTAGGGATGGTTGTAATGGGGAAAATAAATAATACAGAGCAGTGTAGGAAGGTGGTGGTAAAGGCCAACAGGATGCCGGGATGTATTGAGAGAGGAATCTCCTCCAGGAGCAGGGAGGTGATCCTGCCTTTCTACAGGTCACTGGTCAGGCCACACCTGGAGTACTGCATGCAGTACTGGCACTCATAACTGAGGAAGGATGTAAGATTACTGGAAGGAGTACAATGCAGAGTGACGAATATGATCCAGGGATTGGAGGACAGGCCATACGAGGAAAGGCTGAGTGAGTTAAATATGTACTCCCCTTGAGAAGAGAAGGGATTGGAGGGATATGATTGAGACCTTTAAGTATTTAAAAGGGATGAATAAGACATGTACTGAAGAGATATTTAAGCTAAGGAGGGAGAGGGACAAGAGAGGGCATGGTCGTTGATTGGAGGGGAGAAGATAAAGGAGGGAAATAAGGACACACTTTTTCACAGAGAGGGTTGTGGCAGAATGGATCACTGCCAGAGGAGGTGATATCCTGTAAGACAGTGGGCGGTTTCAAAAGGGGATGGGCCAGGGTGAGGGGGGTAATTGTGAAGGAGGGAGGGGGTGGGACGGCTGCAAGGTGAGGGTGTTAGCTGCACACTTGAGCAGACTTGATAGACCACGTGACCTGTTTCTGCTGACAAATTCATATGTTCATATATATTCGTAAGTGTGCATGAGAGTGCAGAAGATAAAGATAGAGGGCAAGTAATGGGTCCAGTTCAACTATGGACAGACAACAGATGAGGAGGATGAATAAACCAGCAGTGTGGAGGTGGTGCACCACTGGCACCACCACCACAAGCTGCATGCAATTGGCAACTAGCACTCCAGCAGCAAAGCACCACTGTCCATAATTGTGTACAATGGTGCTATGTGTCAGGTTCTAAAAGTTGCAAGAACATGTGACACTACCATTGTGATGTCTTCAATTAGAATGTGTGAAGAAAGGATACTTTGCTTCATGAAGCTACTTCATGTTGTTCCCCGACATTGTGAAGTGCAGTGTAGCACATTTGTGTAATTCTTTGTTTATCAAAGCTTAAAGCTCCACTTAGTGAAACTACATAAATTTCCCTTTGCTGGTGGTGTGCCAGCAAAGTGACACTGTGTAGTTTTCCACTAGGTGAAGTGACTTTTTGCTCATGAAGAACTATGTAAATGTGACTGTCCTGTTTTAAACAAATGTCCCTTTTTTAACTCCTGCACCCTACCCACTTGGTTAAGTTTTACCCAGCTGCCCTCCAATCACTCAGTTATTTGTATTTATATATCTTTCCACCCTATGCCACCCCCTGCTGTGAAACTCCTTTCTTCCCCTCCCAGGAAAGTTCATCACTGCCCCCAAATTCAGTCAGCTGTTTAATTCCAAATGGTATTGCAGTAACCCTTCCCACACTAGCACTCTAAACTGAACTCCTCCTGCTTCCCACTACCTGATCAGACCCTGATCATTTAGCAAATAACTCCTACCAAACCCCTCTGGCCCCCATCATCCTTTTCCCCACCCCCAATATAAGATATGTGCCTGTAAAAAAGGAAACCTTCCTGGGTTGCAGAGACACCCACTGTTTGGTAATGAATGAATGAATGATGTGTTTGCCAGTTGTAAAACTTGATTGACTGAGGCCTCACCCAATCAGATTTCATTATATTTTTCTTCAAGGAGTCAAGTAGTGTGAAACTGATCAGGCTCTGTAGCATCTAGTTTTGTCCCCTCCCCCCAAGATTGGTTTGTATTTTATTTGCAGTTAGCACTTTGAATAAAAGTTTTTGCAGTCTCGAGGAGGTATGGTGGCAGTTTTCTACGGACTTTCATTGAAGCTTTATCTGAGCATGGATCAAGCAAATAGTTACTTTTCCTTTTCAAGTTAATCTTCCACCAAACCTGCCAGGACTACGATCAAGAATCTACATAATACCATACCCAGTCAAAATCCTGCAGCCATTTAGACATGCTACCCAAGCTGTAATTGCTGCAAACAGAAGCATAAGACAGGCAAATCACTGTTTCAGGTACTGCAACAGACTCCAGTGTACATCTGAGGGCAGTTTGAACAGAATGCTAATGTGATCAGCAGTGCTCTTATGGAGCAGATGCTTGAACATGTAATGACAAAACAGGCAGTTGTGCATTATGTTGAAACCTTAGTCCTATGTGATTGCAGCCGTGCTTGATCCACAGCACAAGCATGGAATGATGCCCCTCCTAGAGAAGGTAATGCAAAGCTGGATAAGTACCGAGCATTGTGATTTTGTCAGTTCTAGTACATAAATGTATAATGGCAAATCAGCAGCAATAATAGCACATTGAACATGGCCCAGGATAACCAGCCACTCAGAAGATGGTGTCTGCAACATCAGCAAGATCCTACATGAAACCCTCATGCTTGTTAACATCTGTTACCTCCTCCATAGTGGACCCATAAAAGCAAACACTGGCTCAACTCTTCTATGGTCTATTCCCTCTCAGGTAGAAGTGTCACCAAAAAATCAGTACATTCCCACCCAGAGATCCATACATCTTCAGCCTCATTTATGCAGTCATACATGGATGACCTAAAACAGCTAGGAGTCGATAAACAATATCTGATGTATTGTCACTCAAAGACTGAGGTGTTGCCTTCTTTGGCTACTGCTGTGTTATGCCATTTTTACTGTCCAATAGACTGAGTGAAAACTGACAGTGTTCAGTGCACCAGGAATGATTATCTCTGCCTGGAGAACCAAGCTGCTCAACTATAATATATAAATGGTCAATTTCATTGACAGGAAGACACACCATATTCCACCAGGTTATAGAATTAATTAAAAAAAATCATCTCCATGAGGCAGGTAAGCAGTCACAGATATGGGGAGATAAAAATGTACTGAATGACGACCTATTTCATGAAGATGATGCTGAAGGTCTTTTCGGATATGGTGAGGCCATCAATACCACCATCATGCATCCTCCCCTTAGCAGTAAGTTTGCCCTTAACATCCATGATCAATAGCCCATGCTGCTTGTGGGATCCAGATGTGATTTATCAAACACTAATACAATACAGAATGCTTGACTAATTATTTTCTTCTGACTGTTAATGTGGTTGATTTGTTCCTTACCTGACTTAATATGGTTGTTTGGTGGCGTGAGATATACATAATGCAACAATAGCATGTTATTGAAAGACTCAGGAGGGGATCGGTCTGATAAAGCTTGTCTGACATCTATTACTTCTCTGTAATCAATATATCCTTCACAGAAATATAGGTGTGCTGTGTACATTCAGAATGCATGCCACATGCTTCATTGTGTAATGTTTGCATGCAGCTCGCATACACAGCTCCAAAGTGAACTAGGTCTAAAAAGCAAATCAGGTTAGCATGTTGAACACTTGACATGAGTGCAGCAGTTAAGCTGGTGTGAACATTTAAAGATTACATCAGGTTCACATGCTGCATGCTTGACATGTGTGCAGAAGCTAAGCTGGTACAAATCTCATCTAAAAAAACACATCAGTTTCTATTTCTTATACTACTGCTAGCAATTAGAGTAACTAAAATACATTTTTATTTGGATTCCCATAAAAAGTAGGTAAACTCATTAATTCTGATCCTTTTGCAAGTTGTTTAATGGCTTTTGATTTTTGTCATTAAATCACTATTAATTTGTAAAGTATTGTTTGCTTACTGCATTAAATGCCTAGGATATAGTCAGTCAACATCCCCTATTCCAGATGTACGAAGAAGGCCCTCTGTGTTGTGAAGTCTATCCTTTTTCTTTTGGACCATGCAAATCCCTTATGAATATTTAGTGCTACAAATGTGTTTGTCCACGACTGTTTCATCTCACTTGCTTTTCCTTTGTCATTTTGTACTGAGCATACACACTATGGCCATGCTCAGCACTCTTTGTGCTGAGTAGGGTCTTGAAAGCATGCACCATACCTTTACATTTTGTCACTGAAATGAGGAACATGGACACTGAAAATGAGAGACAACGAGGGACATTAGTCCACATGATGATCAGGACACATCATGAAACATGGAGGTACAGTACCTCAGAACACAGTGGAAACCATTGCATTAGCAACTGAGAATAAATTTCTACCATTAAGCATTGGTGCCATTTAGGTAGGGCAGAGGCAGTTGCCTCCACCCCGTATGTGTGCCTAGATTGTTCTTAGGTGTGGCAATAATGGCATTAAATTTGGATTTAATCTTTTGCACAATAAGTGCCCACCTGGCCTGTGTTTGCTCACACTGCAGGTACTCTCCAGACTTGACTGTATCTGTATTGTGTTGTCCACTCTCTCACCTATTAGCAGTGGTACAATCACATGTGATGTGGATGAGCTCCAGCCAAGAAAGAGCACATGAGTTCTGTCTTTCCCACCACAGAGTAGACAGACTTAACACTACAGCTTGGAAGAGTCAGTGAGCACTGAACTCTCACTAGCAGTGTTGTGGCAGCTTATTTTTGTTGTTCTACTCTTAATGAGTCTCCATCTCCCCTGGCAACAGAAAAGGCAGAGGGTGAGCTAGAAGCTAACTCAAGACTAGGCTACCTACTTACTCTACTAGGCTAGCCATGCAAAAAAAAAAAAACAACAGCACAGACCCCTATGGCAGCAAGCTAGGCTTAGCAGCAGTGGTGACAGCAGTGTGGGTGGCCTTCAAAGACCTTGATCAGTGCAGCAGCAGCTACAGCAGCAACCAAGCAAGAAGCAAGCAACCCAGGTTGGGTGGGATCAGTTGGTGAGGTGATTTGGTTGCGGACCATGATGAGGATCTGTGATGGTTGGTTCTAGCATTCAGATTCTGGCAGAAGAAGAGAGGTAGAGCAGACTGAAAATGGGGCTGGTGGCACACTGTGCCATGCTGCATGTTCTGGCCTCATGGTTGGGTAAGTAAAAGTAAAAAAAAAATTATAGAGGGATTGGGGAAGGAGGAAAGACTGAAATATTGATGTGTTTTTCATGTTTCTTCACCTTTGGGTGGCTTCATGACAAATAGGGGATGGGTATTGAATGGAATGGAGTCAGGGAGAAAAACTGGGATAAAGGTATTTTTTGGGTGGGGAAGGGGGCAGAACTTCAACCAGGAAAATAATTGGTTAGTAACTGGAAGGGTTTAAGCCCAAATCTGATGCACTGCTCCAAGATTTATACAGATGAATCTTATACATTGGAATTTTTCCTGATTTGCATACAACCTTTCAATCAAAAAAAATAAGTTGTACCTTTTAGAGATGTTACAGACATTTTAGAGCTGTCCTTTACATTCACAGACAATTGAGTGATATGGTATGCACAGACTATAGGAGCCCCACTATAGTCAGGCTTATGCCCCCCCCATGAAACTGGTCTCCACATCCTCATGCTCAGGCACATTATGACAAAGGGCAAAGGAGACTACAGGGGTGTGCACCATTGAAATGAATGGGGGTATTTTTTATTACTATTTTATACATTATTGATGGAGAGACAGAGATTAATGAAGGTCACCACTCGACTAACAAGGGCCTTGTTAGTAGAACAGCAGCATTCATTATTCTCCAACTCACCATCATAATGTATAAAATAGTAACAAAAAATAACACCATTTATTTCAAGAGGGTACATCCCAGCACTCTGGCCTATGAATATCATCTCTTAAAGACTCCTGCCTCTGGCTCCCTAGTACTCAAGTAAGAGACTTTTTACTTATATCTATACCTGGTGGGTTGTCTGTAGTAGCATAGCCATATCTGCTACTGTGTGTGTGTCCATGGGGGGGGCTGGCCATGTGGGGGTGTCAAGTTATTGCTACTTTTCTGTTTGCACCTTGAAGTTGTTTGTGTTGAAGCATTCAAAACGATAAAGAGAAAATAGTGGAGTACAGGCCAGACAGATGTAATGAAGTGGTTTTGTGGGTAAGTTTGTGTATTGGGGGTTGGAAAACCACATGTGTTTCCATTGGTATGTGTAGTACAGTTCAACTGTGAAACTGAGATGAGTAAGAGAAGAAAAAGAAAACTAAAAAGCATAACAGTGGCTACAAGCATGCTGCATGTGTGCAGATGTATTCAGATTCAGTATGTATTGAATTACATGCGAGCCACATGTGTGCAGACAGTATGGCTTAGTCTTATTTGCACTGAACTGCAAGTCAGGAGACTTGGAGGCATGAAGACCTAGGTTTGAATCTCATCAACCCCCCACTTGTATATGATGTGATGTTGAGCAAGTCACTTAATTTTTACATGTGAATTTATCAGGGATGACTTGCTTTTTGCATGCATGCCACATGCAAGCAGTCTTTCCCAATTTAACATAACAATCATGGTATCCATAATTACTTGCTGCATGCATGCCATATGCATGCAATCAGTCCAATTTAACATTTAAATCATACTTTCAGCACACATATTACTTGGGTATTTTTATTTGTGCATAATGAAAACATTTCATAAAATTATTTATGTAGGGGATGTTTTTTTCTAAGGTGTTTCATTCATCACAACAGTAGCCAAATCACTTCTGCAGTGTTCAAAATGACTACAGTACAAAATGGCGTGTGTCTTATATGATGGTGGTATGCCCACGATAGTAAATATAGGTTCATGTCAGAATAGCAGTGGCACCCTTGATTTGAAAATGTTATCCCTCACACTTGATGAAGTAGTCCTACCAATAACAAAAAATTTAAACTTATTCCTCAAACTAGCACAATTCCCTGTGAGTTGGAAATTGACAGTAGTAACACCAGTCCATAAAAGAGGGAGTCATGCAATCCACTCAAATTACAGACCTATATCCATACTACTTCCTCTGTCCAAGTCCCTTGACCAGATAGTGTTGGAACAACTTGTGTCATATCTTCTTCAGCACAATGCACTGATAATATAAGCATACACATTATATATATTATATATATAATTTATATATAACAAAACAATAACTGGAAAAAAACTTACACAGGATAAACAGGAAGGTAGACAGACATGTGGGGAGTAGTGCAATGTACTCGCTGTGGGGCAGCAGTCTTGCAGGAACCTTTCTGGAGGCAGAGATGCTGCCCTATTTGTAAGCAACTATCTGCCCTGAGCGAGGTGGTTGCCCATCTTCAGGCCACACTGGACAGTAGTAAGGGAACCTCCCCCACCAAGGGATCACAAGTACCACCACCACTACCTCAGAGATTGGCAAGAAATCAAAGCAGTTGGACCACAGTGGGCTCAGAGAGGGTGAGGGTGGTGGAACAGAGGCACACCCAGTCAGTTGTACCACTCCACAATCCATACACCATTCCCATGGAGCATAGTTCCCCTATGGATGCACCCACGGAGGAGACTAAGGAGGTTGTGGACAACTGTCACAAGGGAGCCCCACAGGAAGGAGGCAAAGGACACCACATGGAAAGGAAGCAGCTCCTGGTGGGTGACAGGGGATAGAACTGGTGGGAGCAGGGAAAACTGAAGTAAGGTGCCTGCCTGGTGCCATGGTTTGGAGGGACAGGAAGTGCATCCTCAGAATCATGAGAACAGCTGCACAGGAGACTAAGTTGGACGCCATTGTCCACCTAGGGACAAATGATTAGGATCAACATGAGATTAGAGCAGTGCAGGAGGAGTTTGTGAAGTTGGGGAGGGGCTTAAGGCAAGTAGCACATACAGTATCCTTCTCAGAGATGCTGCCTGTCTATGGCAAGGGTGAGGTGAGGGTACTTCATACCATGTGATTCAATGAATGGTTGAAAAAATGGTGCAGAGCACAGGGGTTTGGCTTCACTGGGGACTGGGGTTCCATCTGGAGAGATATCAGCCTATACTTGCAGGATGGTCTGCATCTGTCAAGGAAGGGAACAAGTCTTCTGGGTAATCAGTTTAAATGCTTCATTGGCAAGCTTTTTAACTAGTCAAGGGGGGAGGCACTGATAAGCAGCAGGAAATTCCCAGCCTCCTCCTACAAAATGGGGTACTAAATGAGGTAAAGACCAAGGCAGAAAGGTCAGTAGGGAGCAGGACAGTGGTAAATGGAGAAAGCAAAGTCAGTGAGGACAGGGATGGTGCTACTAGAGGTACAGCTATCAAAAAATGGAGATCAATGAGTACCAATGCCTGTAGTATGGGTAACAAGCTTCCTGAATTAGTGGCCTTGATGTTGGAGGAACATCTGGATATCATGGCAGTCACAGAAACATGGTACACACAGAACCATGACTGGTACGTAAACATACCAGGATACACTCTCTACAGGAGGGACAGGGATGATAAAAGAGGAGGAGGAGTAGCTCTCTACATAAGGGAAGGAATCAAAGCAAAAGAACAAAAGGGTAAACAGGGAGGAGAGGAAGCACTGTAGGTCAATTTGGAGACAGGCAATGGCAGCACAATCCGCACAGGGGTTGTATACAGAACTCCATCTCAGGGGGAAGAAATGGACAAGGAAATTATATAAAGTATCCTTAGAATGGCAGAAAAAGGGGAGATATTGCTGATGGGGGATTTGAATATGCCAGATGTTAACTGGAGTGCATTTGCAGCAGCCACTTCAAAGAGTGAAGTCATTCTAGATGCCCTACAGGGGGCATGCCTTAGACAACTAGTATTGGAACCCACTCGAGAGGGAGCAATCTTAGACCTGGTACTCTCAAATGGAGATGATGAGAGGATCACAGATTTAGAAGTGGGTAGCCATCTGAGAACTAGTGAACATCAAACAGTATGGTTCACGATAAACACAGTAGTAGAGTCAAGACATACGAAGGCAAAGGTACTGGACTTTAGGAGGGCTGACTTTGCCAAAATGGGTGAGTGCCTAAGGAATGCACTAGCAAATGTGCAGGAAGGAAGGGTGGAAGAACAATGGGGAATAATCAAAACTGCCATCACAGAGGCAATAAGCCTTTTGTGTGAAGCAAATAAACAAAACAAAATGATGTAAGAAACCACTATGGTTCTCAAAGGAGGTGGCAGGGAAGGTTAGGGAGAAAAAGAAAGCATTCAGGAAGTACAAGGAATCACAGAAGCATCAGGACAGAGAATTGTATCAGTTAAAGCAAAAGGAAGCAGGGAAGGCAGTCAGAACAGCAAAGGCCCAAACCGAGGAAAAGATAGCCAACTCAGTTAAGAAGGGGGATAAAACCTTTTATAGGTACATCAGGGAGTGAAGGAAGACCAATGGGATAGTGATGCTTAATAAAAGGGAGGGGGTGGGCGGAGGGTGACTGTGAAAAGGCAGAGATACTAAACAAATATTTTTGCTCAGTATTCACAAATGAAGAGAGGGAGGTACCTAAACCAAACAGTAGAAACACTCTGGATACAGGGGCTGATACCAGCCCATTAACAGAAGAAAGGGTTCTAAAAAAAACTAAAGGTGGACAAAGCAATGGGGCCGGAAGGGATTCATCCCAGAATTCTAAAAGAACTAAGGGTTGAACTAGTGACACCACTGACTACCCTTTTTAACAAATCATGGGAGGATGGGGTGGTACCTGAGGACTGGAGGAGGGCAGGTGTTATTCCACTTCACAAAAGTGGGAGCAGGGTAGAAGCACGAAACTACAGACCTGTTAGTTTAACCTCAGTGATGGGAAAATGATGAAAACAATTCTGAAGGAAATGATTGTTGAGTACCTAGAGGCCAGAGGGGCACAGGACCCAAGGCAGCATGGATTCACAGGGGGAAGGT
Organism: Neoceratodus forsteri; assembly: GCA_016271365.2. Lineage (NCBI taxonomy): Eukaryota > Metazoa > Chordata > Ceratodontiformes > Ceratodontidae > Neoceratodus > Neoceratodus forsteri. The sequence goes on along the minus strand of CM057455.1, from coordinate 529,912,542 downwards.
CATGTCAGATGGATCTAATAGATTTCTTTGACTGGGTGACCAAAGTAGTAGATCAGGGAGGGACTGTGGACATGGCATACCTAGACTTTAGCAAGGCATTTTACACAGTCCCACACAAAAGATTAGTATACAAGTTGGCCAGCCTGGGAGTGGGTCCCAAGATGGTAGCCTGGTTAAAGAACTGGCTGGAGAACAGGACACAGAGGGTAATAGTAAACGGAGTCTACTCAGAAGAAAGGGGGGGTTACTAGTGGGGTACCGCAGGGTTCAGTACTAGGACTGGTCCTCTTTAATGTCTTTATAAGTGACATTGCAGAGGGACTGGAAGGAAAAGTATGTCTCTCTGCAGACAACACAAAGATCTGCAACAGAGTTGATACACAAGGTGGGGTGGAAAGGATAAGAAGGGACTCGGCAAGTTGGAGGAATGGTCAAATGTATGGCAGCTTAGATTCAATGTTAAGAAGTGCAAAGTAATGCACCTGGGAAACAAAAACCCAGGGGGAGTGTACACAATGGGAGGGGGGTGAGATACTAACAGCAGCAAAAATGGAAAGGGACCTGGGGGTAGTCATATCAGATGACCTAAAGGTGGGTAAGCAATGTGAAAGGACAGTAAGGAGGGCTGGGGGGAAACTGGGATGCATAGGGAGAGGCAACACCAGTAGAAAACAGGAAGTTGTTATCCCTCTCTACAGACAGCTGGTGAGACCCCATCTGGAGTAATGCATGCAGTTCTGGAGACCCAATCTCAGCAAAGACATAGAAAGGATGGAGGCAGTCCAGAGGAAGGCAACTAAAATGTTGCAGGGTTTGCACCAGAAGACATATGAAGAGAGACTTAAGGAGCTTAATATGTATAGCCTCGAGGAAAGGAGGAAGAGGGGGGACATGATAGAAACTTTCAAGTACCTCAGGGTAATCAACAAAGTCCAAGAGGGTAACATCTTTCAGAAAAAGAGGTGTGCAAGAACAAGGGGGCATAATTTGAAGCTAGAGGGGAGATGGCTCAGACGTAATGAGAGGAAGTATTTTTTCACGGAGAGGGTTGTGGATGCATGGAACAGCCTTCCTGAGGAGGTTGTGGAGTCAAAAACAGTGGTGGAATTCAAGAATGCATGGTACAGTCATAAGGCAATTCTAGGGGGTTGGGGTAGGAAGAAGTAGGCTGTTGGTTAACTAGGATCTGCAGCTTATCCATTAGGTAGGGAAATGGGCAGACTGGGTGGGCTAAGCAGTCCCTATCCGCCGTCAAATTCTATGTTTCTATGATTCTGTGACTACCTGAATAAATATAATATCCTGTGCCCACAACATCACAGATTTTGCAAGGCTCATAGCACTACTACTGCCCTACTTGAATACACTGACTACATCCGTGGCACTAGACACTGGCAACCTAGTGGGATCTCTATATATTGACCTCACCAAAACCTTTGATACAGTAAATCACCTCACTCTAGTGAAACAAAATACTTGCTCTTGGGATATCCCTAGATGCTGCTCATTGGTTTCAGAGCTTTCTAGCCCTCAGAACTCAGCAGGTAAAAATAAATAACACACTCTCAGATGTCAGGAAGATGTCACTGGGCATCCATCAGAGCTCTATCTTGAGACCCCTCTTGTTTAGCCTATTTCTCATCTCTCTTCCTGAGATCTGCCCCCCAAAATCCTTCTGTACGTAGATGATGCAGTAATCTTCTCAAGTAGCCCCCACCTAAATCTGCTAGAGAATAATCTACAAGAGAGGTTCGCTATAGTTGAGGAATGGTTTTGCCAATACAAACTCCTTCTAAACTATAAAAAAAACAAAATGATGCTGTTTTCCAACCCACAGAACAAAAAAAACTCAAGCAATCTTGCAATCTTTGACACTAGGCATGAACCGATAGTGCAAGTAAGCACCTTTATGTACCTAGGCATCACCCTTGACTGCTCTATCTCCTACACCCAGTATATAGATCATGTTGTAAAAATGGTCAATACTGGAATCGGCTTGCTCTATAGACACTGTTATTATATGACAGCAGAAGCCCTCTCACTTACAGTTAATAGCTCAATACTCTCCATAATTAATTATGGCCGTGTTGTTTATAGCACTGCTACAAATACTGCCCTGCAAAAAGTCAGAATAGCTCTAATCAAGGCCTGCAGGCTGGTGCTTGGTGCATTCATCCTCTTGCATACATGTGATCTATATGCCAGAGAAAGTGGCTTAACCTCCATGGGAGAAACAAGTATCAAACTTGGCTTCTAGTAAAAAAAAAGCCTTCTAGGCCTCACCCCGAAATCCATCAGAGACTCCTCAAACCATCATCAAATTCACATCTGACTAGAGGGAAGGCAAAAAATGCACTACCCATCCCTTTTCACCACTCAGTACTGGCCCAAAGATCATTCTCCTGTAAGGCCCCATTTTGGCTCACTGAGCTCCCTACAAGAATTAACAATGCCTCAAAACTTAGGCCATTTAAAAAAAAACTCAAACAACACCTATCCACATAAGATAGGTGCAACTGTTTGGATTAACTCCTTTTCATTACTATCCTCTCAACTCACTCTCTCTCTCCTCTCTTCCCCATCGTCTACATTCTCCCAGCTCGACCTCTTCATGCCATGACCACCCCCATCATCTAACTCTCCCACGCTCCCCTCCAGACTAAAACCCATCTAACACCAGCCTCCTACTTTTATCTCTCCCACTACCACCCTCCTTTCCTGACTAATTATATTTCTACCTCTACTCTTCCCCTACTCCTCTCCCATCTCTTCCCCCACCCTTACCTTACCTCCTCACTATTCCTCTCCCCACACCAATGCCTTTTTACAAAGCTACTCACCTCACATCTCTCTTTCCCATCATGTACCTTGTCTCCACACCATAGCACTTACAAAAATAAATTTCTTCCCCTCTCTCCCTTCCCCTCCTACTTGTATTCCAGTTCCTCACTGTCTCCTTGCCCCACACCATTGCCCTCTAACAAAGCCAATTTCTGTGTGCATATCACTCTTCTCCTTATAGCATTATTGCTTTCCATCTCTTCTCCTGTACTTGAGATTGTATATTCCTGTTTGTTATAATTATGATCTCCTGTAATTGTTGTTAATAATTATGTATCTAAGTAGCTAATTCATTTGCATTCCTTCTGTACATAGCACTGCTTTTTTTCTGTTACGTGATATATGTTCTCTGTTATTGACATGGAACCTTTGTAAATGAGCTTCAAGCTCAAAGGTTGTTATCCAAGATGATTTATAAATAGAATAATAGATACATTCTGGTGTATTACAAGGCAGTAATTCATCGAGAGGATCTGGGGGCACAGTAAACCTCGAGAGCACAGCTCGAGAGGTTTTAAGTGCCCCCAGATCCTCAAGATGAATTACCGGCTTGTAACACCAGAATGTATTTGTTATTTTTTGTAATATTTGGATGCAAGAGAATTGTAGTTTCTTACCTCTGCCATGGAATCAGGAATGTTCGGTTGAGTTGGTGGTGAGGTAATTTTGTTACTAAAAAGCCAATGATTGCAGCAACTTGGAGAACTTTTTAACAGTTGAAAACGCAAAACCGAGCAGTGTTAAAGAAACTGCGAACAAAACAGTCGTAATTTTTTTTTTCTTGTGGAACGAGCAGCAGTTAGTGTGGAGAGCTAGTGAGACTTGGAGTCTGAGTACATCACGTAGCGCCTTTTTTTCACTGCCTGAGGATATTTTTGAGTGCTTATTGATACATCCATTGCCAAAGAAGTTGCAGTGCGATCCAAAGATATTTCCTGTTGTGGTAGAAAATTGAGCACTTTTGCTGGGTGGCTGCTTTGAAAGAGACATTTTTCCTCAGAGTGTTACCGCAACGTGAATGTGTAGTTGGCTTTTACTGTATGTGACAGTTACAGTAAAAGCCGGCTCACGGTCAGTGAAAGCTGCTTGAGCTGTCCGGTGGCGCTTGCGCTGTTGTGAGTTTGTAAAAATACTATCGTTGAGATCTTCCATCGATAGTATTACGAGATCTCAACGATAGTATTATTGAGTTCCATCGATGGTATTATTGAGTTTTGTACGATGTATTACAGGAGATTTTTTGTATGTATTCTGGGGGTATTATTTTAATTATCCATATATTACAAAAACAAATGTCATGTACTCTAGGAGGTAAATTTACTTTTGTTCATACTTCCTGTTGGAAACTGATCCTGAGAAGTATGTGCCAATGATAACATTAGTGCACTAAATGGGTTGATTGTAGGGTAATTTCTTATGATTCCTGAAGTAGTACTCTCTCAGCTGTCTGATGCTGTTTTGCTATGGTGATATCATCAGTTCCAGTTCACCCACAAAGAATACGTGCAGAAAAGCATTTTATTTTTCAAATTGTGAGCCAATCCTTGATATAATCGAAATGTATCCCACTCCCATGTTACAATTTTCTTGCCAATGTCATCTATTATTTGATCACTCTCAGGATATATGTTCCTGTCCTGATCCAGTTTATGACACATGTATCTAAAACTAATGCCTGACTGCAGCTCAGCATCTCATCGCCACATATTATTATTGAAAAAGTCAGTTGGTTAAAAGAACAATAGAAACATAGAAGCCTAGAATTTGTTGGCAGATAAGGACTGCCAGGACCATCTAGTCTTCCCTTAAGCCTGATATCTGATGTTGGTCCCTGATCCAATCTGGTGTGCTGCTTCTCCTCACTCCTCCCCACCCCTAAGGTTCACTTATGTCTGTCCCAGGCATGTTTAAATCCCTCCACACTGCCTGCTTCCACCACCTCTTGCAGTAGACTATTCGATGTATCCACCACCCTCTACATGAAGAAGAAATTTCTCACATTACCTTTTAGTCTTACCCCCTCCAATTTCATAGCTTGCCCCCTCATTCTTATACTGCTCCTGTACTTGAAGATGTCTCCCCCTGCACCTTGCTAATGCCCTTGAGGTACTTGAATGTTTGCATCATGTCCCCCTTCTCCCTCCTCTCCTCCAGCAAGTATACTGTATATTGAGCTCCTTTAATCTCTCTTCATAAATCTTGTGGTGCAAGCCCTGTACCATCTTGGTGGCCCCTTTCTGGACCGCCTCCATCCTTTCAATGTCCTTATGAAGATGTAGCCTCCAGAACTGCACACAGTACTCCAGGTGAGGCTTGACCAGTATTTTGTACGAAGTCATCATCACCTCCCATCTTCTGTTAGTGATATCTCTGTCTATGTACCCCAGCATGCCACTGGCCCTTCCTGCAGCCTTTGTACTCTGCTTTGACATGTTCAGTCATTTGAAATAATGACGCCTAGATCTCTTTCTTCCCTGGTGATTGTCAACAATTCTCCCTATATCCTGTAGCTCTCCCCAGTGTTCCTCTGTCCCAGGTGCATAATCTTGCACTTCAAAACTTTAGTTGCTATGCTTTAGACCATTTGTCAAGCTTCCCCAGGTCCCTTCTCATTGCCTCTACCTCGTATGGAGTATTTGTTTGGTATTTCCTCCTTTTCTAGGTCCCCCTTCCTATACCCCCCTTCATCCTCTTTGAGTCTTACTATCCCTCCACTTTTTTTCTTCTTTCACTGATGTACCTATGGAATGTCTTATCACCTTTCTTTACTGTCTGAGCCAATCCTTCCTCAGTCTGTGCCTTTGCTCTCTTAACAGCCTTCTCTGCCTTCCTTAGTCATTCCAGGTACACCTTCCTGTCTTCCTCCCTTTGAGACCCTGTATTTCTTGAAAGCTGCTCCTTTAGCCCTAACCCTGCCTGACACTTATTTTGAGAACCACAGTGGCTTCTTCCTTCTCTTTGGATACCAATCTGCTGCACTGATTTGTCACTTCCAGTATGGCTCCTTTTAGGTGTCCCCACTGCTTTTCCACTCCCTCACCTATCACCCTCTTCTTCTAGGCAATTTTGGCACATCTTTCCTCTTTAGCAAAGTCCATTTTTCTGAAATCCAAAACCCTCGCCCCTGAGTGACTTGCCTGATTTCCTGCCTCCATGCTAAACCACACTATGTGGTGGTCACTGGATCTCACTTGTCCTTCTACCCGGACCTCTGAAATTCTGTCCCCATTGGTCAGTACTAGGTCCAGAATTGCCCTTTATCTGGTGGGATCAAGCACTATCTGCCTGAGACATGCCACTTAAAGGGAATATAGGATGACTCTGCTTATGGCCAAAGGAGCAGCCTGGGTGGTCCAATCCATGTCTGGCATGTTGAAATATCCCAGCAGCAGAACTTCACATGTTGATGCCATCTCATTGATCTCATCCACTAGCTCCCTGTCTACCTCATCCCCCTGTGACAGAGACCTGTAGATGATCCCTGTGAGTATTGCTGCACTATTGCCAGGCTGAAGGGTGATCCACAGTGCCTCAGCCTCCCCCTACGCCTCTGTAGCCTTTATACCCTCTCTGATGTGCAGGGCTACTTCCATTCCTTTTCTGCCCTCCTTATCTCTTCTGAACAGAGCATAACCTGGTATATGTATGTCCCACCCATGATTTTCAGTGATCCATGTCTCACTTATTGCTACTATGTCCAGGCCTGCCTCTGCTATCAAGGCCTCTAGGTCTGGGATTTTATTTCCTAGGCTGCAGGCATTTACCATGTCTTTCCATGTTTTGATTCCTCTCCTACCACTGCCCCTGTTTTCCCTCTCCTGCTTTTTGGAAATGGCTGTGCTGTGTCTTTTCTTAAAGGAATGTCTAAGATTTTTTTATGAGCTTTTTAAAAACTGTATTCCATTACAATATAAACCATTTAAGCCAGGCATCCTTAAGCCAGACAATTGGTTAATGTGGACAAAAAAAAAGAAAATCAATAGCCTGTGCCATAGGGCCCTTATATAATAATGTATTGTATAGTGAACCATAGGCACCATCTATTGTATACTGGACATTTTTCCTACTTGTCACTTGCCTTTCTTCCCTGTGCTCAAGGTATTTGAGGTGGTAATAGCCCTGTTTTGCTGATGGAGCATTGGCAGATCAATTAAGTTGGTGGTAGTCATCCACGTATAACTCTATAACTGCTTGCTAGGATCCATGGAAACTCGCTGGCTAATCCAACTCCCTTCCTAAATCCTTGATCAGCTCTTGATCAGCTACAGTAAAGGAGTTACCCTTATTTTATTTTTTTTATGATCTGCTGGCAGAGGATTTTTTCTCTTCTTTTGTGGCTAGAACTAAATTAAATTTGCTAACTGCAATCTCACTGACTGACCTTGACTCCTGCTTAAAACCTCCAATCTGCCCTTAATTAGATAAGAAGTTGCTCTGTTTTTCTTTTACAATCAGCCTGTAATTGTGGTCCAAAGAAAATCATGGACTCAACTTGATGGGCAACCCTTGATAAGCAAACAAGCTGTGATGAGCACACAAGGGAAACTGGTAAGTGATCCCACCTCCTGTCTCAGTCCCCAGAAGTGGTTTTGCTGCACAAATTAATCTGCAAATTCACCACAATTCCCAAAAGTTAATCTGCCTTGGGAAGTGCCAATTCGCAGTGTAGGGATAACTTTACACATTGCAAATTTAATAACTGCCCCATCAAAGTGGGGCCTTCAGGTGAAGTTTGCTGTGCACTATGGGACTGGTGTTCACATGGTAATGAAATGAGCCGTATGCCATGCAGAGGCTGTGCTGAATGCCGTCTTCTGAAGACATGATATGAAAGATGTCGGTCTCTGCTTTTCTGACCAAAAAAACCTTTACAACAATTCCAAAAAAATTTGTATTTGATATCAAATCATTCACAAAATGATCTAGAGGGCCTTGTGCAGTTAGATTATTGTTGCTTGGTTCTGGTTTTGCAGATTTATTGAGCTTAAAGTAATGGTTTTGTTTTGCCTAGTGAACCACTGCTGTGCTGGGGGAGGGGGAGGGGAGGTGTTTCTGCTAGGAAGGCAGCCCATAAATATCAGTGACTTTGAGATATTTTTTACTTTGAACACTAATCAGAGAGCAGCCGATACTGTATTTTATATTTGTTTTTCTCAGTCTTTCTTGTTAATCATTTTTGTCTGAAGTCTGATTTGCCATTTCATTTCTGTAGTACAGTTTGGTGTGGTTTAGTGAAGTATTGTGTCGGTCTCTTTCTATATTAATTGTAGTTACTACAGTTTGTTCGGTTCTTAAACTGACAGTGTTACAGTAACTTGTTAGCAAAGGAGTAGCTGGCCACAGTGGTAGTGGCATCAGTGAGGCCAAAGTTTTGTCTGCCACATGTGTGGCATCCATGCTGCAGGGTGCTGGAGCAGTGTCAAAAAGAGGAGCCATCCAAGAGGCAGCAAAATATCTGGTTCAGGCACAGTGGTCGTAGAGGAGGTTTTTGGTATCCCCGTGACTCCTGGTGGTGGTGGTGGTGGTGGTGGTGAGCCTGAGCTTGATGAGTTTTCCATTCCTGAATGATTGCATGGAACTTGACCATGAGTCAAAGCCTAGGGAGGGAGATCTGTCTGTTGAGTAGAATGAAAAGACTAAATAGAAAAATATGTCTCTGACTAAAGATGCCAAGAGAAACAGAGAGTTTGGAAAAAGTGTAGATGAGGAGGACAGAGCATGGAAGGAGGAAGAAATCTGCTGCAGTGGGGATGATAATGACTTGAATTCCCTATGGGAACTGGAAAAGAAAAAGGAAGGGTGATGCTATGGAACATGTGGGGCTTTGCACACCATTATAGTATGTCACTTCAAAAGCTCCCCCCACATACTACAATGCCACTGTGAGTTACCCAATGTTGAAGTGCTTAAATCATCCCAAAAAACATCCATTTCCATGCTTCCCCTGTCCCAGCCCCACTAGCATATAATAACCAAGATGTACAAAATCCCACGTTTGATATTTTGTATATGTTGGACCCAGCTGACAAAACAATTGCTTTCCGTCAGCTGTGTCAAATGTGATTTAACCTTGGAAAATGGGCAGTGATGTAGGCAGCTGTGGCAAACACATACACCTAAAGTCCACGCACCTGTTACACCAGACTCAGTCCATCTCCTTTATCATGTGTATTTGTCAAACTATCAAGAAGTGGCAGGAAAATAGTCCTGGTGGAGGGAAACTGACTGAAGAGGACTGATGCAGAGATGAGGAGGAGTTTGTGAGACTGCCTAGTAGTGGTCACAGCAGCAGTGGTAGGTTGAGTATTTGCACCCAGAGGTACCAAAGAACAGCCAACCCAGTGTAGAAAACACCCCAAATCACTACTTGCATATCTGCTGATCCACCCGACCCCCACCCTGCCACCCTGGGTGGGCATTATTATTTATTGCTAACTCTCATCACATGATCTAGTCATGTGCTAGAGGTTATCTACCCTAATTCCCATTAGCCAGTTATATGCTTTGGCCACTAGAGGTCGCTATTGTTCCCCTCTATTTGAAGCAGCATTTTATTTCATGCACTTCTAACATTTAGTCTTTTAACCTGTGCTAACTCCCCTTCCCACTTCCTAGTCCCACTGTGCCCTGTTACACACCTCTCTTCATCTCTCCTCTCAATATCACTACTTTCCTGATGGAGGATTCATACCTGGCCTCTGGAAGCTACACTCTAGATCAATCCCCACTCTAACCTCTAGGCTATCCAGTCTACTAGGAAACATCCATCCATCTTTATTCATCCTTTAATGCCTAGTGGCCACTGGTGGTATTACACCTCATAATTGATTTCACTCACGTTGCAACACCCAGTGACCTACATTAGCCATCATGCTAGCCTTATTAATCCTTGTTCTTTCATCTCTTCCTTACATGTCACAACATGCTCAGCCTTTATCACCATCATTGCCCCCTCCAAAAGACATTCTCCCTCATACTTTCCTCCAACAACCTATTTCCAACTGGGATCCTGCTACCATCACCTATGAGCATACTCATTGGGATCCTGCCACCATCACCCTAGTACATACCCTTATCTCCCCACAAAACCTAGCCACACAGGCATTCTAACTCACCCTCACATCCCTCCCATCCTGCTCCTGTCTCATGCCTAAGCTCCCCACCCCACTATAGCCCAAGATGGCCACCAGGAAAGAGCTTATGTTCCCCAGGTTCAATCTAGAGAAACTTATCATGCTTCTCCTGCTATGCTTGGGAAATTTTGAACTAAACCCTGGACTCCCCTCCCCAATTACCTCCCCATTGGACTATGCATCTGCCCAGGCCTGAAAATAATGTTGATCAACATCTGTAGCCTAATCAAAGTATGGTTATCCCACATTAATCCAGATATACTAGTCATCACCAAAACCTGGCTAATGGGTAGTACCATGATCGAACAGATTATGCTTCCCTCCTTTAACACATTCAGACTGGATAGACTAATAAGGGGGGTTGGGTTGTCATTTATGTTAATTCCAAATATCCTGCCATTGATTTCATCTCACTGTCCAAGCCACGGGAATTTGAAATGTTTGGCATTAAGACTATCCCTTCCTTCATCTGAATCATTTAATGTCATTGGCTGTTACAGACTGCCAACAAGGGGAGTCAAACTCCTTTCTATGTTATGAAATGTTATTGACTCCAACCCCAATGAATCCATCATCCTTGGTGACCTGAACTGGGACTGACTGTCATCCAGAGCAAGCATCCTAAAAGACATGTGTGATGAGTTGGGTATTTCTCAGCTCATCACAGAACCTACAAGAATTTACCATAAAAACGATGACAAGAGCACAATTTTGGACCTAATTCTCACAAATAGACCTCACAAAATACTGCATACAGCCATCTTCCCCAATGATTTAAGCAACCACAATACTGTAGTCTGTACAAGATCCCAGGATGCGCACCCCTCTTATGCTAAATTTATCACAAAATGTAGCTTCTTCAAATTTAACCTGGAAGGCTATCTTGCCAATCTTAGGCACATTAACTGGCAAAGCCTTTATCTGGACAAACAGGTTGATGTAGCCATCAATACCCTAAATATCAACCTCACAACCTTAGCAAACAAACATGCCCCGCTGGTGAAATGTAGAGTAAGGATGGCCTCATATCCTTAGTTCACCTCTTAACTTAAGGCTGCCTTAAACCATCGGGACAAACTATGGGCACTAGCAAGACTCACCAAGGCTCCTTATTTTATTTATTTATTTTTTATTTAGTTAGTTAACCAGGAGTAGCACACTAAGCTGAAAGCTTTTTGACAGGTGTGACCTGGGAGCACAGGAAAGTTAAGTGACTTGTTCAGGGTCACATAGTATGCAAATGGAAGCTGTGGGATTCAAACCCAGGTCTGGTCTGCTGGATGTCACCAGATTTGCAGCTCAGAGCCTTAAACCACTGTGTTATACTGCCTCCCTCTGACTGAGTAGCATTCAGAATGGCAAGAAATTCCTGTACAAAACTAATCAGAGCAGCCAAATTTAAATATCATGTGGAATCCTAAGAAGATGTTAAAGGTAACTCTGCCAAAATTTGGTGGTTGTGCAAAACTGTTGAGGGCCACAGAAATTCCCCTCCATCTCCACTAAAATCACCTCCAATGGCATCTCAACCTCTGATAAAGGTGCCATATTAGAAAAGCTAAATGCGCATTTTTCAGCAGTTGGGCTAGCATTTGATTCTTCTCCAGCTGATGAGCTGGTCAGCTGCCCCACACCAATGGATGCCCCCCTGGACCCTAATGATCACAGCTCCTATGTCCTCAACCCAGTAACATATAAGCATGTTAAGGACCTCCTAAAAACATTGTTTATAAAGAAGGGTGCTGGTGAGGATGGTATCGAGGCTACATTCCTAAAAATAGGTTTCATCCAATCTAACTGCCCATATAATGCATATTTTTAATTTCTCAGTATCCTCTGGAATGGTCCCTCCTGCTGGAAAATGGCCTTCAAACTACCACTGTTCAAGTCAGATGACCCATGCAACCTTAATAATTATAGACCAGTTTTCATCCTTTCAGTCCTGTCAAAACGTCTTGAAAAAATAGTCATTACACAGTTAAAAGATTACCATGAAAGCTCCAACCTTCTCAACCCCCTGCACTTAAGCTTCAAGCATAACCAGAACACAGTGTCAGCATTGGCAAAAGTGACTGATGACTGGCTCACAGCCATCAATAACAAACAACCTATAGGTGCTGTGTTTCTAGACCTGAGTAATGCCTTTGACAGGGTGTACCACACTCTCCTGCTTATGAACATTAAAGAGCTTGGTATAAACAGTAACATCACAATAGACTGGTTTGCAAGTTACCTTTCAGGTATGCTTCAACTCATTAAAGCCGATGGGCTCCCCTCTCTACTCACCACCTACAAGAAGGGTCCCCCAAGGTTTGATTCTAGGATCACTGTTATTTTCTATTTATATAAACTTCCTTAGTAGTAACATCCATAGCTTTAAATTACACTTTTTTGTGGATTACACCATCCTATATACATCTAAGCCCTCCTCGATCAAAGTGGGAAACGAATTGCAGGAGGACTTTAACCAGCTACAGCATAACTTTCTAGCCTCTAAACTCTTACTAAATGCAAAAAAAAAAAAATTGAAGACCATGTACTTCCTACCCCCTCAAGCGCATATATCCCTCCACAACCAGGCCACGCTGGCTCCAATTACAACCCTATTAGGAGACATCCTCAAGGTCATGGATAGCTAAATATCTAGGCATTTGGCTAGACTGCAAATTATCCTTTGCCATCCACAATGAATAACTATCTAAAAAGCTGAAAATAAGACTAAGGTTCTTCTTCAAGAACAAATCCTTATTTCCCAAAGAAATCAGGAAAGGAGTAATACAAGCCACCTTCCTTCCACTCATCGACTACGAAGATGTAATCTACAATAGCTGTGTGACATCCCGCCTCCACAAGCTTGACGTCCTATACTACCATGCCCTACATTTCATAACTAAAGCATCTTATAGAACACACCACTGCACCCTCTGCTTGGCAGTGGATTGATCTTCACTCGCAGCAAGAAGGATGCTCCACACTGGCACCTGAGCTTGAAAATTCTGTTGCAAAAACTGCCTCCCTACATCACTTCCCTCTTTCACAGATCCCACAGCAGCTATTCCCTGTGTAAAAATAACTACATCATATTAAATGTCTCCAGAATGCATACACTTCATGGCAGAGCTGCAGTTAGCTATGTCATCCCTGCCTACTGAAACAAAATACAAACCTCCCTCAAGCTCACTGAACTGGTCTCTGTTAACACCTTTAAATACTTGTTCAATAAGCTGTACAAGGAAACCTGCCACTTTCACAGTGGATAGGTCTCCCCCCCAACTATCCAGTTTCTTTCAACGCTTATTACCCCATCTCCCTTCATCCACCGACTCACACTCCCCTCTTCGGCCCTCCTCGGCTTACAGTCCTATGACCTACTTGATTGTCCTGCAATGAATTCACTGGAGAGTTACCCCCAAGTGCTGACCAACCAGTGCCTGAACTTCCCACTGCCTCACCATTGTACGCCTATGTACCTGTCTCCTACTGCTGTCTGTATATACCCCCAATTTTCCAATAGTTCCTGATACTGTTGTCCTCACATAACAGTATTTCCGATGTCAAAATATTGCACTGAAATTACCTGTCTCTTATTATGTGTTTATGCTTTTACTCATTGTATTGTACTGGTTACACTCATTGTACTTTACTCACTTATATTGTCTATGTATTGCATTGTCCTATCAGGACCTCCATATAAATGAGCATGCTCAATGGAGTTTTCCAGCAAATAAACTTGAATTTGGGGAAAAATAATTACTTTATTTAAGCAGCACCTGTGAATCCCAGGAATTGAATACTACCACACCAGCCATGACACCATGCTGAGTCCAGCTATTCTGTAGCATAACACATGGAAACATAAAAACTTAGAATTTGACAGCAAGTAAGGACAGCATGGCCCACCTAGTCTGCCCATTTACCCTACCATTTGTAACAACACAGACCCTACTTGATCTCAGGCTTCCCCCTTTCCTTTCCACTAAGGTTTCCTTATGCCTATCCCATGCTTTCCTTACATGTCCCCTGAGCTTACCCCCCTTCAAGTTCATGGCATGACCCCTTGTTCTTGAGCATCTTTTTCACTGAAAAGGCTTCACTCTAGAACATTATTGGTACCCATGAATTATTTGAAAGTCTCTATCATATCTCCCCTCTCCCTCCTTTCCTCTATGGTGTACAGATTGAGGTCCTTAAGCCTCTCTTTATATGGCCTTTGATGGAGACTCTGCACCATTTTAGTTCTATCCTCTGGACCACTTCTGGTCCCAGAAAAGTTTCCAGCCATGTCTGCAAAGGATGTTAGAGCATTATGCCAAATGCTCAATCAGTCATACTATTGTACATGAACTGAATGCAGCAACAGCTGAAATGCTGGCAATTGATCTATTGCCATTCTTTTTTGTGGAGAATGTTGGATTAAGAAAGCTGATAGTGCATGTCTGTCCCATATAGCAAATTCCCTCAAGATCTTCCTTCTCCTCACATGCCATTCCTGAACTTTATAAGACAGTGTCACTCATGGTAATCCATGCTCTGCTGCATCCAACATCACATAATTCATGCAACTCAGTATGGATATGTCAACCAGTGGTACAGCTAGTAGTTCCTATCGGTGCAATGCAACACATTGGGCAGTTACTTGGAGCAGTATTCGACTGTGGCTGGGGAAAACAATTGTACTATGCTCAATTGCGGTGGTAGCAACACTTCAGGTATTCACCAGAATGTCACACTGGCAATGAATAGTGCAAATGGATCACACAAGGGTCAGAAAATGCTAGAATTTCTCATGATTGAGATTGATGAGTGGCTGCATTCCAGTTCACTGAAAGTGGGGTTCAGTGCGAGCAATAATAGCTTCAATGGAGTGAAATGCAACAATGATGGGGGGGGTTCCCATGGTTTCATGCCTAGCACACCGTCACTCTCATTGTGCTGGAGTTTTTAGCATATCCTGATAGCTATCCATGTTGACAGTAGCCCACACATTTGTGCTCACTATGACCATTCTGGAAAGGTCTGTGTCTATGTCAGGCACCAATGTGTCAGATCCAGTAAAAACTACCTCAGCACCATATGAAACTGGAAGACATCATCAATTGGAACTTGATACTGTATATGATTGAGCACTTGCATCAGCGTACAGGCTGTGGCAGTGCTGGAGTATCCTTGTCTGTGACAATAGACCAGTGATGACAAATGGATGGCTTGATCATTATTCTAAGGCCATTGGAACATGAAGCACAGACAGTGAGTTGGGGCCCTGCTTGTGTCAGTCTGACCAGCCCACTTCTTTGGGTAGTAAGGCAGACACTGATGAATGTACTACAAGTGCAGGAGTCAGGTGGTAATATGGTAAATTGTGCCTTAATGGAACACACGATCCATGTCTTGGACTGCAACGCCATATTTCATGAATTTTACATTTTGAAGATTTTGGGACTGCCAGCATACTGGACCCATGATATAAATGCAGGGCTCCCCTCGTGGGTGCTGGTCATAAGGGTAGGACACCCTCCCCCAAGCTTTGCAAGGAACCCCGCAGCATTTTGCCCAGAACAGCAAGGCTCCCCTTATGGGTGCTGGTCTTGAGGGTAGGACACCTTCCGCTGAGCTTTGCAAGGACCCCCACAGGATTTTGCGCTTTTACTGAAGGAACAGCAGCTCTACAGATAGACAGTCCTGATAATTCCAAACTCGCAACAGGAGCCAAAAAGAGCCAAGGACTTGAACTTCTAATTCAGAAACCCCTTAAATGACTGCATTTTCACCAAGTACCTTAATTACTGTCCCACACATGTGGAGACAGTTTTTTATTGCTTAAATCCTTAGCATCTCAATGGCAAGATTTACATGAATCCCTGTGTGCCTTAAGAGCTTAATTTTGGTGCCAGTTTTTAAGTTCAAATATTTTTACTCGCAACATAGTCACTGTGCCTTTATTGTAATAACAGCAAATTCCTACTTGAAAGCCAGTCTGTATGCATTTAATTAATCCTTCTGTGCCTTAGAGTGTAGTGTTGGCCCCAGTTTTCTCTGTTTAAATTACTTAATTGCAACATAGTCAGTGTGCCTTTATTTAAATAGCATTTCTGATCCTGTTTGTTAAGTAAGCCAGGCTTAGCATTTCTGATCCTGTTTGTTAAGTAAGCCAGGCTATTTGAATTTGCACTGTGCATTTTGAAACTGCACTAGGAAAAAAGTTGTTAGCCTTTCAGCCTGAACAGAACATCAATGTTAGTAGTGTTGAAATTTCTAGTCGCCATTTTAAATCTCTCCTACGCAGATGCAGACTAGTTTGAACATACAATAGTAGCCCCTGCCCCCTGTAATTCAGATTGAAACTCCCCCCTTGTGCCTGTGCAAGCTCACCTGATATTTACTGTGCTTTCCTCTTTCTCCAACAGAACAGCAAGGCTCCTTTTGTGGGTGCTGGTCGTGAGGGTAGGACACCCTCTCCTGAGCTTTGCAAGGATCCCCACAGCATTTTGCCAAGGTAACGTGCACTTCTATTTTAAGGAACAGCAGCTCTACAGATATGTGCAGTCCTAATAATTCCAAACTCACATTAGGAGCCCCGCTAACGCTACGAGTCAGCTGCCCCACCACCCCCAACACCACCTTTGGTTGACTTGTTGTTTTATAGAGGAGGAGAGACCCCTGGTGACATGTTTTAACCAATCAGGCAACTTTTCCATAGGCAGGTTATCAGGACCTACCACAAGAGGCTGCTATTGTCTCTCAGCTGGTATTTTCTCTCAGCTCCTACATTACAACACATTGCCTCGATGTGTGACACATACGAATACCCATACATCTCAAACAATTCTTGCTTAAACCCTCAAGCCTACACCCCCCAAACAGCAGCAGAAAAATATTATTCTTTACCAAACTTCTAAGTCCAAACAACCTTAGACTTGATACTAATTCCTCCCAAAAATGTCAAGCAACATTGCTGTATCTCCTTCTCTCGTTCACAGAATGTTACCATGGCTGACTCTCCTCTTGATAACCCTTCTCCTTAGTGTACCACTCTCCTGCCCTTCCCGTAATCAACCTCGTGCTTCCCCTCCTCCTGCCCCCCTAACACCTCCTCTGCCACACAGCCCAGTGGCTACTCCTGAATCAATAACCATGTCCCACCCCCCATCCCCTGGGTGGCCAGCAGAGCTTCCAGCAGCCTGTAGTAGCTCCTCCTTTTTCTGTTTTTCTGGTTCCATCCCCCTGTGGCTGTGAACACATGCATGTGGAGGCACACACATGTCACATAGCCACTTTCTTGCCTCCCAGCTTCTGACGCTATCCCTAATCTCCACCGGGGCGCAGCCAAAGAGTGGGATGACATCCTCCCCTACCCCAGGAGAGGAGAGCTGTCACTGGACACTAAATCCTCTCCCTTCCCTGCTGACCCCCAGCAACCCAAGTCACTCCCAACCCCAGGTCACTGGCATGGCACGAGGTGTGGTGTCCAGCACCTCAACCCTCAGTGCCACTGGGCCGGCTCATACTTCCTTCTCTTTGATGTGTTCCTTAACATAAAGCACCACTTCCCAACCTTTCCTACCTACCAGGTCCCTTCTAAACATTGTGTTGCCAGGTATGAATTTCCCAGTCATGGTTGTTTGTGTGCCATGTTTCTGTGATGGTCACAGCATCCAGGCCTGTCTCAGCCATGGTGGTTTTCAGGTCTGGTATCTTATTTCCTAGATTTCTAGCACTGGCACACTTGGCTGTCCAGATTTTGTTAATCTTACTCTTGCCCCTTCTCAAATTGTCTAGTTGTTCCCCCTTCTTCTCCTTTGCGTATTGCCTGTTTTTGTTCTCCACTTCCTCCCATGCTGATCCCTTGCACACTTGATTGTCCTTCATTTTGATTTGAATCCTTTGCCCCAGAAATTGTCTTCCCTCCATCGCAGCCTGGGGGGTGCAGTTTCTGCTTCCCCTTTTTCTTCCACCACTCCCTTGGCTAGTTTAAATGCCCATCAAAGTAACACTTAAATTGTCCACTAAGGACTGCAGCTCATTCCCTGGATGGACGCAGGCTGTTCCCCAGTACAATCTCTGATCCTAACAGGTGTAGTCCCAGTCCCCAATGGAGCCATATCCCTCCCCTCCTACAGTGCTTGCAACTTGTCTGAGAACCTTGCCCAGCTCCCAAAACTGCTCCTGCACTGCTCTTGTCCCTTCCACAGCTCAGTCATTTGTCCCCAGGTGAACAATGATGTCCAGCTCTCCCTTCCTTCCTATAGCCCTCCCAGTCCACTAAATATGCTTTCCATCCCTCTGAGCCAATGCACCAGGTAGGCACTTAACCTCTCTCTTTACCTCCTTTCCATCCCCCAACTATGTCCCCACAACTATAGAGTCCCCCACCAGAAATTGTTTCATCCTTCTCTGGGGGTCACTTCCCCCCCATTCTGGGGACTCCATTTGGGTGTGCTCCCACATCCTGTCAATCCACAACTTTGGGTGACTCTTCATGGCATTTCTACTCCACCAGAAAAATGTAGGAGTTTCTTAGTGATGCTGGATGAGGTGTTTGCCTGTTACTCACTCCCCTCAGCCTTCTCAATCCTACAAACCCTGCCCTCCTTGAGCCCACCTTAGTCCAATTGCTTCTTCCTTCTGACAACCTTTGAGGTAGCAGTGTCTGGTTAGGTGGTCCCTGGGATGGACAGATGGTCCCCCAGCTCCTTGCCAATGTGACTTCATGTTCATGATATTATCCTGACTCTCTGCTAGTGCTGCTTGGAGGTCTGAGACATGTTCCCACCACCCAGAGAGATGCACAAAAATGGGACAGCACTGCAGCCTCCAGAAGGTCTCCCTGTAGACTGCTGCCCCACAACTGCTGCAGTTGCACCACTCCCCATATTTCCTTTTCCCTGTTCTCCTAGTCCTACCTTTTTTCTTTTTTTACAGACCCAGTTGAGCTTTTCTACTACAACCCAGCAACCATACACCCTTAAACCTTGAAGTTTACTAATATCTAGCAACTATTTAACAGTAGGCCCCTGATACCTGAATCAGCCTAGCACCTAGCAAAAGTTTACCTACAATTCCTACTACCCAGAAACACACTAAAACCTTGCATCAGTTAAGAACAAATACCATACTAAAGACAAGGAAAACAACAGCAAGCCCCTAAACCCCCTGTCTCACTTAGCTGGCCTCTCATGTACAGCCACCTTATAGCGCAGCCGGCAACAATCTTACCTGAGGAGGGTTACCTTGGGTTGTCAGGGGAGCAGAGTGATTGGCTGCTGGCTGCTTCATTGGAGTGACTCCACTGGGCAGACTCTGAAGCCCTTTGTGCATTGTTCCTTTGCATGGTGGGCTGCTTAATGGCCTAGTCCTTAAGAGAGCCCCTACCCACTTCCTGGTTCACAGGCTGTCCCCAGGATTGACCACTGATCAGGGATAGCAAGATTGCTCTCTGACCAAAAGCTAACTACAGAGAAGTCTAAATGCAGACACTTGCTTCACTTTTGCCCAAGCCGCACACCCCAATTTACAGATCTCCTCCTGACCCAGCTAACTGCAAAGATGAGTATCAGTTCCCATCCTCAACTCAGACTAGCACACTAACTGTTGTGTTTTTATTTTTACCCTAACTGAAAGTTTCAATTTAGCTTGCAGACCCTACACTTCTGATAAAGCATCTGTCTTCTTACACCTAATCAGAAATCTTCCAGCAGAAAATTTCTAGCTGCCTTAGTCAGCTGCCTCCTTGTCTCCTTGCTCTGATAGCAAGATTGCTCTCTAGCATAGCACATGGTGGATGAATATTTGACAGACTTCACACAATTTACCATCACGGAACAGCCCTTGCTATTCTGGAGTAGCAACATAGAAACATATATAGAAACATAGAAACTGACAGCAGATAAGGACCGCTAAGCCCATCCAGTCTGCCCCTAAGCCCTATACATTGTATGTGGCCACTGACCCCATGTGATCAATGACTTTTCATCACTCCCTCACCTCTCAAGGTTCCCTTGTGCCTGTCTCAGGCATGCTTAGACCCCTCCACTGTGCTTGCCCCCACTACCTTCTGTGGTAAACTAGTCCAATCGCCGACTACCTTTTCTGTGTAGAAAAACTTCCTCACATTACCTCTTAATCTACCCCCCTCCAATTTCATATCGTACTCCCTTATTCTAGTAGTTTTTCTACACTGGAAAAGGTCCCCCTCCTGCACCTTGTTTATGCCCTTGAGG
Organism: Neoceratodus forsteri; assembly: GCA_016271365.2. Lineage (NCBI taxonomy): Eukaryota > Metazoa > Chordata > Ceratodontiformes > Ceratodontidae > Neoceratodus > Neoceratodus forsteri. Next base: position 529,892,351 of record CM057455.1, on the reverse strand, counting down.
TACTTCAAAGTTTCAATCATGTGTCCCGCTCTCTTCTCTCCTCCAGTGATTACATATTGAGGTCACTTAGTGTCTCCTCATATATTTTGTGGTGCAAGCCCTGCACCATTTTTGTCACCCTTCTCTGGATAGTCTCCATCTTGTTTATGTCCTTACACAGGTGTGGCCTCCAGAACTGCATGCAGTACTCCAGATGAGGCCTTACCAATGTTTTATACAATTGAATTACCACCTCCCACCTCCTGCTAGTATAGCGCAGAGGTTTAGGGCTCTGAGCTGCAAAGCTGGAGACCTGGGTTTGAATCCCATAGCCCCCACTTGCATACCGTGTGACTCTGATCAAGTTAGTTAACTTCCATTTACTCCCAGGTCACACCTGGAAACAAGCTTCAGCTTAGTGTGCCTTTTCTGGTTAAAGAATTTGCCCTTCCTTTCCCCTTCCTAGTGATACCCCTGCCTATGCACCCCAGCATGCCATTGGCCTTCCCCACTGCCTTTGCACACTGCTTTGATACCTTAAGGTAATAAGAGGCGATAACCCCATGTCCTTTTCCTCCTTTGGTGACAGTCAGTTCCTCCCCCCCCAACCTGTAGGTCTCCCTAGGGTTCTCTCTAGCCAGTTGCATTATGTTGCACTTCTTTGCATTGAACCTCAGTTGCCACATCTCTGACCATCTTTCAAGCTTCTCCAGGTCTGTCTTCATTCTCTGCACCACTTCTGGAGTATCCATCCTGTTGCAGATCTTGGTGTCATCTGCAAACAAGCAGACCTTTTCTTCCATCCCCTCTGCAATGCCACTAATGAAGACATTGAACAGGACTGGTCCTAGTACTGGTCCCTGCGGTATGCTGCTGGTCACCTCCCCTCCCCAGATTGTACTCCATTTATAACTACCCTCTGTCTCCTGTCTGTTAATCAGTTCCTAACACAGTTCACCACCTTGTCTCCCATGCCCAAACTACCCATCTTGTTAACCAGCCTTCAATGTGGGATGGTGTTTAAGGCTTTGCTGAAATCTAGGTAGGTGACATCTACTGCCCCTCCTGGATTTACTTCCCTAGTCTCCCAATCAAAAAAATCTATCAGATTCATTTGGCACAATCTTCCTGCTGTGAATCTGTGTTGCCTCAGATCCTGGTCACCCCTGGATTCCAGGTGTGTCACCATCCTTTCTTTCAGCAGCATCTCAATGATCTTTCCCACCACTGAGGTGAGGCTGACTGGCCTGTAGTTCCCCACCTCCTCCCTACTGCTGCTTTTGTGCAGTGGGAGTACATGTGCCCTCCTCCAGTCCTCTGGAACAACATCCACTTTGAATGACTCTGTGAACAGGGCTGCCAGAGGTGTTGCTATTTCCCTTTGCAGCTTCCTTAATATCCTCGGGTGGATGCCATCTGGCCCCATGGCCTTATCCCCCTCAGCTTTGTGAGTTCTTCCAGAACTCTCTCACTGTGAATAGACTGGTGTCCACTTTCCCCCCACCCCATTGCCTCTACTACCCAACTATGGTCCTTGACCCTCACACTCCTTAGTGAATACTGTGCACAAGTATTTGTTCAGTATTTCTGCCTTGTCTAGACCCCCTCATTACACTCTCCCCCATCCCCCTTGAGTCTCACAATCCCCCTCCAGTTTTTCTTCTTTTGCTGATGTATGTATAAAATGCATTGCACCCTTTTCTCACAGACCATGCTAAACCCTCCTCTGTCTGCACCTTTGCTCTTCTAAAAGCCTTCCCTGCTTCCCTTAGACATTAAAGGTACACCTCCCTGTCCTTCTCCCTTTGTGTCCCCTTATATTTCCTGAAAAGCAGTCTTTAGCCCTGACTTTGTCCCCCAACTCTTTTAAGAAACCATAGTGGTGTATTGATTTTCCCTTTGGCCACTATCCTAATGCAATGGTTTGTTATCTCCACAGTGGCTCCTTTCAGTTTCTCCCATTGTTCCTTCACCCCCTCTATTACCTCTCCCTTCCCCAGTACTGCTTGTATACATCTACCCATTTCAGAGAAATCTGTCACTGCAAGGTCACAGAATGGCTAGCCCTAATCTCTGCAGCAGTCAAACACCTGAGTGGTTCATCCTTGACTGTCAATGTGGAGAGGGTATTCAGTTAGGCAGGTCCATTTTGCAGGCCAGGTGTTCAGATCTGTCCCCTAGAAATTTTGGAATCCTAACATTTATTAAAAATGAATATGGGGCACATTCCACACAACACAGTCATGTCTGCTTTCCTACCATATAAAGATGGCAGTTGTGGTGAAGATACATCAGAAGAGCCTAATATCATTGACATTGACAAACTGCCTTCTACTGAGGTAGATGAAGCATAGCTGGAGAAAGAATGTGCATGTGGTGACAACTCCAGTCTGGAAGACTGAAAGAGATGCTTTCTTGGTGAGGATGACTGAAGTATAAAAAGAAATGTGGTCTGCCCATTATTTCCTCCTAGTCGGTTGAATCCTTTTTTATGATCAGTTTTGTTTTTCTGTCATTATATTTTCCCCAAATTGTTCCACTGTTCCATACATCCTTCTAATTAACTGACTCCGCCCCCTGCTATGTGATGCCTACAGATAAACTAGAAAATTAGTGAAAACTACAGCATTAAATACCAAGTCTGCTAACAATAACACTGGCCACCATCACCTCCACTGCATGCATTCAGACTGAAAAATCTGGATTCAGACTCTTAAGCCAGCATGAATTCCATTACCAGCCATGCAGACCTTGCATCTTCGAGCAATCAAGACACCACATCCCCCTCTTCTGGCCTGATTGTTTCCTTCACATCCACCAACAAGTTGGGCTATCACCACCTCTACTGCATGAATCCAAACTGAGAAACCTGGACTCTTAAGCAAGCATAAATGCCATTGCCTGGCAGACCTCCACTGAGCCAGTCACCCAGGTATTCCTTAAACTGAGCCTCCGTCCAGCAAGCCCATTGAGGCAGCAAGAACGCAGCCAGCCAGTTGTCTGCCATAATCGTAAGTTATTTTCACTGTTGTTCACACTCGTTATACTGATTTTATGTAATAAGGGGTGAATCTGAAAGACTGCCGATCACATAGACAGAGCTAAAAAGAGCCCGTCATCAAAAGGGTGACTGAAATTACAACGACCATCGCAAATAGAGACAATCGCAGCATCCAAACAAAACAACAACCCAAATTAGTATTTTTATGCAGGGGGCTATGCCCCTCCATGCCCCACACACCACTAAACTTAAAATAATCAGCCCCACGGGGGTGCGGACCCTGGGGAAAGTTACTTTTTTTAAAACAGCAAAAAATTATTTCCCCTGAAACCAGGCCCAAACCTAGGTTTGCTGGCATCGCAAGTGGTGGCTTACACCACTATGTTAAATGGCAAGCTCGGCAGGTGTTGGCCACACAACATCCTATACCCTGTAGTAGTGAGTGTAGTTCCCTGCTATACTTGCTCTACAGGATAAATCAATGTTTTTGCACCACTCATTCTCAGTGTGAGAGGAATTATTTAGTCACTCATATTGAAACGCTCAATAATACTCACTCATATAACATGATACCCTTTATATTCACTGCTGGCGGTGAGTCCATCCTCACACAGGAGGGGCTTTCACCTTGCTTGCAAGGCAGTAACATGTCTTTCTTTCTTTCTTTTTCTTTCTTTCTTTCTTTCTTTCTTTCTTTCTTTCTTTCTTTCTTTCTTTCTTTCTCTCTCTCTCCTTCTTTCCTTCTTTCCTTCTTTCTTTCTTTCTTTCTTTCTTTCTTTCCTTTTGTCTCCCTCCCACTGCATGTTTGGCTACTCAAAGAGATGACTGGCAAACCAGCTGCAAAGCCAAGCAGCCCACAATAGAAACATAGACCTTGATGGCAGATAAGGACTACTTGGCCCACCCTGTCTGCCCATGTCCCTACCTATTGGATACGCTGAAGATCCTAGTTAACCAACAGCCTACTTCCTCCTAGCCCCCACTATAATTGCCTTATGGCTGTCCCATGCATTCTTGAATTCCCTCACTGTTTTTGACCCCACAACCTCCTCATTGCCTCTTCCTTCACCACCCCTCTCTGTGGCATCATTGTGCCAGTACAGTGCATTGCCCTCACTAATCTGATGTTAGTGCCATTACATGTTGTTTTTTTTTAATGTTTTACAATAAGTTTACCTTTCACAGGCACACAGTGATCAAACCAAGTTACATGATGTGTCTTTTTTTTTTTACAGTTGACAGTTCTAATAAGACTGGGAGTGGACAGTAGATATGCCATCTGTGCAATCACCCACAGTGTCTAATTGAGTAGAGTCTAAATAATTTTCTCTTGTCTTCACAGGTTTCCTGTCCTGCTGCCTTCTCATCTAGAACAGCATACAAGATTTCTCCTCTTCTGCTTCATATGTCTGGGGCAGCATTGTGACATTTCAAGACATGGCCATCACTAATGTGATGGTAAGTATACTTTTCAAAAGTTATTTTTTTTTTTTATTTTTATTATTTTTGGTTTCCTTTCCTAGGTGTAACACAGTAGGGAGTGTACTAAAGTCTAGGCAAGACAAGGACAAGGTAAGGGAAGGCAAACTATATTTTTATGGTGCCCAATCCCAGAGGCTCTGGGCACCTTACATAATACATACAACAGGCAAGGTATCACATGCAAAAAATCAGATATCATAAATAAATACAAACTGATAAAACAATAAAACATCAGATACAGCATTTAAAATTAACGGTTTTTTGGGCTGGTCAGATTACTACATCAGGGAGGGCCAGAGAAAATAAATAAGCTTTCAGGCCACTCTTTAACCTCTCAAATGATGGGTCCTCCCTGACATCAGCTGGAAGGGAGTTTCACAGGACCAGTCTGGTGACACTAAATCCCCGGTTGCCAGAAGTTCTTAATCTGGTCCTGGGAACTTCAAGGAGGCTCCTGGTCAAGGAGTAGAGGGAATGAACTGAGGTGACCGGTGGCAGACGATCAGCCAGGTAGCCTGGGGTAAGTCTGTATAAGACCTTTTAAGTGCATAAACTCACCTTGAAGATAACCCTCTACCTGACCAGCAACCAGTGCAGAGCTCAGTGCATCAGGGTTACATGGCTAGACCTAGACAGGCCAGTCAGCAAACTGGCAGCTACATTCTGCACAAACTGCAGCCAGCAAAGGGTACCTCCAGAGACCCCAAAGTAAAGAGCATTACAATAATTGAGTCTGGATGCCACAGAGGCATGCACCAGCATGGGCATGTACTTCGGTGTAACTAAGGGTTTGATCCTGGCAATGTTCTTTAAGTGGTTAAAAACATATTTGACAACATCCAACACCTGTGCTTCAAGTATCAGTTTGTCATCAAGGATCATGCCAAGATCTCACACCTCAGGGGAGGCCATCAACAATGTAGATTCCAGGAATCAACCAGTGACTACTAGAGGCACTCCCATCATGCCCTCATCCCAGCCCAATCACTAGGACCTCCATCTCATCTGGGTTCAATCACAACCAGCTGGAGTATATCCAATCATTGATCTTGGCCAGGCAAATATTAAGCATGTCCACAGTGTCCGATGTTCCAGGGGCAAAGGACAGTTACAGTTGCATATCATCTGCATAGCAGTGAAAACCCACACTGTGCCACCTAATGACCTCACCCAGGGGCAGCTTATACACAGCAAATAGCATCAGCAACAAGATCGACCCCTGAGGCACTCCACATGGTAGGAGCCTTGGGGAGGAGGAGAAATTCTCCTTCACCACCCACTGCTTCCTTCCAGAGATGTTGGACTCAAACCAGCTGATGATGGTCCCAGTGAGTCCACAATACTCTCTGAGGTCATGAAGAAGCACAACATGGTCTACAGTGTCGAAAGCTGAAAAGATATCCAGGAGAAGAAGAATTGACCTGTCTCCTTTATTTCTAGACTATAGGAGGTCATTATGCACCCTGACTAATGCCGTTTCTGTGCTATGCCTGGCTCTGAAACCTGACTGGACTGGATCATAGATGTCAAAGACCACAAGATGCTCCTCAAGCTGCTGCGCCATGATTTTCTCAACAGCCTTACCCAAAAAGAGAAGGTTGGAGCTAGGATGGTAGTTAACCAGGATACCAGGGTTGAGAGACGAATTCATCAGAAGGGGCATCACCAGGGCCTCTTTCAAGGCTTCCTGAAAGACCCCCTTCAACAGCAAACACCAGACAATCTTAGCAAACACCAGGCCAATGGAGCCAATGCATCTCATCAAGAAATGAGTTGGAGCCAGGACCAGTTCACAGTAAGTATGCTTCAGCTTCGAGATGACCTCAATGAACTCATCTACCTCCACAAGTTTAAACTCCTCCCAGACAGGCAAAGTGCCTCTGTTCCAACCAGGCCAATCACTGTGAGTCACAAAGCAGCTCACTGATGGGATCCCCTGTCAGATAGCAGACACTCTGTAAAAGAAGAACTAAGCAAACTCATCATATAAAGTGATTGAAAAGTTTTTCTTCTGCTGCAGACAGACTGGATGGAGAAGTCTGTCAACAGTCCTAAAAAGATAAGTTGGTCAGTTAATCCCAGCAGCAATCTCCCTCAACAGGAACTCTGCCTTCTTATGGTTGATTGCCCCCTGGTACTCAGAACAGTGAGTGCGCAGGGTTATTTTGTCCGCATCCAAATAATTTCTGTCCCTTATTCACAGGTCCCTTTCCATTCTCTCATAATGGGTCCTCTTCCAAAAAGCAAGTCATCACCATCTTCTCCACCAGATTGTTGATGTGATCAGCATTGCAGACTCATGCTTATACCTCCTTCAGCTTCTCCTACACTGTTTGTGGTCTTACTAAAGGCAGCATGTTCTTCGTCTCCAGTGTGAATACCAGTCAACAATATGATGCTGATGCTTGATTCTACATTGTCATAAAGCTGACAAATACCTGAAAAAAGAGAAACAGGAGCAGAAGACAGAGAGCGACATACAAATAAGATTTATGGGTTTAAAAACCAAAATGGAAAAAAAGTGAATACTTACCTTCCTTGAATGGAAACACTGCTAAATTAAATAACCAGATCCAGGCCAGACCATGCAGCAATAAGGTTTCATAACCCTAATGACAAATACCTGAAAAGAGAGAGAGATAGAAACAAAATATGGTTAGAAAGACATTGTTTTCCCTTCCCCACCCTCAGCCATAGAGTGAAAAACAAAAAAATAAATATTTACTTTTGCTGGTAGGACAGACAGTGATAGTCAAAGATCATCATCCACAGCTGCACTCCAAACTGGCACTATTATTTCATTAGAAAATATCCAGAATTTCCAGTCACTACAGATCATCAAGACAAGTGCTGGTGGATGAGAATTGCAGATCGCAAAAGCAGCGTATTAGTTCAGAGATCCCCTCTTATTTCATTTTCTCATGCAAAAGTTTTCAAACTGGAGAATTTACTAGACTAAGAATTTCAGGCCACTAGAGGCAAGCCATTAAAATGCATTAGAAGAACTGTGTTGGTGGGACTGGCACACAGCATGGCACTATGTAGCAACATGTAGTGATCTGACTTTTTTGTCTTGATACTAAATAAAACTCTTGGAGGACAGATTTTCTGCATATTGTGCTTTTTGCATCATTTGATCTGAAGCACATTACAATAACTGTGCTTTTGTGGTCTTAAACACAGTGTAGCAGTAATATGCAGTAACCTTACGTATTAATTCTGATAGTTAAGAAAAACATCTGGGAAGCACAGAATTTCTATATAATTACTGACCTTCATTTTTTCCCATAGAGAAAGCCGGTTATAATTTGCCATTATAACCAGCTGGGCTGGTTATAACGGCAAACACGTACCAGCTTTCTCTAGGAAAAGCGAGAGCCATCAACATCCGTAAAACAAACCACTTTTAATCTGAAATTCATGGTCTGTCAGCTAGCTTCCTCCTCTCGCTGCTTAAAAATCAACACCCTATGTCTCCTAACACAGAGAAAGATGAACAAGATAAATTAAACTAAAGTAGAAACTTTTCACATCATCCCTAACACACACTGAACAAATCTCTCTCTTCCCACAGGCATCGCGAGCTCTTTAAGCAGCTCGCTACGAACAGCATAACCATGGCAACCGGAACCCTCACTTAGCAACAGAGAAATGAGTAAAAATGGAAGAACTTAAAATATTCTTACAAAATCTTTGAACGTTTTCTTAGTTTAACACGATTTACTTCTCATAGAAATTGCGGTTACTGAGCGAAGTCACAAAAGGGACCTGGCTGTTTCAAGTACTGTGAGTTAACACAATGGCACAGTTTGTCAAATAAACTTCCTATGCGTGAAAAAATGAAGGTCAGCAATTATAAAAAATAAGGTTTGGGGAGGTGGTTCAGACTCGAATTTTACACACACCCTCGGTGTGGGATGCCTTAATAAAATCCTCGGGCTTCGCCCTCAGGGTTTATGTGGCATCCCACACTTCGGGTGTGTGTAAAATTCTCGTTATAACCACCTCTCCATACATTATTCTCTATATATTGTGCTTTTCGCACCATTTCTCCCAAAGTGCATTACAAAAAATATGTTGGTGGGACTGACAGGTAGTATTGCACAATGTAGCAACTTGCAGCAGCCTGATGTATTTTTTTCTGGTACTTATGAAAAAACTTGGCGAGCACAGAATTTATATATATTGTGCTTTTTGCACCATATCTGCTGACGTTAATTACAAGAACAGTGTTGGTGGGAATTACACATTTCACAATACATAGAAGGAGAAAAAATTTATTCCCCTGGGTAGAATAGTATCATCTACATCAGGTTTATAGAAGGCAGAACTTACAGTACCTGATTTTACCTAAAGAGTATAGAAAGGCGGACATACCAGGAAAAGGTTTGATGCTGCATAAATTACAACAAAGCAAAAACTAAATGAAGCACCCAAACCAAGGATGATATAGTCAACATAGAACATAGACTTTGATGGCAGATAAGGACCACTTGGCCCACCCAGTCTGCCCATTTCCCTACCTACTGGATAAGCTGCAGATTCTAGTTAACCAACAGCCTACTTCCTGCCACACCCCACCACAATTGCCTTGTGTCTGTCCCATGCATGTTTGAATTCCCCCACTGTTTTAGCCCCAACAACCTCCCCAGGAAGGCAGTTCCACACATCCACCACTCTCTCCATGAAAAAAGATTTCCTCACATTACCCCTGAGCCGTCCCCCCTCTATCTTTAAATTGTGTCCCCTTGTTCTTACACATCTCTTTTTCTGAAACATGCTACCCTCCTGGACTTTGTTGATTCCCTTTAGGTACTTGAACATTTCTACCATGTCCCCTGTCCCTCCTTTCATCAAGGGTATACATATTAAGCTCTCTCAGTCTCTCTTCATATGATTTCTGATGCAGACCCTGCACCATTTTAGTTGCCCTCCTCTGGACTGCTTCCATCCTGTCTATGTCCTTGCATAGATGAGGTCTCCAAAACTGCACACAGTACTCCAGATGGGGTCTCACCAACTGTCTGTACAGAGGGATAACCACTTCCCTTTTTCTACTTGTAGTGCCCCTTCCTAACATCCCAGTATCCCCCTGAGCTCTTCTCACTGACTTCTCACATTGCTTACCCACCTTAGATCATCCGATGTGACTACCCCCAAGTCCCGTTCCATTTTGTTGTTGTTAGTACCTCCCCTGCTATTGTGTACTCTTCTCCTGGGTTTTTGTTTCCAAGGTGCATTACTTTGCACTTCTTTGCATTGAATCTAAGTTGCCATATGTCTGACCATTCCTCTAACCTTGCCAAGTCCCTTCTCATCCTTTCTACCCCCCCTTGTGTATCAACTCTGTTACAGATCTTTGTATCATCTGCAAAGAGGCATACCTTTCCCTCCAGATCCTCTGCAATGTCACCTATAAAGATGTTAAAGAGGACTGAACCCAGTACTGAGCCATGAGGTACTCCACTAGTGACCCCCCTTTCTTCAGAATGTGTGTCACTCACTATTACCTTCTGAGTCCTGTTGTGTATCCAGTTTGCAACCCAGGCTACCACCCTGGGACCCACTCCCAAGCTGGCTAACTTGATTATTAATCTTTTGTGCGGGACTGTGTCAAATGCCTTGCTAAAGTCTAGGTACACCATATCCACAGCCCCTCCCTGGTCTATTACTTTGGTCACCCAGTCAAAGAAATCTATTAGATTCATCTGACATGACCTTCCTGCTGTAAATCCATGCTGCTCTGGGTCCTGTGCCCCGCTGGCCTCTAGGTACTCAACAGGGTCGGACTGGGAAGCAAAGGGCCCACCTGGAAATTGGCCCAGGGGGGCCTTGGTACTGGCAGGGGAGGCCCTGTTAGGGTCATGGGGGGCCCCCCAACCACGGCATGCTGTAGACAAGTACAAGATGTCAGCATGTATTCTATTCAGAAGAAAGCTATTGTATACTATGAAGAAAGCTATTACATTACTGGAAAATGTATATTCATTATTTCGGAGGCTTCAGTCCCATTGATTTAAAGTGAACTCTGCTACCTTGCAAAAATGCTGCTAGCCATGACCTGCTAGTCCCACCCCTGCAGCAGTACTGCAGGAAAGCAGGTTACCAATTTAGCAATACTTGTTTCATTAAGTGATCCTGCAACATTACATTTATCCAGCTACATGGCTGCAGGTGAGCAGAGAGTTCCCCTTTCAAACAAAATCAATGGTTAAGCTCAACGCCCCGGCAAGGCACCTCCGGAGGTTGAGGCCCTACCTTTCCCTACCCTTTCCCTCTCTGAGCAATTTGTGAGGCAACATGATGTGAACAGGAGAAAAGAGTGCAGTGCAATGTGTGTTATGCTAAGATTCTGCCAAAAGCAGCCTATGTGCCCCCAACATGATTGTTACAGTACTATTGTTAGCCCCAATAAAGGAACACGAGGCAGCAACTCACAATGCTCTGCCTTAAGACAGAAATGAGGTTGCGCCATCTGAAGAGATTGGTGTCCGCTAATTATATACACAGTGAAAAGTTTCCACCAAGGCATTTTCACAAAGTTTTGAAACATTTTTAATTTTGCTTTGGGTTCCCCTCATATCTACTTGCATACAGTTTCACTCAGCTACTGAGTCATGTGTAAGTGTTCTATGGCCTTAATAACCCCACTCTATGCTATACATCTGAATGGTCTCGAATGGTGTTATTGATGTCACAGAATGTTCGGGCAGTGTGAAAAGAGCAGCAGCTGCAGAGTAAAGGGGGATTCAGGGACTGGTTACAAAGGCAATAAAATCAGATGCAACCCAAAAACGTCAGACTCAAAAGGACAATTGAATGCCATCTAGAGGTGTAAACAGTGTAACAGTGTTCTATTGTATATTGATGTTAGTGCTGCTGTATTAAACTGCACTGTATTGTGGGACATGAATTTAATCAAATTGGTACTATGCACACTGAGTCATGGCACATTTCCAGCCAGGTGCAACCAGAGTAAAAGGGAAGAGGAAAAGCACAGGTGGTGGTGTTAGTGAGGGCGACAATGTATATGTTTAATTGCAGCACATATAAAATGGTTGGTGATAGTTCTTATGAACTAGCAGTGAAATTGATGAATTGGGCAAACTAAAAATGCATAGTGCCAGAGTGAAGGGAGGCCAAGCTGGTGCTCAAGTTAGCTAAAGCAGGGGAAATAGCTGCCAGGATGTTGCAACTGAGGGTGGAAGGGGGGGGTAAGGGGTGGTCAAAGGCCCAGCCATGGTAAGAAAGGGTTCAGAAAAAGGTTTGCATGGAAAGACTTGAAAATGGGCCTTTGACTCAACAGCTTGTTACAGAGAAGTAGATCTATCCTAATCTTTCCCTACACTTTCCTAATTCTAAACATTAGCTGCACAGTAAAATCTGTTGTATGTTTCCCATCGTCATTTGATCAGTTATACTTTAGTCTGTCCACAGTGTCATGTAATTTGTATTTTAATAAAACAGAACTGTGTATCCATTGTGTGTTTCATTGTCATTTGATCACTTATACATTAAAGTCTGCCAACAGTGTCCTGAGTGTAATTTTTATTTTCATAAACTAACTGTGCATCTGTTTTACCACATACAAAGTATAAAAGTACAAATTCAATGATAAGGTCTCCATACAAACAAAACCAATAACCAGAACAGTGCATACAATGGTTTTTAGTCAGAAGAAATTAAAAATGTATACTTCCACGCAATTACGTTTCAGGATCTCTTCTGCATGCACTCAGCTCACATTACAGCGAAGACCAGCATGGTAAATATCCCTTTCTTCAGTTCAGACAAGATCACTACTCCAGGTAGCAAATACAGTAGCCAGTCTTTTTTAATTTTTTATATACTTTATTTTTAGATTTTCAGTTGCTTTATATCAAAGCCACAAAAACATTGTATCCATGACAGTCCATACATAAATCAATTTTGGGGGCATAGCCCTTTAAACATAGGATTAGTGCATCAAGGATATGTTGATACCACATATGGGGAAAACTAAATAGCCAGATTTAAAAATATATTGAAGACTTATGCTGCATAAATTAAGCACATGAGCAGTAGGACTTTATTCAAACACAAAAAACTAAAGTCCACAGAAAGGACAGCTTTGCCTGCCTGAACTCAGGCTATTGCGTCATACTAAAAACCTAAAGGTAGTTCCTAAAATAAAGTGAAATCTGGCAGCTAAATCAACGTTTAACTATATTTACTCAAAGCCCAGAATTTTACAAAAATCTCCAACTGGATTTAACAAGGTATCGAAAAATTGACATCACATTTTACACTAGGGCTCCTAGAAAGCCGTCCAGCACTAAGCAATTATTTAATAATGGCTCGAAAAACCGAATAGTCTGGAGCAAAGCTCAGCAGGAAAGGCTGAAATACATATAAAGGCACTCACAGCGTCTGAAAATATCTGGACAGACCTTCCTGTTATATACCACTCGCAACCTGGCAGGGAAGAGCACTGTATGAGGGATATGATTCTCTCTAAGCCGCCTTCTAATTCCATCAAACTTTTTCCGTCGCATGAGAGTCGCATAGCTTAGATCAGGAAATAAATAAACCGCCCTTTCATCTTGCATTAGAGAACCCACTCGACGGGCCAATCTCAGAATGTGGTCTCCAGTCCCAACACTGTCTGTCACCAAAAGTAGAGTGGTGACGTGTCCGAATCTGACCTGTATCCTCAAGGTGCAATTCTGTACACTTTTTGCAAGCCAAAATGTGCCAGGGGTTCTTCCACAGACAGTTTCTCTTGAAGCCACTCTTGGATAAACATCACCAGGTGATCTATCCCCTCGGGCATTCCTAAAATCCGAATATGCATGGATTGAGCCTGGTTTGAGTGTCTGTAACCTAGCCCGAAAGTGCGTGTTTTCCTTGATCAGGTTCATGGTAGTTACCATGGCCTTCTCTGTTTTTTGACTTCCTCCATCTCACTTTTAGTTTGTTCACGGATGTTTCAACTACAGTCAGTCGGGAATTATATGCATCCACTTTTGAATTCAGGTCAGAGACCAGATATCTGCCTCTGCAGTTTCATCCCAATCGACAATAAAGGTCTCTTCGGGTTCCGTGGCGGTTGAGGCCTGTACAGTCAGATTCGTCCTAGCAGAGTGAGAGGATCCTGTGGCTTTTCCTCCCGGACCGTCGCCTTTCTCTTTACGAGGATTACCCATAGTGTACTTCCCAATGGTACTCTTCAGATTCTCAAAATAGCCTCGAATTTCTGTCTACCGATGGTTAATTTTTGATTTTTAGAGTAAAGATTTGGAGCGGATAGATTTTGCTGCCAGTTAGCTCGGGCTCCACAGCGCCCCCCACAGTAGCCAGTCTAATCCATTGAATCCTTCTGGACCTGGGTACCTCAACCCAGCATCCAGCTTTGGCCCTCTAGTGACAGTAGCAGTAGCCTTCCAGGGTCAGGGTGACAGTACTCGCTTGTATGCTTCAGATCGTTGAATTAGTTTCTGGATGACATCTTCTGCGCGCACTCCATCAAGAAGATCTCTCTCAATGGCCATAATCATGAATGCCTCCAGTTTCTCTTGTCCCAGCAATGAGCGCAGTCGAGTCTTTATTATCTTTAGCTTGCTGAAAGCTCTCTCACAGGACACCTGGGTAAACGATAGAGTCAACAAATACTCGTAGACAACGAACAAGGTTGAAAATGCAGACGAGTGCATGTTGTACTGTGCCAAAATTTTATAACAGCACATTAGGCATTCTTTGCAGGACTTGCATTTGTCTGGCAAATCTCTTCTCTCTCGTTGCTCATTCTGGTCACTAGTTTCACTTTCACGAGTGTCGGAGTCTTCGGAGTCATGAAAGTCAACATCCTCTGTCAACACATCCGCAGTGTATTCTTCAGGCAGTGATCTTTGCAGTCGTCTGAATATTTTAGCAAACGTTAACAACTCCAGTTTAAGTCTGCTACGGTCTACTTCTGCCAACAATGCCACTTTCTGCAGACTTTCATCTGGTATGCCACCTTGAATTATACTTTCGAAGTGACGTGGGTCCATGCAGCTGGTATCCAGAATCAGTTGCTTGTTGTTATCAAAGCGATCATTTAAGCTCATCCGAACTTGATCCATAATACGAGTGTACACTTCACATTCAAATCGCTTCATGGGATCTGCCACTCGTTCATCACTGACATTTTCCCCTGGCATTCTCTTCTTCCTGGCTACCCTTTTATTTGGCAGATGATCCTCAAGGTCAATCTCAATACCCAACTCATCAATTTCTTCTTGTCTTCCAGCAACAAAGTTAGAAGTTTTTTGCTGGATGTTTTATAAATTCAGACTGTTGCAACTCCATCTTAGCATGATCCACCATCGCCATGCGAAAGATAGTCTAGTCCCTTAGTCTGCAGATACT